>QLNU02014176.1:98611026-98623176 GCA_006491805.2 Dysdera silvatica
CTGCGGAACTTGACCTATTTTTAGCTCGGGACCCCACCCCCCCACGACATTTTAAAAACATAATGAATGCATTATTTTTTACTAAATGTATCTTGTCAAATCCACTACTTATTTATTACACGCTATTTGCTTACAACATAGGAAATATTAACAATAAAAATATAACAAAATACTTTATAATACCACCAAAATATCTATTAACAGCTTATTAAAACTTTTTTAAATGCGATATTGTTTGCTGTGATTACTCTGTATTTATGAAAAAGCATTTAATATTATAACAAACTTACTAATAAGTGCTCAATATTACAATAAAAATGTAAATAAGTATTGAGATTTTCATCGCACATCGCATTCTCATTTCAAAAACTTACACCAAAAAATTGGAGGACCGAAATCTTTTGTAAGCAAGGGAGAGAATTTGCTTATTTTTTCTTACAAGGTGGAGGGGGAGTATAAAATGGGCAAAAATATGCTTACATAATACTTGTACCGCCCCTTAGGTTACCTTATTTATTAATGTATGTAAATTGCATCCAAATCATGATTATTTTCGGACAAAACATTTCTAAAGAAACTTTTTACAATAATAATATAAAGAATCCATGAATGCGAAGATTTCGGTCTGAAAGTCTCCTGCTTGACGTCTGGTTATGCTACCAGAAAAAAGTATGCAAATCGGATCTGAAGAATAAGAATAAGGAATATGCCAAGTGTTTTTAAATCAAATCAATACAATTCAAATTTACTTAGGCGGAATTATATTACATAATGGCAATTTTAACACATACCTTATAACATAGATATCAGTGGCGTGAAGGAAAATCTCGGGGCCCCCCCGTAATATTTATTTGGTGCCCCTTTTACGAAAATTAATTTTTATATACATATATGAAAAAAAAATAAAAAATAATATATATATAAGAGTGTTGTGTCTTCTATAAGAAATTAACCGGCGACGCATTCCAATATTTTAAACAGAACACATGTTTATTAGCCCTCTGACTATTCAATTTTTTATCAAAGTCGCTTCAAAAATTGCATATATTTTTATTACATATTTCAAATCTATATGCATTTGAGAGTTAAAATATGCAGCACATTTTTGTAAACAAGATTTTTTTAATATAAATTTCGTGCATAAGAACAGGCTTTCATAAAAATAAATTTTAAGAGTAATCATATAAAGACCAAAAATTTTGAAAATAAATCTTGATTAAATTACGGTTTACTTTATAGCATAATATAAGTATATATAATATAATATTTATAATATACTTATATATTATATATAATAATATATTAATATAATATATATATAATATGTATAATATAATTATATATTATATATACAATATATTAATATAATATATATAATATAATATAATATAATACTTATATATTATATATGAGTAATACATACGGGCATATATAGCAATATATATGCGCATAACAGCTGAAAATCACTGGCTGAACGTTTCCTGCAAGCCATATTCTGAATACAAAAACCGATAACAAAGGGAGCGCTTGCAAAATCAGTTAGTGAACTCTATGCAAATACGAAAATTTAGGCGACAATAACGCCATTTGTTGACCAAACTACGACTAGAAGTCTAAATATTGTAGAAAATGCATTACCGACAGTTAAACGGTGGAGAAGCGGGATGCGCTTTTAAATAGATGGAAAAATTGCATACCCGCGGAAATCGCGGGATAAGCACATTTTTTTACGTTCATGTTGCCCGTAGAAATCGCGGAATAAGCAGTCAAAGAGTTAGTAAACGGTTCATGAGGTACGGTTCTGGCGTAAAGCGTATACTGTAAATTCAAAACTCGTCCAGATTTTATAATTTTTTGATATTGAGTTCAGTTTTAAAGGCAATGAAAACAGCTAAAGTAAATAAGCGTAATGAGTTTGCCACAGTTGGAAACCGTTCATTTTATTTTATATTTTACCTAAAGATTAAAAAAAATCCTTATTAACTAAAAAATATTATTTTTTTACTTATAAATTTTATAGAAAATAAACGACGGCAAAAGGGGGGCCCACCTTACGGAGGTTGGGTTATCAGTACGCCACTGCTAGGTATACATTTTGCAAATTGCGGATTGATATCTGCTTGTGCAGCATTGGAAAAAGACTATCGAGTCTGAAGGAGCCCATTCTGCCCGAGGAAAGGAAAGATTATTGTTGTATCTAGATAAAAAAAAAGTATAATAACACTTTATTATCATCGTTTTAAATATACAGTGCATGAAAATAAAGACCGCTATAATTCTAATAGATTCTTTAGGACATCGTTTTTAAAAAAGAGAAATGGAATTAAATGCATGCAATTTGTTAGAGAAGAAATTCCAAATTCTCGGACTCGTAGAAGAGATAAATGCACATTCTGAGATTTTTCCTTGAAAAATAAGGCTGTAACTTGTTTACATTTCTGATAAGATAACTATGATCAGACAATTGCGGACGTATGGGATTAGCATGCGTGTTGTATTTTATACTATTAAACATAGAAATAGAAATTGTACATTAAAGCAGTTTTTCTAGTGGTAGTATTAGGGGATAACGCGCGATACCAGCAGTTGGAATTGAAGGTTTAGAAGATAATAAGAGGCGAAAGAATCACATATTGAGTGATGAGTATTTTCAGAAAACGTAAAGTATGCAAGTAAGAAGGTACTGTATTAGCATTTATATACGGTAGTTCACAAGATGGAGTCCAAAAAAATAGGATTATGCTCTTGGGTCACGAGTAATCACTCAGTTTATTGTTTATATTTTTGTGACATAAATTGGAATCTAATTGTTGAACTGATATTTGAATTATATGCACTGAGTTAAAAAAATTTAAGCTCGATTTATTCACTCACAGTGTTGTAGGCTCAAAAATTACATTTTTTTGGCTTTAAGCGTGATATGGTGCTCACAGTTTAATAAGGTATTTTCTAGAGAAATAATTCTTAGTAAAGTAATAGGATGAAATGTGCAAGACAATGTGAAACGGGTAAATACTTTTATCAAAAACATGAGCCAGGCTTTCGGCTGTTCAGTGGGATAGCCATCATCAGATACAGAAATGTGAATAATATAGAATCCAAATATTTAAAAAAATAAAAAATAAAACGTTATCATGCAGGGATTGAAATCAATGCGTCGTTGTAAAATACTTAAAGACCATTGTACGATGGTAAAATGATTGTGAAAATAGAAGAATAAAAGGTAGAGTGTGTAAAAGTTGAAGATAGTGCAAAATAAAATAATGTTGTTGTTGAAGTGAAGGTAGGTCTTTAAACAAGTATTGCCAAGTGCTGCTAATGTAAATGTGTTGTTCCACATTACAGGTAACAGAACGTTGGCTAAAGATCTCTAGAGTTTCTCTGAACCTAAACTTTTTCGCTTTTTCGGCTGGGGCCAGTATTCTGGTATGTTGGAACAGTGGAATTGCATCGTTTGTGTGTACGAAGTGTGCTAGGCTAGTGTTATTTTTGTTAAGTCTAATGTCAGCCTTGTGTTCTTTTATCCTAGTGTGTAATTGTCTGAGTGTGCTACAAATGTAATGAGTGTAAGTGTTGATTGTATTGTCGAGTATAGGTATGGTATAAATTCCTGCCTTTTCCGCACTGTTAAGGGGGTTCCTATCTTTTTTAAGGAGGTCCAAATATTGCAACTATGTTTACATGTAAAAGTGAGGTCATGCTTTTGTAAGGTGTTCTTGATCGAGGAGAAAATAATAGAGTAGAAAGAGCAAGTGCCAATGTATTTAAATGGGTGGAAAAGCTGAAAAGAGAGAGAGAGAGGGGTGAAAAGGTGAGAAGGCTTCTTTCTCTATGAAGTCTAATAAAAAGTTTAGTTAGTCTTCCTGCAGGTATATTAAAGTGAAGCGTTCGTGCAGGTAGACTGAATGACTGATAGGTACCGCAGGACCCTTAAACGTGCTGTTAGAAATAACTGCCAAGCATTCCTGCCAGAAGTCTCAGATGACTTCCGATGCCGTACAGAAGTCAAGTGGCTTGGTCCATTAGTTTTATTCGAGGGCAGGATGAATGCAGGCGTATACCAAGATGTGTTGGATAATAGCATGCTTCCTACGTTGTGGCAACACTTCGGGGTAGGCTCATTCCTCTACCAGCAGGACAATGCTTCAATCCATACAGCCATAGGCGTACCAAGAGGTGAAGCTGGTAGGGCTACAGCCCCCACCGAAATGAGGAAGTGAAAAACGAAAAACCAAGCTAAAAAGAAAAAGAGCTAAAATATGACATTTATACCTGCAGAACAATTTCTACTCACCAAAAATATTTTATTATGAATCATTCATTTGTGCAAATATTTTTTTGCTTGGTTCCATGATTACAATAGCCCCAAAAAATAAATGTAGCAATAAGTTATCGGTTCACCAACAGATGGCAGCAGCGCACCGTATTGCCTATTTTCTCGATTTTTCTTTTCTTTTCTCCCCTTCATGCAAATGCATTTCAGATTACTTCATCAGCCACAAAATTTGGATATTCTTTTATCTTTTGTAATTTTAATATTTAACAGTTCATCGAAATATGAAGGAACGATAGTGTTGAGCTTACCAGCAGTCAAAAAGCGGAAAAAAAATGATATTTTCGTGAAAGCCTTCATCGAATTATTGCTTTCCAATAGAAGACGCCAAAGGTTTCAAACGCCATTGTAAATGGTTTGATGAATGTAAGAAGTTGGCTTATTCATAATTACGAAATGGTTTTTATTGCAAAGCCTGCGGGCTGTTCTTCGAAAAAAGTACGGTTGGCAAAGGTTCTCACGAAAAACCGATTATTTTGTCACAAAACCCGATTACCATTTGAAAAAAAAGCTGTTGAATACTTTAAAAAACATCAGTTATCCGCGGGGGCGGACTGGTCTGTTGACAGCGGCTCGGGCGTTTTTTGTATATCGGCAGCCCAATGCAAGAATGATGATAATTAATTAACTGATTTAATTACATTAGTTAATTTAACTTATTACGTTAATTTAATTTATAAATTACGTTCATTAATTTAATTTATCAATTACGTTCATTAATTTAATTTATCAATTACGTTCATTAATTTAATTTATTAATTAATTTGTCTAATTACAATGATTACATTAATTTAATTAATTAATTTAATTACGTTGATTAATTAATTTAATTACGTTGATTAATTAATTTAATTACGTTGATTAATTAATTTGTTTTAGTTAAATAATTAATTAAGCAACGTACCATAACGCTCTATATAAAATCTCAACAATGAGTAGTTATTTCATACGAAATATTCAGAACGAAATATAATTATTTGTATTATATTCATGAGAACTCGTTGTTGAATTATGGACTTCCATGACGTACTTCAAACTGAAAGTATATTATTATGGCATATATAATACAATACTTTCACCTTGACCTTCTAAATTTTTTATGAATTGATATCTTTACTTTAGAAAATGTGAAAACCGCATATAAGATAATATATAAAATATAAAACCACATATACATATTTAGCAATAAAGTTATAAATTTTTCCATTCATCAGATATGTAAAGAAAAATTTTCAATATTATTGAATATTAGAAAGTTGAAAATATATTCAATAACATAGAAGGTTTTTTCTTTGTACTTTTTTATTTTTTTATAGACATTTCATTGGTGAATAAAGAATAACATTCGAATTTAAGCGGAATAATCTTGTCTGGGATTACAGGCCTCTAGTAAGCGGAATAGCGTAAGAAGTAAGCGGAATAGAAAAACTACGTGCGTACCCGTCAAAACTTGAATGAATACTAATAAACAAAAGAGAAAAAGCACCCTCTGGCATTTCGTGCCTTTCGGGTTACCATGATAACCAAAATTAAAAAGTAAAGAATTAATCACAACTAACATTTCTTTGTTTAGCTATTATTGATTCCACCAGAATATAGTGGCAACAAACATTTTTCATTGGTTTTAACACAAACAAGCAAGTAAAAGAAAATTGCCTAAGGTCAATATTTAAATTTAGCGGGGTTCAATTAACATTAATTCGCGGCCTTTTAATCCGCGACCCTCTACTCGGCGGCCCTTTAATCGGCGGCTCTCAAATTCTAGGCCCTACAATTCGTCGCCCTCCAATTAGCAGGCCCCTTAATTCGCGACCCTCTAATTCGAGCCCCTCTGATTGGTGGCCCTCTAATTCTAGACCCGCTAATTCGCGACCCTCTAATTCGCGACCCTCTAATTGGTGACCTTTTAATTCTCAAGTAACTCGGTAGGTTTTCGATGTTAACAATAACCATCATTATTGCATTTACGGAAGACCTTTGCCTTACCCTTTTTATTGACCACAGACAGAAAAACCAAAAACAATAGCGGGTTCAATATCTATTGAAACCCGCTAATAATTATATTATTGATACAACTACAATAAAGTGGCAATAACAGCCTCCTACCTTTATTAAAAAATAACGAAAAATGTGACGCTTTTTTTCTAATTGACCTCCGTAAAAACGTTTTCAACTTTAAAAAAACAAAACAAACGGCGTTTGTTCAAGTTGCCAAGAATTTTTAACCCGCTTCTACGTGGGCTCTATGACTCTCTTATTTATGTGGTGTACATTCTTAAGGTTTTACATATAGATGAAAATTATTTTGCATTCTTTATTCCAGTTTATCAGTCAATAAAAAGTTATTACTTTGGACCATAACATTTAATTGATAACTATGCTAAATTGATCTCATAATTACATTTATTTAATTGGAGCCCCTCAATATGCATTTTTTGAAAAGACTTAAAATTCATTTAAAAGGCCAAAATCTTTTTATAACTTTTAAAAATATTTCGGCCCATTACGGCCCGTTGAATGAATATACCAATTAATTTTCAGAGAACCGGCCCATTCCAGCCCGTATTCGAAATGGAATTTTAGGCCCGCGGCCGGGCAGCGTGTTTCCATTCCCGGATCGATTCAGACACTTGGCGACGGAAAGGCTTGGCGGCAAAAATGCGCTTCGGCGCTAAACTGTCACTTCTGGCTACTTATAGCAGTAGAAAGTTCACTAGACCGTAGCGGGCGAGCGCAGGGGCAATCCTTCTGCACATATGCAGAATTAGTACTTTTATAAATAAATCAGTACTTACCTGAATCACAGAGACCGAACTGGGGGAGACCCCCCAGAACCCTCGCTCGTCGCTTCGCGACTCATGCCGTTTCACTCACATTCGATGTGCGCTGTCGAATCATGAATCAGTATATGTTTATAAATATAAATTATAATTATATCCCCTTGCCCAGGGATTTATACACCCCACCAATTTAATGCGCACGATTATATATTTGTTGTATAATATTTAATGAACCCATAAAAACGATTACGTAAAACTACACTTTAAAGTGCCGCCATTTTTGTTCTCAACAAACATTAACGGCGTGCAAACAGAGGGCAGGAAGAGCACGCGGGCGGCAAGCGGCAACCTTGGCGCCGTTAAAAACGTTGGCGTCATTTCCAGTTTTAGCCGCTCGACGCCAAGTGTCTGAATCGATCCGGGAATGGAGATACGCGGCCCGGCCCGCAAGTGATCGGCCCGTGGCCCGTGCAGGTTTCTAACTCTATACTGTATGCAATAAAGAATAGTAGTAACAATATAAATAGTATTTCTTACCGTTATAACGAAAGATATCTGCATATTCTTACATTGCATCAGCAGCGTAGCATTATATGGGTGCGCGGGTCCCCCCAAATAATTTTCAATTTTACATACATTGTAATATATAAACATCCATAATATGTACCTCGACCCACCAATAATTTTGAAAATTCTAGGCTTATGCCCAGCAGCTCCCCCACCCCCATTTTATCCAAACTATAAATATGTATGCCAAACCAAACTGGCGCTCTTTAAACTATATCGGTTCGGCTCTCTTAATGCCAACTTTTACAACTCCTCTATGTTAAACCAGATCGGCCCTCTTTATGTCAAATTTTACAGGCCCTCTATGTTAAACCGGACCGGCTATCTTCATGATAATTTGAGGCGGCTCTTCGGGCGATCGCCCAATCGCCCATATGGCCATTCCGTCCTGATTAACCGAATATCATAAAAATGGGTTTTGAATGTAAATGGCGTTGTGGCTGTTGTTGAAGGAAAAAAGCAAAATATCGGAAAGCAACTAGATTCTAAAAAGAAAAAAGATTCTGAAGATAACCGATTAGGACTGGATGGAATTGTTGGAACTATTCGATTTTGTGGCACGCAAAACATCCCTTTGGGAGGCCATTCAGACTGGGGACGCATTTAGCTTTCAACGCACTTAAAAAATGATGGCGATTTCCGTAACCTTCTCAGGTATCGGGCCAAAGGAAGGGATCTGATACTTAAGGATCATTTGGAAAATAGTTTACGGATTGCAATTTAAACTAGTGCACGGATTCAGAATAGTTTGATAGATTGCTTTTCTCTTTTAGGAAAAGATTGTGGGGCAAGTACAAGAAAGTCAATATTATACAGTTTTATCAGACGAAACAACGGACATTTCTCAAGTTGAGCAGTTTTGTTGTGCTTACGGTGTGTTACCGAAGTCAAACCTTTTATGATCAAGGAAAATTTCCTTACATTTGAACCCATCTACGATGTCACTGGTGAGATGCTGGCAGCCGTAATAGAAAAAAAAGTTTACTGAGTACGATTTAGACTTAGCCAACCTAAGAGAGCAGCGTTATGACGAGGCCTCCGCAGTGAGAGGTGAATTTCGAGGTGTTCAAGCCCATTTAAAGAAGAAATTCCCAAAAGCTATTTACGCCCACTGTGTATCCCACTGCTTAAACCTGTGCCTCCCAGATTCTTTTAAAGTCCAATGTGATCGGAACGCATTGGGCGTAATATCAGAAACTTGCACTCTTCATAGAGCTAGTGCAAAGCGAACAAATTTTTGGAAAATAAAATTAAAGAACATGAACCAAATTGTGATAGTTGTAGACTTAAAGTCCTTTGTAAAACCAGATGGCGTGGGCGTCATGAAGTTGTGTTACTCTTTTAAAGAAATGATTATACCAATCGTGTCAGCCTTGGAGCATCTTAGCGACTTGCCAGGTGATCATTCCAAAAAAAGACCCACTTATTTCAAACAGTCGGCTATATGTACACTATCGTTCTTATCAGCCTTGTTTGTATCTTCAAGATTGTTAGAACTAACTTATAATCATGAGAGAAATATGAGCGATACACTGCGCAAAAATAATATTTAAAACAAATTACACACAAACGCAGTTTAATTTGAGCAGGAGAAACATTTTACAATTGTTTCGGTGGAAAATCAAGCGTCCACCATCGTCAGAAAATTCGTCCAAACGTTTGGACGAATTGTAAAATGTTTCTCCTGCTCAAATTAAACTGCGTTTGTGTGTAATTTGTTTTAAATAACTTATAATCTTTCAAAATGTCTTCGAAAGGAGAATATTAACCTATTTAATGACGTTAGTCGAGTTAATGACTAAGGCAGTCATTGAGAATCTTCAAGAAAACGCCACTTTGGAATTTCATCAATTGTTTACATAGGCACAAAGAACGGCCTCCGGTCTTACCATTATTATTAGCATACCAAAAATCTCTGGTTTTCAGAGACATATACCATACCCTCCATCAACTGATCTGGAAACTGACTATTGACTCACCGTCTACATTCCTTGCATAGAGGACATCATTTCTTCTTTAACAGAATGTTTCTTGACTCATCGAGATACCGTATTCTCACTTTATTTCATTATTTCTGCTTTTTGCGATGTGCCGTTTGAAAAATCAAAAAAGCAGTTGTGTTGTGTAAAGAAGATTTGAGCTATTATTTGGAAGACGCCTTTGTAGGAGAATAGGAAATATGCAGGCAAAATTAGAGAGGAGTTGAAAACAAAATTCTATGTGCAATTGACGAATTGATGAATTGGTTTTGATGAATGCGATAGAGATGTTTTTCCAAATGCACATATCTTGCGGAAAATGTTGGATCTGCTTCCAGTTTCTACAGCTTCCGTGGAATATAGTTTTCCAACTTAATCAAGTCGTACCTAAGAAATACAATCTGCGAAAATAGGCTTAATTGTCTTACGTTTCTGTTCATACATAGAGAGTTTGCTCTAAAAATAACGAATGGCGAAGTAATTGATCACTTCTTGGTGTCTGGAAATGCAAGTCGTTTTCAGTTAATATTTAGATCAGATGGCATTATACAATTAAATTTAGAAGAACAAAAGAAACTGCCTTTTTTCCCCACAGTTCAAAGCCATTATTTAAGACTGTATACTTTTTTAAACTATTAATCCAAATTTTACCTATATAACCTAAATATTAAGCATAAAAATTTGCGTGTTTCCCATGTGTAAACCCAAATTTTATTTTTATTATTTTTCATACTCACACTGTTAATTTGTTTGATATGAAATAAAATTTTGGTGTATTTAGGTATTTCAGCATAATTATTTGTTGAATGTTCTCAGCTCATAATCTAGATTAGTGACTTCATTATAATTCAATTAATCGATTTTAGAGATGTGTCAGTTAAATAAAAAATTCGACTCGTAAATTAATAGATGTAGATTAAATTAATTAGAATTGAATAAATAGTAATTAATGACTCGATTAATTGATTGATTTGAATTAATAAATATGGATTAATTAATTATCATTAACAAATATAGATTAATTCATTAAAATCAGTAAACATAGATTAATTAATTAAAATTAATAAATATAGATCAATTGATTGCAGAGGACAGATAAAATTTTCAGAATCGGACATTTCAAGCTTAGCTCCCTCCGGAATCGAATCCTGCGTACGCCACTGCATACAGCCACTACCCTTGGAAGAAGGAAAACTTTCTGGCTAGTTTGTCACTTGGCCAACAGTGGACGGTCGTCTTCCCAATGAATTAATCATATTGTATATCTTTTAAAGTATTGCTTTACTAACAGACTTTCTTTTTCTTGTTTAATTGTAGTTTTCAATGGATCCATTCCAAATTTGGCATAGATAATAGTATTGCATTAAAAATTCGCATGCTAAGGTTGGTTACGGCAGCAATTTTTTAAACATTTTGTTTACAAAACATACAAGTAAGTAAAGTTTTTAAAGTATACAAAATGTTCGATGCGCTCCAATTTTTTAGTTCAGTAAAGGGACATGCCAATGTTTTAAAAAGTATGGGGTACGAGAGACTTTACTGGCCTTAAACTCATGGCGCCATCTATTACCACAAATCCTAACAGTTATTATAAATATTAATTAGGTATTAATTAGTTAATTAGATATTAATTAGTTAATTGGACATTAATTAGTTAATTAGATGATAATTAGTGAATTCCACATGGGATTGGATAATTACACATTAATTGGTTATTAAATATTAATTAGTTAATTACGCATTAATTAGTTAATTACGCATTAATTAGTTAATTAAATAGTTAAAATAAAAGAATCACACAATAACAACAACAATTTGAACGATTTATAAGTTTACTGGCTTCGCAGCACACTAGGTTTTAAGATCGATAGTTTCACAAAGACTGAAAAAAAATATACAGGTAAAGAGACGCTAATTTTTTTAACAATAGATACGCAAGGGGGAACCTTCAAAACATTATTATTGACGATATGGTGCTGACATTTATTGACAGAAAACGAAATTAAAATCTAAGTTTCTTTCAGCTTTGCTACATTAGTGGAAATGTTTAATGATATTTTTGAAGTTAAAATTTTAATAGTATTCCTCGATAGTGGGGATAAATATACCTTTCGCTCAGGGGCGGACTGGGCCGTCGGCTCATCGGTTCCTAGGTCGATACTCCCTCATGGGCGACAGGACTCGTGTCTTCGAATGGACAAGGACTCGCGCCCTCCGAAAATCCAAGGTATGCGCCCTTTGAGAGGACCCAGTCCGTCCCTGCTTTCGACACCGCTTCTGAGAGTGGGGGCGAAAAACCCCTGCCCACCTATTGGCACGTGCCTGGTTCAGGGTATATTAATTTTGTATTAGGTAATCCCAGAGAAATCCTGAACTGCATTTAAAAAATCTCTCATTTCCTTGAAAAACCTGCGTGCATTTGAAAACTGCATTTAGTGGGTTGTGAGGAGGCGGAAAATTATCTAGCTACGCCACTGCATACAGGACCAAG
>QLNU02014176.1:98626730-98647032 GCA_006491805.2 Dysdera silvatica
ACACCCAAGCAACTTGCTTATGGCATCAGAAATATATGAAGAACGGGAGGAAGAGAAATCGCAAATTTCATCCCAGATGAAATATACAGAACGAAATGAAAAAAACGCCCATCAAATTCTTCGCATGTACCTTTATATCAAGAGAAAGAACGTTAAAAAAAAATACAAGCATTTCTTCAGTTTTAAAATGTTTCCCAAAAAGTGCCGTCGAATTGCAAGAACCACAGGTGTTTTCAAGTTCGTGGGTGATGAGTGGGATATAATAATTAACGAAGAGTTTTAAACAAATTTTATTTTCTTATGAGCATATAATATAATATAGAGGGTCAGGAATGCTGCTTCGAAAGGGGCGAAGGCAATAGGATTTTTGCAACACTTAACATACATGATGTCAGTCTCTGTTGACAATTTTAAGACACCCAGTTTCAAGAAATCTATTTTAATTCAAAAAAAGAAAAAAAAAAAGAAAGAAGGAAAGAAAAGAAGAGAAAACAAAAGAAAAGAAGAAGTGAAAAAGGTAGCCTGCATTAAATTAATTGTAAACAGATATTTTACAAATTGTGAGCGTAAGACAAAATTGTTCAATTATCTCTTTTATCAACATCATCACCATCTTCAACAACAGCAAGGGCCTTCACCGATTCAGGGGTTGGCGGCCAATATGGATCAAATTTTTCTATCTCCACATGCATGGACAATGTCTTCTGTGCTTAGTCCATCTAGTCCAGGCCTAGGGACGGACACAGACTTCTATTTTAAGGGGTTAAGGACAGAATTTGCCATGGTCTTGGAATAACACCCTTCATTTATCATGAAAGTTGGAATTTTTTACAGTGAAAAAATATATTTTTGGGGGTCATGACCCCTATGTCCGAGCTCGTTCGAGCTTTTAGATCGTCCATCCAGTCTCTTCTTCTCTTTTTCTAGGTCTCTTTCCTATGATATTTCCCTCCAGTGCCAATTGGAGTAGCTGGTATTTTTTAAACCTCACTATGTGTCTGAAATATACAAATTTTCTTCTCAGAATTGTGGTCATGATAGTGACTACAATTCTGATACCTCTTTGTATTGGCTATAATATTAAAAATTACCATTATTATTTTTTTTATTTAGAAATATTGAAGGAAGTCACCTCTTGGGCGAAAATGATATAATTTTGTAATATTATATAAATTTATAAAATTAATAATAAAATAATAATAATAAAATAATTAATAAAAATTAATAATAAAATATATATAATATTATATAAAATGATATAAATTTGTAACCAAGCTTATAAAAATTTCAAAATAATCTACAAAGATTCTGCAGCACCGATAGGAAAGAAATTGTTAATCTTTACAAGAAAAATTTTGTAAGAAATAGAAACGTCATGAAAATATTCTACTATGAGAGAGAGAGAGTAGAAGGGGTCGACGACTGAAAGTACTAGAATCTGATATTTATGGCATTGAAGAATAGGTTTAAATTTTTAACCTTAATTTTTTTTTAGTCTTGATAATATTTTTAAAAAGAAATTGAATGAAGATAATTTCAAAGAAATGAAAAACACAGTGACAATTATTTACCTAAAATAAGAACTAATAAATAGGAAAAAATAATATTAATTATAAAAGGGTTAAAATGTGGAATGACCTACTAATGAAAATGAAGATTATACATAATATCAAACTACAGTCTAATCCCGATGGAACGATTTTCAAAGGACTCGTCAAAATAATCGTTAAATCGAGGAATTCGCTAAATCAGGGTAAAACATTTATCGGAATCAATGAGGCACCCACGGTGGAGAGGGGGCGGATACCGGGCCCTTCCTTGAGCTGAAAATTTACGCAGAAAATGCGTTAAAAGTAGCAAACATTACATTAAAAAAATAAAGATAATATTTTTCAGATCTTTGGCCCTCATCCATTACCCCTCCCGAGCAAAAATCATGGATGCGCTATTGATCGGAACTGTAATAAGAAATTGTCGAAAAGGAAAAATCATGAAAATGCTTTCCAGCGTTCTGAAGAATACTTGCTAATTTAAATAAATATAACATACATGCATGTACGTAATTAACATTTGGAAAAGAAATTTTTGTTTGATGTTTGTTTTGGTTTTTGCTGTGAGTTCGCATTTCACATGGCCTTTTAGATTCATCAAATGCCTCGAAAAGTTCGTCGTTGATGTCAGAACTCAGTAAATGCTCCCTTTCACATAGAAAACCACATACGCTTCAATTCAGTGAACTCAATCGAAGTCGATTTTCGCACGATAGTTTGTCCTCTTATTGAAATTCAATTTACAGCTACAGGCTAATGACAAAAAGTTATCGTGAAATCGAGGAAAGAAAGTGTTAAATCGAGGAGAACATAACAGCAGGCTCAATATAACTTAGTCCGTACGAATAAATCAATAATTAAAGCGAGCATCGTTAAGTCGAAGTTGGACTGTATTTAAGAAAAAAAAAACATTACGGGAACATTTACTAGAAGAGAATGTAAACGCTGAGTAATATTATTAAATAAGAGTCATCTAAAGCAGCGGTCGTCAACCTTTCGGACTTCACGGACCACTAAATCCATAATTTTAAATCCTACAGACCACATTTCGTGAATTTAGTGCAATATAAAGGCAAAAATTGTCATTCAGAATGTAAGAATTTCTTAAAATATTATTTTTGTTTTATTACTGATAAAACACTAAAAATGCAAATAATGTCCAGGTTTTTCTTTGGACCACAAAAATTTTCTCCCAGATCACGAGTTGGCGACCGCTGATTTAACGGATAAAATATCTAAAAAATCTACAAAAAAGTTATGAGCTTAGTAAACATTATCAGTATTTACTTGTAACCTACTTCAAACGGTAATCAATGGCTAATTTACAATATCCATGCATATAAATATAAAGGTAAAAAATTACTCGCAAAATTACGCATGCTTGTGTGTAAAATATAACCCATAGCCGTCAGAAGTAAATAAAAAACTTTTATTAGCATTTTTTTTTCATTTTTACTGAAATATTTATGCCTTTGCTCCTCCTCCTCCTCATTCAGCATTAATGATAACAATAATTTAAATGCGCTAGTAATTAATATTTGATTTATTGTTTGTTTGTTTGTTTGGCTTTTTATTGAATTATTTACAGCATATATTTTTAATTTCTTGTTCACAATAGTAAAATAAATAAGGATGCAATTATATCATTGTTAATAAACATAAAATATATAACAACATTTATTAAGAATAAGATATATGATGCCCAAATAAAAACAAAATTATGAAAAGCAATTTAGTTGCAAGTTGAACAAGGATTCCGGGAAACGATCGATGAAACCCTAAATAAAAATGCAAAATAAAATTGTGACAGATAAATAGACAAACGAAAAAGCAAACAAGGGAACGAAAAACTACAAAATAATAATAAAGATAGAGAAATGGTCAGCGAAGAACTGGGGACAAGAAAGACATTCTGAAGAAAGAACACATTAAGAGAGGAAGTGATGGCGAAAGGGGAAAGCCAAGAGATGAATATATACAGAAAGAAGAGAGTAGTCCCACACGATAAGATGAATGTCGCATATGACAAGACAAATAGTGTGGCAAATGGAAAGGGATCAACATAGGAAATATTCCATACTTGGTTATTAATCAGTCATCAGAGGATGACTTTATGATGGTCATCTTTCATAAGAATTAGAAGACGTACACGAGAGAGGAGTGACGTAGCAAAGATGACAACGACACCAACGATACATTAGTCATTTCAATGTATATGTCAAGAAACTACGACATCGACACAAAGAAACAAAAAGCAATTTTTTATCGTTAAAAAATTACTACGATTCTTGCACCTTTTCCCGTGGTGCACGAACATTTTCAGGGTTGGATTAACCATCAAATAAAAGAAGCACGTGCTCAGGGCATCAAGGGCAGGGGACACCACAGAAATCTTCCATTGCAGGATTTGTCATGGATCATATGGTGAAAAATAGGCTTGCAGAATAAATGAAGAAGTTGCGAAGCCCTCTTCACTCTACAAAGTATAGAAGCAGCTGTGTTATATAAGATTAGTTTTCAGAATCTGATTAAAGGGAATTTTCAATTAGAAAATATAGAAGAAATATTTTCAAATATAAATCAAATAGATATATACAAAATAATAATTTCCCATCTTGCTTTTATTTATCCCATCTTACCTTTTTTTGCTTCATTTAAAAAACACCCTTTATTTTGTGGCTTACTAATATCTATATTTTGTCTATTGTATTGGGGCAACGAACAAACAAACAATTCAATAAATGAATGAATGAAGGCACCAAAATTTTAGAAAGGCCTTGACAATCTCAATCCTATCACTGAGAAAGTATTTCTGAGTACGAAAAACTGATTTCAATATGAATTGACCATCCGAAAGGAATTTACATCTATAAGAATTTTGTCTGCGTTTTCAAAAATGTAAATACAATTTACTTTATTTCCATAATACACAATGAAAAAAGAATGTGTAAAAGAATTAAAAAATATATATACGGCGTTGTCGACCGAGGATACTACTCTATATCTGACATTGGCCTATGCAGAGAGAGGGTTTATGGGGGTTGCAACCCCCATTCCGATGAAATTTTGTATATATACACAAAAATTTATGGAATTGTAGCTCTGTAACTCTCCTCCTCCTTCCTTAAGAACTTTCTGCAAAAAACTGATGAAGTTTCTTCAAGATCAGCATCTTTATCCCTGCACAGGAGCTCGAAGTTGAGCAAAATATTGGGGCCCTCTAAATGGACCAAACCGCACATGCAATCAGGTGAATCAACCATAGACAGAAAAAGCATAAATAATAACGATTAATATATTATTTTTTTATGTGTTCTTCTTATTATATTTAGCAATTTTTATTTTCATGATTTTTTATTACAATTATCCATCGAATTTCCGAGGGTCTTACGCCTTTAATATACTTTTTTTTTGGGGTGAAGCTAAAGGGAACTAGCTAGCCTCCTTGAAGTTGATGATCCTTGAAGTTGATGAAATAGCTTCCTTGAAGTTGATGCTCCTGTCTCTGTTAAAACTTTAAACCAGATTTTTTTTCAGAATTAACTAAGAGTTGGCGAGGATTGGCTTTCTTGGCACGAGCATGGAACTCTCTTCCCACTGCACTACATTCATTAAACTCACTTCCATTATTTAAAAATTATCTTTCTCAATACTTACTAAATTAACATCTACTCATTTTAAAAACAATAAAAATTTCTATCTCGGGCAGCTTGGGCTTTGTCAGACCCACCAGTCTTCACTCATTACTACCCGGGCGGATCAAGTTAATATTTTGTAATATAACAAGGTATAATGCAGGGGCGGACTGGGCCGCCGGCCCCTCTGCTCCCGGGCCGGTGCGTCCTCCAATATTCCAAGGCATTTGCCCTTTGAGAGGACCCGGTCCGCCACTGGTACAATGTATCTGCAATTGTAATTGATTCTCCTAAATAAAGTTTGTATAGTATTGCATTATATATATATTGCTCGATATAGACCTTCAATGAGAGACCTTCATCCAGCAGTGGATAGATAATGGTTGAATATGATGATGATGGTATGATGATGATGATGACATACCATATAAGGTGACGAATTGGCCTGGCAAAAACAAAATTCAATGAAATGCAAAAAGTTCTGTGTGAGAGAAAATTAAATTTACATCTCAGAATCCAAATTCTAAAATGTTATATTTGGCCTGTTCTGCTTTATGATTACGAGTTTTCATCACAATTGCATGAAAAAAAAAAAATTCTTTTTTGATACATAATTTAAGTGATTGACCTAGTAATGCAGCAGAGAAAAAAAAATCAGAAATTCCCTTCCCTGGCCCTGACTATTGTTGCCGTTTAGTCACCAAAGGTATGGAAAACTATCATTTTATCATACTGAAAGCAATTGGGAATTGTCAAGCATGAGTAATAGGTGAAGGACATCAAAAGAAACAACTTCGGTCTAGTGAACCTATGTCCAAAAATGAGCCATTCTGGAAATGTAGGGATGCTATTATTTGCATCCATATTGGAAAAGGTTCTACCACTTAGTATGTCCCAAAACAACTCATTGGTGTTTTGCCAATGAGTCACTCGCCCCGGGCGGCAAAATATCTAGCTACGCCACTGATTACCACACCATTTCGGGCATATAGAATGGTGTGTCAAATCTTTCAAAGACCGACTCACTGAGATAGTCTTTTAGTTTACAGATGGCCAAAATCGTTCATTCATTCGTTCAGCGAACGAGTTGACACACCTGCAATAAGGGGAACTCTCAGTATTCTAAATTTTTCATTGTTCGTTCAATGCATAGTCGCAGGAGCGGACTAGGTCGCCGGACCGGTGACCCTCAGGTTCAATAGAACTCGCGCTTTCGAATGGACTAGGACTGGAGCCCTTCGAAAATCCAAGGTATGCTCTCTTTGAGAGGACTTAGTCCGCTCCTGGCTACGGCGGCGAAGTTTCGACAGTTGAAAGTTTGTGAGGACGCGGATGAATTTTTTGGCCAATTAAATTATTAATTTTTTAGAAATGTTTTCTACCTATTGAAATATGTCACAATATTTCCGGACCACCCATTTTAATGAAAAAAAAAAGGCAGTGAATTGGCCTGTCTCCCTCGCCCCATTCTTACGCTTTTACCGTAATGTCGATTTTTTTTAGTCAGACACTGCGTCATGAAGATTTCGACCGCCAATTTAAACACGTGGTGGAACGCGTGCGAGGTGTTTTCGTTCTTCCATCCTCTCCATATAGTCCTAACAACCTTCATTCAACAGTTGTTAGTCTCGAACTGTGTATGGTTAATAATTATATTGCTCTCATGGTAATAACACTCCGACCATCGTCTTTACGAGATACTTAAGTACTTCGATAAAATTCCAAACTTTCTAATGCTACGTGCACATTTGTAAACACTTTATTCCCAAACTTAGAAACGTAACAAACATAGCTGTATCGTCTCACAACTATTGGGCAAATTTGGAATGTAAGTGAAGGAAGTTTCCCATGCTTAAAAATAATTGCCAAAGCTTTGTTTAAAGGCCACGTCCACACATACAACAGAACACCGTATCGTAACACCGTCACGTATCAAGTCTGGACCGCACTCAGTAACAGAACATCGTAACATCCCCACTTTCCACCAGTTGTCGGTTTTTACCCCGGCGCATCAAAGGAATGTCACGGTGCTATGTTGTAACCCATGTTCCTGTATTTGGGCCGGTTTACGAACAACAGCGTTTTGTCAGTGTATATCGGGATGAACTGATGGGACGCAGTCATGTTACGCACCGATGTTTGCCCCGTAACATCATCGCGTAACATGGGATGTTACGCGACGATGTTCCGTTACGATGTTCTGTTGCACGTCTGTACGCACCCTTAGAAGTCACACCGTCCATAGCACATTACAAAAGTTAAATCACTTATTCTGGGCTAGCATTAGTCTAACTAGTGCAAACCATCGGGAGGGCTTATCAAGTTGTAGAAAGGGCTAAGGGAGATTGCGACTGCAGTAGAATTGACTTACGTCGAAAGTTGCATTAAAAAAAAAATTCAAAGAACTAGTGTTTTCTGTGCAATAAATGTGGATTTTAAATCACAGGGAGTTGGGAGGGGTCGCCAAAATTTCAATATACGGAAGCTCGATATATAGAAGTTCTGCTGTATATTTTTCTGTAAAGGTTTGTTTGTTTTTTGGTTTTACGGCTCAAAGACTACAGTGGTCATGCTGCGCCGGTTCTGTAAAGATGGGCAGGGGGCATGGTTAACGTGACTAGAGATATTCTACCTCAACATAGGACAGTTCTTGTGGGAGTATGGGGGTGGGGTATAAGGGGAATGAGGGTTGATTTGATTGAAAAATAGACAGATAGTAGATGTCTATTTTGCACTTCAATCGATCAATTAATATTTTATTTCGCTATGTTTCAAGACTGACGATAGTGAATAACCGATGTTTTCAGTCCATTCGTGCTTTTGTTGTAATATTGATTGAAATGGTATATTAAGTAAGGACGAACTTCAATATCTTATCTGAATTTTTTTCGCCAAATCGTAGGTTTAAGAATGCCAATACATGTAATAAATACACTGGCGTGTTTAGAAATTGTCATAAGTATTATCGCCGGCCCGGCCCGTGCGCCCTCATGAATGATAGGATCCGCGCCTCCCCGATAATCCAAGGTATGCGCCCTTTGAGAGGACCCTGTATCGGCGTCTGCAGAAAGTTCATAAGATTTGTTTGTTTGTTTGGCTTTTATGGCACGCAAGAGCATCTGGGCTATGCTGCGCCAAAGTTCATAAGAGAGTGTTTTAGAGGCTCATAAAAGGAATGGATTACTGAGCTACGACTCATATATTTATGTATGTATATATAAAAATTCAATCACAATCAGGATTACAGCCCCTCCCTCATATATGCCAGTGGTGCAATGACACTTTTTTTTAATGCATATTTACTTTTAAACAACTTCGCACACGCCGCTATTGGAAAAAAACAAAACAATTTTGCTGTCTCTAATTGTATCAACAACAACAATAAAAATAATCCCCCCCCCCCAAATTAATCAGTCAATAACCAATGAAACCACGAAGAAACACAATGTTTCATTTAGTTTATAAAGATATTATACATAGAAAAATGGAAGGAGGAGGGGAAAAATAAATAAATAGTTGAATATATAGCCCTGAATATATAGCAAAAACAAATTCAAATAAATCTGCTAAATTCACAAATAGTGAAACAAATATAAACGTGTTCCCATTTAAATATATATATATATAAATCTCAAGCTGAGAGGGAAGAAAAGGGCAAAATGAATGAAATAAACAGCAGTAAACAACTCTAAGGATGAATAAGATGATAAGGTACGTCATCATCAGTGGTCACGTGAATCAAGTATTACCAATAAATTTTATCCAATACGCCCCTTTTTAAATATTTTGGGAAGAAAAAGCGAATAAAAAGAAACAACGTTGAGATAGATGATCCTCGGGCTTCATGTAGTCCGATTAGATAAAAAATCGAAGAAATCTCATTTCTCCATTACAAGTCGAGGCCTAGCGCAGCCTAGCGGCTCTAACATTAATATTATTATTTTATGCTTATATGCCCCAGAGCTATATGCTGTAGACCTGTGGTTCCCAACTCAATTTAAGCCGCGGACCACTTTTCCACTTCAATTGTACCCGCGGACCACTTTGAAAAATTCTCAAGAGTTGACTGTAAGACCTGAATCTGACTGGGAGTCGGTTTTTTGGGGGGGTTTGTAAAATCATTCTTTGGAAAAAAACGAAAGAAAGAAATAATGAAGAGAAAAAAAACAAAACAAATTAACATTACAGTCAAACCTCGTTAAGATGAACACGCTTAAGACGAATTACTTTTAATACGAACCGTTTTCTGAAGTTCCGTCAGATTGTAAAATACTACAAATATGCAATCAATTTCATTTTTATAATTAATTTTAATATTTAATAAATAATTTTTGTATTTAATAAATAAAAATAATAAATAATTTTTTAATTAATAATTGATTAATTATTTATTCATTTTTTTAAAATAATTACCCGTCTCACGGACCACTTGGTACTTTTTCGTGGACAACTAGTGATTCACAGACCACCAGTTGGGAACTAGTGCTGTAGACAGTGTCGGATCCAGAGCTTATCCTGGGGTCTTGCTGCAATGCCAACTCAACAACCCATGCATAATAATTTCTGCCCCTATCAGATTAATGGGCTATTTACTGGTTAGAAAGTTCCGTGACCCCCCTCCCCCCGTGAATCCACCCCTGATTTAGAGGAGCGCTAGTCCACTTTTTGTTTTAGGACTACACCACGCTTCTTCAATATCGATTATTTCATTTTTATCGAAATGTGGTGAGAAGAATTGTTGCCATTCAAGGAAAGGAAACGTCTTCAACAGTTGAGCTTGTCCTTGCCATCTCAGGTATTTTTAAAGGAAAAAGATGACAGGAGCACATTCTAATCACAAAGGATGGAAATTGCTTCCTCTCAGAATGGATCTAAAAATAGACGTGGTGGCAATAACTTTCCGTAAACATTCAAACAGTGACGCGTCCGATGATTGGCCAAGAACGCGCATGCGCTCACGCCCCAAAATCGTCCGATGTCGGCATCCAAGAACAGAACAGCCAAGGCCAGCAGCAGAAGTGGTAAGTCTGTGAAGAAGTTCAGTGTTGTGGTGCGCGTCGGATCGTAATGTGTTGTGAATTAAAAGGTTGTGCCAAAAGACGATACAGGGTTTGAGATTTTTTTTGACATCAACCTGCGAACGCTATATGTTATTTTCTTTTGTTTGGGCGAGGAATATACGGCTTCCTAAGAAATTATAGCGTCCATCCAAGCGTTCACAGTTTGTTACTTTGGGCCAACGCCGTCCCGAGGTGCGAAGCGTGTTTTTGGAGTATTACTACCGGAGGCAGTATTGTCGATGGCGCTTTAACCAAGTGTTTCAATTTTCGCTTGAAATCTGGCTACAGTTCCGATCTCTCCGAGGAAGATGCTGCTGTCAGGGGCGCTTGGACGTGAGCAAGAATTAATACACGCCATCAAAGCCGAGGATATACGCGGGGTGTCTCGTCTTCTAGCCAAGTGTAAAACTTCCAAACCCAGTAAGTAACTTTGTGATTTCTTTTTTTTACGGCAACCATTTCTCAAGCCGGACAAATTTCAAAATAGAAACAAAGCAAAGGGAAACGGCATTTTTTCCTGTGTACTACATAACGGGGTGAAAGGTCGCATCTATTCACATTGTTTATTATGCGTGTATATTGATTCGTGACCGCTATTTTGAAATATGGCGGTCACGGATTATGCGTTCATCTTCCTTTAGTTCTCATACGCGTTAACAGATGTATAGTTTCCTTAATGTTTTCCTTTATATATATATATATATGGTCTTATAACAAACGTCGTGTGTTCGGTTTTAAATATAGACTTTCTATTCTAAAAATAAGGGTCGTTTTTCAAACAACCCTCCCACCTTTTCTCGGGCCGCCCCCGTCGTTTACCCGCAGCAAACGCCTGATCTAGTGTGTTTTTACATATATAATAACGAGGTTAAATTTTCCGTATGTTATTATAAAACAATTTTAGTATGCAGAGGCGTCATTTTTGAGGGCTCCCAGGTTCTTTGCGTCCCTCTCGAAACTCATGTGCAATAAAGGAAGAAATGCAGCATACAATTGAGGGCGGGAAGACGTAACATATAAAATATATTTTTTCTTGTATCTCTTTGGTTGATTCACTTAAGGAAGCATTAAAGTATTACGTAAACACCTTTTGGAGTGGGTGGGGGAGGGGTTTGCTGTTTTGGCTCTAGTACTTGGTTCGTTACCCCCTAAAACTAGTATAATTTTAGCGGATTGAAGCGTAATGTTTCCAAGAACTCAAAATCTGGCAATTGGCACACAGTGACTACCTGCCATTGCTTACCTAGGGGTATTGAGGAACCTGGGGAAATTTTTACCTTCAGAAATGTGACCAATATATTGTTTGAAACACAAAATTGCCAAATCTGGTTAATATTAGGCCCTCGATGACTAATATCAGTTGCGAGTAGGAGCGTAGTCATTCAAAAGTTATGAGGGGGGCGCAAGTGTAATTCTAAGAAACAAACCATGTGTATTGACTTTAGGGAGAAAAAAAAAGGGCGTTGATTACCAATGGGATTTAACCATTTGAACCCCTTTTCGATGTCACGGGCTTCATTACATCATTTTATATATAATTTTAATTTTTATATAATAAAACATTAAAAATACCCAGTATTTTTTTTACATCCCAGTATAAATTTCTTTAATCGATTAATTTCATCTTAATTACTCGATTTAATATCGATATTTAATCGATTAGATTCGGTATTGGAAACTTAACCGCTCGCATAATTTTTTTTCGTTAGTCGCGGACAGGCTCTTTTCAGAGCCGTAGTTAGGATGGGGCTATAGGGGCTAAGCCCCCCGCTGCAAATGTGGTCGGCCCACCCAATGGAATATATTTTTTCTCAAAATAAAATTTACAAAGGTAGTCACTTTACGAGGTTCCACGGTATATGGATGTCCTTTCGTTCACTTTCCATCATAGGCATAACTTGGGGGTTAAATATATCGTAAACTGGGGGCTGAGGAGGCTCAAGCCCCTACTATGGGGTATCGCGGCACATGGGCGTCCGAAAGGGGGGTCCCCCCCCTTGACATGAAAAATAGCGGGGAAAAGGACTGAATCCACAAGGAACTATAGCCCAACAATATTATTTAATTGCAATTTTTTTCCTGGATGCACACCCCCTTGCAATTGTGGGGGGCGCCCGTGTCCAGCTACATTTTTCTTTCGACACTGAATCACGTGATCTTCTTTAAAAGCTATTTGAGCGCCCCATGTTTTTTTTTTAAAATTGCTACGGCCCTGATTGTGGTTGAGTTACTCGAAACGCTGCATCCCGTAATTTGCTTACATATAGCGATAGCTTACGATAGCAGGCTGACATGATGTCAGCCTGCTATCAGACGCTGGCGTCTCATCCCAACGTAGTGGAATTGACCATGTGTTTTCCCCCAAGGTTGACTTTGATAACCGTAATAATGAATCACCTTCGACAATACTGTAACTCTCATCCACACCTGTTGCATGGTTTAATGTACGATGTTGGGCTTTGCACTTTCGTAATCTATGCTTTCGCGTTTTCTAATGTTTGCTGACCTAATGGCTTGGGACTTTTCTGATCTCATCGATCTGGCGGTGGTGACGACGTATTTACTTATAGAAGCACAACATAGCCAGCAAAGACAGTTATTTCTTAGTTTTAAGACGTGGTTTCTCTTGTAAAAACTGTAGCAATGCGTGTGTTTAAAATATGAAAAAAACAAAAAAAACAAACAATACCACTTGGTGAGTAGTATAAAGTTAGTTATAGCATGGTCGCCCATGGGCAGGGGGCGGCCCCCGGCCGTTCAACAATTTGATTTGCATGATTCTGCTATGCATTTACTTTAAAAAAATGTATAGTTTCCTGTCTGGGATTACACCCCGCCGCCGGTGGCCGCCCTTCCCAATGAAACCCTTGCAAACGAGGAAGAAATAAATGTATAGTCACATTTTAAAATCAGGTATTTTTTATTTTTAGTTCATTTTTAATTGTCAAGCAGTATCAATTATTTTTGTAGCATTTTAGTATCTTGTACATTCACTAAAATGTTTGACAGCCTTGAGGAGGAGGAGGAGGTAATAGTATCTGGTTCCCCCCCCTGCTCGCCCTCCTCCCAGAAGTACTCATATAGGAGCCCATGATGTTACATTTACCTGTCGTTCCAACGCGCCGTCAAGCTGGTTTTTAATTGAAATAAACACAAAACAAATAATAAATATTCCAAACAAATCTGGTTTGGCAAATGGTGTCCATTTTAATGATAGTCCTTTATTTCAGGCGAGATGAATTGCCCTTTTCCTTGTCAATTACAGTATGTTTGAGCTGTTCTACTCAGTTTTTGTCGGGGCCGTTTTAACGCATTGGTGGGGGTGGGGGGGTGCTTTTTTTTATTTCCATCTTTTTTTTTTGGAGGAAGAAAAAAAAAGGGTACTTGCGTATTAACGGGTCGTCAACGCCATTGTACTAGAACTTGCAATTGTTTCACGGACAAAAATCGTAACTTGGGAACACTATTTTGGATTTTATCATAAAAATGCCTTTAAAATCGTTACGGCGCGCCATTTTGTTTGTTGTGTAATTATTATGTAAGTATTTTTACGTTAAGTATTTTTTCACGCAATTAGTACACTTACCTGAATCACAGGAACCGAACTGGGGTGAGACCCCCCCCTCCCCACCCCGCTCGTTGCTTCCCGACTCGTGTCCGGTCGGATCACATTCGATGTACTCTGCCTGCATCAGTAAAATGTTGAATCAATATTATGTTGAATTTGTATTTTTTATTTTTATATTCATGCTTCAAAAGCTTGGCATAATTCTAAGATTGCCAAATAAGATCTGGGGCCGCTAAAACGTAATATAACTATAATACGTAAGTACCAAGGTGGGTTGAAATTCCCGGAATTTACGAAAACTTAATAGCCTTCCCGCATTGTGACGACGGTAATTTACACATTCATTTCTTATTTAAAAGTCCAAACCGGAAAATCAATGCCACAAATTCACACTTTCAAAGACGACAAAGCATCCAAAGACGTACGATTTTTTACGAACAATTACGATGAAAACTGCTGTCACAATTTTTCCAATCCTTACGTTTCTAGGGAGGGGGGAAAAGCTGTCGCCGAAGGCCTGTTCATACGTAAGTACCTAAAGAAGTATATAGAAATTAATTTTGCCATTTTGAGGCACCAGGCCTAATTGGCTCACCCGTTAAGACGGCGCTGATAGCTAGCTATGGACAGAGACATTCATCTAAGACAAAGCCCTAGGTGTGGGCGGTATTGTTGCACGAAGCGGAAGTTTGTATCAAAAGTTTCCAACGGAGTTAACGTAATCTTTAAAAAAAATAAAATAAATAAAAAATAAAAATAATAATTTAAACGATTTTGTTAGTTTTAGTTTTCCTTAGTAATCAGTGGCGCAGTAATTAAACAAGATGTGCAGAGTACATACACGCGCTCCCTTGTATGTATGTATGTATGTTTTTCGATAAGTATATATATATTTGTAACTTTCGATGGTAAACTGGATGTAAATTTCAAACGAGACTTCTAGATGTAGCTTCCGAACTATTTTCATTGTCGGTTTCAGGGCCGTCCTGATGCATTTAGGGGTGGAGATCATGGGCCTCGTGTAATTTTTTTGGGGCTTTATACTAACGTTTAATTTTTCGAAGTTTTGCAATGAGAAAATAATATATAAGAATCGATCTTTGCTAATTTGGAGCTCAGTTGGCCCACCCGTTAAGGCACCAGTAGCTTGTAGTTCATATTGTTTGTTTGGATTTTTATGGCGCAAGAGCATCTGGGCTATACTGCGCCAAACATGGTAGTTCATATTGCAAGACAACAAGAACCATGCTGCTTTTAGAGCATTAAAATCTTGAAGCTTTTATTAAATTTCTAGTAGGTTAAAAAGTTAGTTTGTGCAATAACGCTTTATTAAAAACTTTATCACAAACTTTTTTGCATTAAGTATGTAATTGAAATTTTGCCAAGAGACGACAGAAACTCATCCTTAAATTGCAGAAAATTAAAGTCTGAAATCATTAAAAGGATGCCAGTTCCTTTTAAACACATTTAAGTTATTAAGCAATTGACGAAATTTTCAGTCTTCTCAATTCAATTTCCGCGTCTTTTTCTCCATCCCCTCACTATAATACTAGGATATATTGCTTTCATATGCGCAACGCGAGACATGATGGACATTTTAATCAACTACACCGAAACATACAATTTTACGAGCAAACGCTGATGCTTTTTTCCCGCGTTTAAATACTTGTGGACAGGGGAAGGAAATTGTAATGGTGTAATGAATCTTTATCGTAAAAAAGAGGCGGAGTCTAAGAAAGTTTTTTCATAGTGACAGAAAAACCGGGTGAAAGTGTGCTTTTAGGTCCCCGGTTCCTTATCCAGACAGGCTCATTCTTAACAGTTTAGGAGGGACAGTCTCTATTGTCCTTTCCATCACGTTATCTTGGCTTTCAAGGGATTTTTTCCGTATAAAAAGTCCCCAATGGCATCCCCACTTTCTTCGCCAATTTCGGATCATTTTGCCTTTTTTTCCTATTCGTCTTCCCGCTATTTTTGTTTTATCATCCCAATCCTAGTTTTCGCATAAACGAATGGGATCAATTTTTCCCTTTTTCTCCCCCCTTATGCGCGTATCTCAAGTGTCTTAAGTGCTTGCCTGCCACTGTAAATGGTAAGCGATTTCCTTTGTCTTTATTTTGTCATTTTCTTTTCTTGTTTTTCCCTACGCTGATGGCAAAGAGATTGAGTCACGCTGCCTAAAAGCAACTTTTTTTTCCCCTCTCCCATCATCCCGGAGGAGAAGGAGGAACGACGATCCGCGCTTTGCGTGCGGCCCTATCGTTTGGTCAATGGGCTGTGGTAGGTAATGTTCCAACTTGTAAAGGCTGCCCGATTCGAGAGCGAAACAGCAATTAGATACAAGATTTCTTTTGTGGCAGAATGATCGTGCTGTCTGTGATGTGTTGGGTCTGAAAACAAAGAAAAACTTCACATTTTTACTTGTTAAAACTTCTATCTATATCGTACGCTAAAGATGACGGAGGGAAGCATTACAGAACGCTTACATGTAGGTCCATGTATGTGTCTGTTTCGGCTAAACAGTCGTCCTGAATTGGGTATATATATTCGTAGATCGCCTGACCTTTTACTTTTAAAAGTATGTACATGTATTCTATGAGATTTAGTTATCATGTGTTTTACACGCCACCCTCCTTCTATGTATCTCTCCTTTTTTTTTTAACCTTTTTCTTGGGTGTGTTGCATTGTGATACGTGCATGCGCAAAACTTTCCATTCATGCTGAAGTGTATTGGTCCAAGATATGTTTAATTAGTATATCAATCGTGAAAGTGGGTAATTTACATGTATTTATGATACATTGTTCTTTTTTAAATTTAATGTTTTCTGTCTTAATTGGTATGCGGTGGATCGCTGTACGTCTGAATTGTGGGTCACAGGCCAAGAAATGTGGAAAACCATTGATTTGGGTACTACATTCCTGTTTCATGCTCTTTCCATTTGCCCCGTAGGTATCCTTTTCCTGGGTTTGGGTACTACATTCCTGTTTCATGCTCTTTCCATTTGCCCCGTAGGTATCCTTTTCCTGGGTTAAGTAAGAGTGACCAATTTCTAATTTCTTTCACAAAGGAGTCTGCCTCCCCACTCTTAATATATATATATATATATAGTTTAATAGTAATAGTAACCAAAATCTGGTGTAAAACATGTGGGAGTCAGGCATTTGCTTATGTTTTATTACAAGGGGAGTGGGGAGTATAAAATGTGCAAGAAATATGGTTACGTAAAACTTGAATGGCTCCTTTGTTAAGTAGGTCATAATTATTTACAAGCGAATGTTTAGGCCGCAGTTGATTGTTTTCATATTGTTAAAATTATATCCGAAAATCGGTTTAGAAAAAACTTTTTTTTACCAGCATAAAAATATATATATAAAAAGGGGCAGAGGGAAGTATCACAGATAAGTAAAAGTCAACAAGAAGGTGTCTTCTTAGGTTAAAGATAAGAGCAAGTGTTGATTGCTGTAGGGTGTTGTGTGTTTTTGGATATCACCTGCCCGGGTCTGACAGCTCGTCCTTCAAAAGCGATCTCGATTTTTGTTTGCCCAGAACGTTTATCTGGTATCGAGATACGTCTTATCGGCTGTCTTTCTTCTAGATCGAAGACTAGAGTACCAGTCAAAAAACTAACAAATATTTTCAAATGACGGAAGTATAGTGTGTTCTGGTTTTTTTTCCCCTCTCTTTTTCTCTCCCGCCTCGCATTAGCTTGAAGAAGTGCTCATTTTTTTTTTTTTGTGTGTCAGAAGTCTGCGTGATGTGAACGCAAAAGCGCCGTTGAAAGGGAGACGTAGCGAAATATGGTTGTTTTTCCTTGCTGAGGATGCAGTACAATTCATCACCTGTATCTCGCGTCATCGCCCGTGTGCTTGCGTGATACGAGAGTAGCGATGCGCTAGAACCGAACGCTTTTGTTTCGTTTCCACCTCTGTGAATCCTCTCTGTGTGTGAATCGGAATAGGTGGCTTGTTTCTACTCCTTTGTTCGTTGATTGGGAAAAGGGATCTTTAATAGGTTTGTATTGATTTGGCTGCCAGCGAATATCGCGGTATTATTTCGGAATCGTGGTACCCTTTTTTTTCTTCTGCCATATTGGAATTTTGGGCTTTCCCCGTACCCAGTAATTGACTTAGTGGTTTCGGGATCGAAATAAGATGGGGAGCAGTGAGTAATGGTTTGTCGAGCACACGCAAGAGGGGTTTGGAGTGTAACCAGAGAGCGCTCTTCTACCTTTCTATCATGGCCCCACCGTTTCGGGGTCTACAATAATGTTCAACAGCTTTAACCCTGCCCCTCTGCGTTACTTGAGATGGGGACCCCCCCACACCCCCCTTTGGCTTCCGTTTTTTCCTCTACACACACACATGTGATTTTGTCAGCGTATATATATTTTCCTACGTGCTTCCCAGCATCACTCTGCGCAACCATCTCCCCCCCTCTTCTATGTTAGGGTGACCCAGCAAGAGTTTCGTCATTCGGTTATATCAAATGTCTCGCTTCCACTTTAAATCCTTGCCATTATTTTCGTTTCTCGTTTCGTTCTCTCGTCCCAATTTCCTAATTGGGATGAATGTAATAATATGGCCTAACGATGAGAGAAAACAGTGAACATTTTAAAGCTCTGTCTGTAACAACGAAGACAAATTTCGTTGATAGAGAGCTAAGACTTTAAAAAAAATTAAAAGTTTGAAATATACCACGAAAAAAAAAAAATTGATTAATCTTCTGAATTTTCATAAAGTTTTTTTTTTTGTGAGTATAAGTAATATATGCCACAAGGCAATAAAGAAAAAAAAAAAAAAGGAAGGAAGGTAAATAACGAAATACAGAAATAGGCAATGTTACTAAAATTTTACGTTTCACATTACGTCCCTTGGAAGCAGGGCCGTAGACAAGGGGGCTCAAACTCTACATTGGATATCAAAGTACATTTTCTCTTACGCTGTGTCACATGGCTTTCGTTAAATCTACTTGTTTCCCCCCCATTGAGAGCTGACTCCCCATGACTTTTGCATTGCTACGTCACTGCTTGAAAGTCTTGATGAACGATTTGCACTGTAATTGCAAAGAGTCTTAACAGATGAAATGTGCAAAGTAGATTTGGTAGTCGTGGATGATAGTTGCAAAATGTAAGTTCATTATAGCTCATTCGTTGGAAAAACATTGTACTCATGACATTTTAAGGAAAAAACAATATTTCTTAAAACACATTCTGACAACTTCTCTTTTTAGCCTTTCATAGCTAGTCACCGAAAACATCATACACACACACAGTCTTGAAAAGTTCATTTGTGGGTGCTATTCATAATGCCATGTTTCTTTTCCATATTTTCAGTCGGTAATAAATATTACTCAACTTCACCTAAAAATACCTCAACCCTGTATCATAATTTTATGCATGTCGCCATTGCTTTTATGTTGTACAGAAATCTATCTTCCGCGAATGAAAAGCCCTCACCCTTTCCAGGCAATTTTTTGGTAATTAGGCATTATACAAATGATAAATGAGTGAAAAATAGACGGTCATTACTTTTGGCTGGAGTCTATTTTGAGAGCCACTGGATGTATGCATCACGGCACGTTCTGCCGCTTATTTGAATGTGTAATTATACAATGTATAATTATGCCGCGCTAACCCAGTCGCGTGCAAGTGTCCGCTCTAAATGGAAACCTCAAGCAGCCGCCCAAAGAAAAGCGTTCTTTGCTTGTAGTGTTCAGAAAGTGAAACGCTTTTCACCGACTGACTGCGAATGTTTACCGTTTGCACACTGGATGATTGTCACTTCAGCCATTTAGTGACTGTCACTTCTTGTTAAGTTCAGCGGAGAATTAAACTGTGTCAGTTTCATAGTCTACTTCAGCTGCTCAGGAAGCCATTGACAATTCAATCGTGAACCTTTAAATTGATTATCGATTTTGGAATATATCGATTTTAGAGTTTTAGGCCCTGCAGTAGTACGTTGGTATGCTAACGTGTTATGCTTGACTCACTGGTGTACGCAGGGCTGTGTTTATGGGGGTTGTAACCAGGGCTGTCCTCAAAAGGTACGCGCTGTACGCGCCGCGTGCATCCAAGAAATTTTAAAAAATACAGAGTACTCGCCGCATACTCTCAAGGTCTCAAGAAAGTTTTTGCTGGCTTTTGGGCAGTTTTCAACTTAGTTCAACTTCTTTTTTTTTGTAGTCATTTGCAAAATAAACTTAAATGGGAATAAGTGGGGAAATCCTCCTGAACTCCTAAGCCTCAAAATAATATCCTGCGTATGAAATGGAGGATAGGAAATAGGAATGAAAAACTGATGAAAATGTTAGCTACCGCCTTGGGTTTAGATAGACGACCAGTCAAATGCCAGTCAGAGTGACGCGATGGCGTCTCCAAGTCCAGTAACCCCGCAATTTCAATACTCTTTAAGACAGCACCGCATACTCTCAATAATTTTCTTCAGGATAGCCCAGGTTGTAATCCCCCTCCACGATTGCAATGGAATTTT
>QLNU02014176.1:98656905-98668388 GCA_006491805.2 Dysdera silvatica
GATATGTGTATTCATGTATATTACATTAGAAGGTACTACATGTCACAATCATACTACTAAATATATATATATATACGAGAAAAAACTCTATTCGCAACGTGTTTTAAATAGAAAATACGATTCCGCCATCTTCTACAACTTGATCTGTCCATACAGACGAAAGAAGTGCAAATGCCCATGCACCCTCACGCTCCTTTTTGACACGTGACTCTGTCAGCCAACAATCAGAAGAGGCCATAAGGTTCATCTCTATCTCAATTAAAAGGTGACTCATTCCTTGGGGTACTGTGAGTTTCCATTATAGGTGGATGTAATAGCTTAATAGTAGATTTCGGCAACCATGCATGATTGGTGTAAATAACCCCCTTTACAATTCAGACGAATACCTCTCGTTGTGTACCCTACATCCATTGTACATGTTGTTTATCGTACACACTTTTTGGTATTGGTTCTTTATAAACAACACTTTTAGCTATAGTAAGAAAATTCAACTGCCACTTCCCATTTTACACACGCACGGTTATACGAGTCAATATGACGTCTTAAACTGAAGTGACGTACATTAGGGCATGTGTAAATTTGCACTTTGTCTGCTAACTTCTAAAATTATTTGTAGTGTGCCGTCACGTTCAAATTATTAATTTATACCACAAGTAGGGGCGTAGCAAAAAATTGTGGTGGGGGCTGAGACAGCTTTAAAAAATATTTTGCGATTCGGCGTTGAGAGAAAAATGTGCCAAGATATCCAATTGTGTGTGTGTGTTTGTGTGGGTAGCTTGAATCCCCCCCACTTTCCTACATGACTGACCATGCCCGTATCTAAAGGGGGATCTTAGGGACCGGTTCCCCCCGAAATTAAATTTTTAATGGGACTTGGCTACGGACTTGCATGCTGTAATTGTATCGATACATGCTGTAAAAATTTATGAACCCCCGAAATTAAATCTTGGCTACGGTCTTGTGACTGACCGAACGGTATGTTCAAATCGTGAGGCGTGATACCATGACAAACTGACTATTTATTTTTTCGTTTCGATACTCAACATTCAATGAACTCCAACCACATAAGCAATTATTTCAGCAAAACAATTCAAAATTTTCATTTTGCCAGTTACCCAAAAAAGGCGTATTCGCTGGCAACCACCCGCTAGAATAACGAGGCCGTTCCTGTCTTGCTGGAGTGATTTACATTTAAATGGCGACGGCGACCTTCAAATGTTGAATTAATCGACAATGGATTCATTTCTCCGCGAAGTTTTATAGTTTCTTAATGCGGGTCTTGACATTGAGATTGCACGGACCATTTGCACTACGGCGTATGGCTAAAACGAAATTGCGTTCGCTCGTTCTGAAAATTGCGTTGAATTGTTTGCGCACCAGCGATTGTTTAGTTAGCAGACAAAACCCGCTTAATATTAAAATGAAAATGATTGTGAAATTTCTCTCTTGTTAGTTTATGCTCTACAGTTCGTGATCGTTTTCGTAAACTTCAATGAAGTGAAATCAGAAGAAAACATGAATTACTTTCACAGGGATGGGATCGAGTCTCCTTTCTAGCTAAAAGTCTATTTTTTTTCATCTGTCTCTAAAAGTCTCTTTTTTTAGGAATCTGGTCTCTTAAACCTCCTTTTTAATGTAAATTTTTTTTATTTTTTCCCTCCTCCATTTCAACAGCGTTGAATGATTCAATAATGAAGATTTCGCCAATGTTGTAAATTACGGATACACTTTGGCACTTTTCTTTGCTGTATTTATTATTCCATGTAAGTTGAACTACTGTAATTGCAGAATTTAATATTTTGATAGCTAACATTTTTTTGTCACATTTTCTCATTTTCATGTTTGTTTTTAGATATATTGGTTATTGGCATCTTGAAAGATGGAGTATCTTTCTTGCCTGCAACTCGATATAAATCTGCTCTCTGTGGAACTTGTTTGTACATCATAGACATGCGCTGATGAGCTCCATAGAGAATGGAGTTATATCGAGACGTTGCCAGAAAGCTGCTTCACCTCGCGAGTCGCGATTGTTAATCTCCCCGATGAAGCGTAACTGAGGGGTATGTTAGTTCAATTTGTGCTTCTCTTTTTGAGTGGAGAGTTATTAAGCACTTTTAAATCAGTTTTAATAATTTGTATATATCTAATAATAAAATTTTTATTTCGATTTAAAAAAGACATTTAACATTATAATGAAATGTAATTTAGTAAATGTATTCCAACATGTTTCATCAGGTTTGGCTACTCTTTATCAGGGAATTAAATGGGATGTTGTATTAATTTGTTTACTGTTCGTATAATGATATTATTTACATGCAATTTAAGAACTGTTGCCAAATATACTGGAGAAAAGATGAGGAATTTAGATAGTGTATTGTGTTATGAGAATATTTAAAGTAATATAATATGCATATATTATATGTACTTTTTCTTCCGAATACACTGGCAACAGTTTTTCAACAACAGTTCTTCAATCACATACCAATATCGTAATACAAACAAAAAAATTAATAAAACATTCTATCCAATTCTCTAATGAAGTCTGGTCAAATTAGATTATACTTGTCCTTACTAAACTGCACTCCATTATAATGTTACGATTTTTTTTTAAAATCTTACTGTGTAAAGTTATCACTTCATTTAATTTATATATATATGTACCTCCATTTAACGAACTTCTGTATAGCAAAGTAATTCCCATGGTCAATACATGTGGAAGTGTTTCTATATAACTAAATAAATTTCTTTGTAACAAAATTTTGAACAGAAAATCAAGTAGTCATGTCATTTACATCAGCTTACCTAATACCATGGAAATACAATAAATGCACTTAAAAACATCTATTTTTAAATGGTTGAATGTTATTTATGACAAACAGTCCTTTACTGAAAAGCGGGATTTTAACTGTGGTATTATATTGTAATGCCCTGGTTCATGAATACATCGTTTCCACCTAGCGAATTTTCTATATAACGAAATTTTTTCATGGAACTGTCCATTTTGTTACATGGAGGTTCTACTGTATGTTTATACTGTTTCAGGGAAAGAAGAAGTAAAAGAAGCATTTTAGTGCAAAAGCTGAAGATACATTATGGGTAAATGCAAGTTCCTGAATTTATGTTTAAAACATTAAAACAAAAAGACAGTACCGGTCATGAACTTTCATTGTGATGTGCTGTGCGAAGTGAATGTGAGACGTTTTGCAAACTATGTACTTCTGTGGTAAATATTGAAAATAAGGGTGTTCATCATTACTACAACATGCTAGTGACGTCAAACGTAAGAAAGTCACGTTGGGAACCTGCGAATCCAAAACAGATGACTTTTCGCAGGCCTCTTTTCAACACTTCAAGATAAACGTTCTGATTGCTCCTTTATTAACATTGCTGCAGATATTTTGCCTAATCCAAACAACAGTTAGTACTAATGAGCTCAAAGAGAAAGGAACTACTCCTGAGTTAGTTCGCGCACTCAAGCATATTTGCAGCAGTTCCTCAGTTAATTCTTCAAGTGACTGGAAGCAAGTTTTGGATGCCATATTTTCTGCATCGGTTCCATTTGGCTTTTCCAGTCAGTCCCCCCCCCCAAATAAAGCGGTATCTCATGATGGATACACTTAATATATATTTTCATGATCAAATGCCAGAACATTTAGGATCGACACTTTTTACTATTTCATATGATGAAACGACTAATATTGAAAACAAAAAAAGAGTTGCAAATCACTGTTCGTTATTGGTCAGAAACCAGAACCGAAGTTGTTTCCTTACATTTGGAAAGAGTGTTTTTTTGGTAAAACTGATGCTGTTACACTTCACTCTGAGATTTCCTCAGCAATTAGTTGTTCAAATCTTTTAAATATCGTGGTAATGATAGGCTCTGATGGACCTAAGGTTAACAAAACGGTGCACAGATTATTCAGTGAGGATCTTTTACAAACGAGGTCCAAAGGCCCTGTGAATATTGGAACCTGTCCAATCCACACAGTTCACAATGCATTCCTTAAAGCTCTTGAAACTTTCGGTGAGGATATATCCACTTTGGTGACAAACATTCACAACTGTTTTGGTGATTGGCCGTGAAGGTGGCAAGATTTTGAAACTATCCAGAATGAACTTAAACTGTCAGTATATAAACTCATTAAACATATTTCTAGGTGGTTAACTTTTATTGATGTTGCCAAAAAACTGATTGAGCAATGGTTTGCTGTTCATAAGTGTTTTTTGAAATTCGTACCTGCAAGGAAAAGTAATGACACTATTCAGAGAAGCTCTTATAAAAAAAAAATGTTGATGAATTATTAAATAAATCTGGGATATTGATGGAGCTCCACTTTACTGTTTCATCTGCTGAGCTATTTCAGGCCTTCATTAAAACTTTTCAAAGTAATCGTCCACTGGTTCATATTCCGTTTTCGCAACTGCTCTCAGTAGTTCAGAAGCTGGTAGGTCGCATTTGTCGATCATCTGCTCTTAAAAATTTACTCATGTTTGACTGGGAAAATGAGAACTTACTTTAGCAGAAAAATTTAGCAGAACTGTCATCTATTAACGTGTCTGGAGAATTTGAGAAAAGTTTCTTTGCTAGGTCAAAAAAGGTAAAATGGCTTTTCAGATATGTGTTCAATCACATTACATCGCTGGCTGTACACATCTTACCAAGGAAGCCCTCACACCTTCATTGAGGCTTAAAAAAGCTCTTGGGTGTTTACAGAAGTTAGAAAGAAAAACAGAGAGAAGCTGTCGATAGATTGCGATGGTTTAGTTGCAAGAGTTCTTCCCTTGGATATTGGTGAAGATAGTCTCCTAGGTGAGCGGAAATATCTTCAAGTGGAAAGTGAAAAGTCAGATGCAATTGAAATCGAAAAGTATTGGAGCCACTTTTTTGCTCTAAAAACCATGGATGAATCTCCCAACTATCCTATTATTTCCAAGGTGGTGAAAGCAGTGTTATGCCTTTTACATGGAAATGCTGATATTGAAAGACGATTTTCAGTTTCCGAGTTAATTCTTGATGTTAGTCCACAAATGTCTCTCAGAACATTGAATTCAATTCTGGTCATCAAAGATGGAATGAAGCAATATAAAAATAAACTTTTTTTTTACCAATTATCAAGAAATCGATATCTTTGGCCATTACTGCCCATAAGCATCACCAAGCATATATGTGGGAGCAAAGGCGACTGAAAGAAAAGAACAGTTGAATATAGAAAAAGAGAAGCAAAGGAAGGAAGAGGAACAAAAACTGAAGGAAGCAGAGATTTCCAAGAAAAAAAAAATCAAGACTATTATTAAAAACAAGAAGAACCTTGAAATCGCCAGAGAATCAGCAGATGTTTCTTTGATAATGCTACAGAAAAGCTGAAAAAAAAAGTTCGGAGTGGAGTAAGGTGACCTTGTACAGATTCAAGTAGTCAAAGAAATACTAGAGGGTTTTCGATTGATGAAAAACTATGAAAAGAAATAATACAAAACAGTTCAAGAGCTCCAAACTGATGTTGAAAAAAGGAAAAGCACTCTAATTACGAACTTCCATCATGAAGTCTAATTGGCGCAGTATAGCCCAGATGCTCTTGCGCCATAAAACACCTAAACAAACAAACAAACAAACAAAACAAAGTAAGACAGAATAGTTTTTCGGTTTTATAATAATCCTTTAAAATCAAGATTTAAGAATAGTAAAAAGATTTAGTAGTTATTTCAAAAAATTTAGATCCCTTCAAAGAATGTCAAATCCCTTCAAATGAACATGTGGATTTCTTTAATATTTAAAAGGATTTGCTCTCATTTTCTTTAATAGATATCTATGTTTTAATGTTTAACGTATTTATTTTATTATTTTGTTTTTTGGGACTGTCCTTGTTGGGTCCTAAAACCAGTTGAGGACCTAGATTTTGTATGTATGTATTTGTAATTTTATTGTTTTCTGTAAATCTTATTTTGTATTGAAATAAAGAAAATGTTGGCCATGCCCCATTCATATTCAAAACGAAATAACGGTTTTTATTGTATCTGGAAGAATTTTGAAATTAACTTTGCTAGATCTAATAAACAAACATCTCGTTCTCCACTGGTCTGGTGATAGGGTAATTAAATTAGAAAAAAATCTGTGTCAAAACAATCAGCCTCTCCTTTTTTTTTTTTTTTTTTTAAGTTCTAGCCTCTTTTTGTCTCCTTTTTAATAATTTTAATCACCAAAATAGCTATTTTTTACTTCTAAACTCACTCCCATCCCTGCTTTCGTTATTCTTGACTTTCGCTTACCTTCTTTTTAACTTCTAAATGTGCCATAATTTTTTTTACTTATTTTGAACTTGATTAAATTTATTTTAAAATTTGCTATACCATCGTTTTATGCTTATTTAATAGCATTTAAACGTCGTTATGGTAAACACGTTTTAATTAAAAACGGCGTTTTTAATATTTTAAAACGAGTCACGGCCCCTTAAAACTTCCCGTAGGGCATCTGAAGATTGGCAGTAATAGCTTATTTCTAAAATTATGGAAATGTCACCAGCTTTTGATTGCAAGAGATTTTGTCAAGAAATTTGTCAAACATTTTGATTGATTGAATGAATTGGTGTCCAAGGAAGAACTTTTTAGAAATACTGGTATATTTATATTTGTGTGCAAAGTTCAAAATTTTTGCCACCAGTGGCAAATAAACAGCTGCTAACGTGGACCTTATCTCAAGGCATTTAGCATTTCTTTTTCGTTACTAAATATGAAATACTTTTTATTCTGTGTTCTTCATTATAATTTAGGAGTATGTAGCATATTTTATAGCTATCTGTAAAGTAAATTTTATGGCTATTTATATAGTGCACGCCCTCGCTATGTCTATCTACACAGTGTACTTTATGGCTATTCATATAGTACACTTTCTGTGTGGCTATTTTATAGAGTGTACTTTATGAATATCTATGCAGTGGCGAACATAGACGGTCGCACGGTTGGGGTCGTTGGGGCCATGGCCCCGCCTAATCTGAGAGGCTGAGGCCGCCTATGGTAACGAAACGCGACGTAAAAAATGAGTTTATCTCCACTTGGTCACCATCGACCCTCGAATAAGTCACGAATTTATACCATATATCATCATAATATGTGAATTGCGACCATTTCATTCGGAGGGGGAGGGTGGTGATCGGTTGGAGATGGTTCACATTTAAAGACGCGCTGCGCCCACTTGTTTATTTCCCTTTATCCAGTCTGCACTTCATGGTATTTGCACAATACAATTTATGTCAACTTACGCAATACAATTTAACAATTCACAGTGTGCTTATACCTACCAATTTATATTCAGTATGCAATTTCGGGCAGTTTATATCAACCTATAATTATTTAGGGTATAAATAGATACTCTATTCTGCCCAAAAATATTCGCCAGCCAAATCAGGAATACGAATCGAGAGCCCGTATTCAACACAACGTTAATTATAATCCTCGTATGTTTCAAATACTCGTATTTGGGCCGCAGATAACAGACTGTGGCTGATTAATTCCCTCCAAAATCTGCAATGTTAAGGTTGAATGACTCCATCCGCTGCATATATCATTAGGGCATCGGTTTGTTATCCTTTTGATGTCCTTAGCATAACTGCTGGAACGAACTGACTGACCGCAGAGAAATTTCATTAAACCCATTCCTGATACCAATGCGATGCTTGCGGATCGATCCACAGCGAACCCTATTGCCTTCGAAATCTACTTCCGATTTCGATACTTTCCCAGGGAGGGTTTGTTCAAACGTGAGCGGTAAGAATAAGTGAGCATATCGATGAAACGATATGAGCGGTAACAAAAAGTGCGCAGCACGTCGATGGAACGATTGTAATCGAAAAATATGGTAATGAGCTGCACTTACCATAAGCAGACGCTTCGATATTATCTAGAAGCTTCGATGGCATTGAATAATTCTAAGCCTTTTCCGAGATCTCTGATTCTGTTGCTGTTAAGACGCATTTTTAATGAATCGATCATTATTAGATGAGGTGTGAATGTGTTTTCGTAAAACTCCGTAAAAGTTGATGATTTACATGATATTGTTTTATGGTCCCCAGATGGTTTTCTGGAAGTGTGACACACGTCTCCAAAGGGATACGCTACATGAAAGTGATATTTTGGTTTATTGAAATTTTGTCCCTTGCGATCATCAGTTGCTGTTGAAGGATAAAAACAGGACTGTATTTTGGGATTTTACATCTGTGCTGTTTCGAATTTTAGCAGTGGGCTCAGATTTCCTCTGGACGTTTTGAAAGGTGGCTTAAAAAGGGAGTTTTTTTTATTATGAAGCATGGTTTGAATTAGCAGGGCTGGACTTCATGTGGTGCAGATATGAAATTTCTGTCTTCTACCTGCTTGCAACATCGTTTTCGTCTATCATAATTCACTTGACAATTGAAGATGGTACTTTCTCTTTCTTTCATGTTTTTCTGTTTTTTGGCGAAAGAGTGGGTTTAATACTCCCCACCCCCCCAATTACGTGATTCTTGTTTTACAAAATCGCATTACTTGGGAGAGTTCAAGTATTACGTAAGTAATATTTTAGCCAGTTTATACCCCATGAGCTTTCAATTATTACATACTTTTGGGGAGGGGTTGCTGTGCTTTTTCTAGGTTAGCCAATGTTAATTTTTTAACCAGTATAAATGGCCAGGGTATAAATGCCAAATATTGCTTACGTGGTACTCGAAGCCCCTAGTAAGCAAAAATTAACATTGGCTAACATAGGAAAATAAGCATAACAGCAACCAGTCCCAAAGGTGCTTACGTAATACTCGAAATCTCCCCTTCCTGAAAGGTAACAAATCATTTCGAACTAAATTGTTTAAAAGAAGTCTGTACACTACATCTTCGGTAGTGGGGAAGAGGGGGTTCTTAAAGTTTCAGATTTATCCAGCATCTAAGGTTAGAAAATATTACCTTAAATCTAGCCCTCGTTTTCTGCCCACATCTATGTTTCGCCAAAATACGCGTTTGTACTGGCTGATGATGTTCTGTCTCGTCTCCAGAATGGGCATTCTATCTTCCTCTTTGGCTCCGAAAATTAATGCGGCCTTATTTAAATGACGATTTCCATTCTAAACTCCAGGGTCGAGCATTCGTGCGAACGAATCCCTGTCTGAGCGAGATAAAGTCAACGACTCGTGGGCCGGCTAAGAATACGGGGGGGTCTCTAGTTCTTGGGTAAACACCCAGCCGGGTAATAGAGATAAATTGAAGGGGAAATTTCTGTCTTTCGCGCCGTGCGATGGCTTGCGCCAGCCAACGATAAAGCAAGTCGCAAATATCGACGCCCACGGACTAAACGATCGCCGATAAATCCAGAATAATGCTAGGTGATAAGGCCAGTGTATATATGCCTTGTTTCGTGAACGCTCATGGGCGTCCTAGATGACTTTTTGGTACGCCCGAAGGGCGACACTCTCTGGATAAATGGCGACATATTTTGGGGGAGTGGGGCTTTCGGAATTCGATAAGTTATTAATTTTGGAACGTACATACACAATACTGAAAGAGTAATTATACCGGCGAAACGTTCCGTCCGCAGTCAATAGATAGAACCTCATTAATTTGGCTACGTGTGTTATTTTTAGGCTACGTGTGTCTCCTTTCCCCGTTTCTCTACGCAGACCTGAAAGACGCAATTACAGCTATGTGTACTTTTTTTATTAGGAACACTTTAAAAAAAAAAAAAAAGAAAAGAAAAGAAAATGGAATGAGTTGTATGGTGCTTACTTTGATTAAAAATTTCCACTCTGATGATTGTAATTTCCGTCTCTATTGCGCAATGGTTCGATTAATTGGAAGGAATCTATTGGATTGTAATCTATCAACATGACGTGTCTGAAGATGGCAATTAATTACAAAGCAATGATTGTTTCCAAAGCGAAGAAAATTACCCTAAGTCATTCGTGCGTTATGTCAACGTATCAGATTTGATTTTGGAACATTCGTTGCAGCGATTAATGTCGCCGAAGTCATTTTGTGTCATAACACGCCGTCATGACACAATGTGAACGCTGTGTTGTGTCATAAGCCTACCAACCAACTATAGAGAACTCAATCGTACGAAGAATGTCAGGGAATGCAGTCGACACAGCAGCGACTTTGCGTACAGTTAAGCTATTTGTGAATTTAGCACAGTTAAGCTATTTGTGAATTTAAGCGGACTTTTTTCAAACTGCTAAGCATAAATCCGTGAATTTTTATGCTATCAAGCTACATATTCCTGTTATCAGAACTTGTAAATTATGTGGGGTATTTATTTTAGTAATAGGTTTTAAGGTGCCCCCTCCCCCATCACTTTATTCATAAAGACAAAAAAGACAGCAGTGCTTACGTCTGTCTGATTTTAAAGAATTTAAACTCTCAAATTTCTGATCAAGCTCTTTGAACAAGTAAGTTACCTTTTTACCCGCCATAACCAAACCCGCTATGAGAATAAAAATACTTAACAAACAAGGATGCTTCCTCATCAACAACCCTTCGCAAATGAATGGAAATGTTAGGAAGTATGAGACACGAGAGTCACTCCTCATGCGATGACGGAACGCAAACCTTATTTCCGGTGTAAAGGGGCGCCGCAACGCTTTTATAGAAACGCAGCGGTGTCTAGGATATTTCTTTGTGTACCTATCTTGTCGAAATCTCATAACAAATTTTGGATCCGACAAAAATATACGTGCATTTTTGATTTTGGCCTGCTCAGTTTAGCTGCTTTAGGTAGCATTAAAAAGAGATTTTTTTAGATGCTTAATATACTTCATGCAATTATGCGCACTCAGTTGTATTTGTAATTGTTTGATACTGCATATCTGAATAATATAAATTGCATATCAACAATTCTTTTAGCTTGAACGATAGCAACTGAGGATCAAATGCCAAGTAAGATTATTTTTACGTATAAGTCGCATTCTACAGGGTGGCTCATAACTAGGAGACCATACTTTGTCACGCCATAACTGCTAGCTGAGTTGCTATGAAAAGAAAACAGATGGCTTATTTTGTAACACACACTCTTTAGTATTGGTTTTCCATTATGTGATCAACTTTGCATTACAACACTGTATATACAAAGAATATCAAATGTATATACAACAATATCAACAATGCATTAGCGTACGCGTGTTGATGGGGGTTGTAACTCCCATTGCAATGAAATTTTGTATATTTAACATAGGAATATGTGAGTTGTAGCTCTGTAACCCCCCATTGAGCCTATAACCCCCCCTTTATAAACTTTCTGCTTATGCCTATGCTTGCATGCCATCAGCGTTAGTATAGGCATGTAATCAAAAAGACACATTTTCACACGATTTTGCAAACAGCTTATGAGGAACAGCAGTAAATTCCACAGAAATCACATCCTTCAGGTTCTGTGAAGGTGTTGATGTTACGGGAATAAATTTTGTCTTTTAAATATCCCGCAGGCTTCTTTTCCATTTTTTTTTTCCATTTGTATTTCTCGATTATATTAT
>QLNU02014176.1:98680059-98730439 GCA_006491805.2 Dysdera silvatica
CATGGGGTAACAAAACAAATAAATTTTGTTTTTTAAAGGCTAATTGCCGCCCTCCGAATTGTGGCGCTCGGGGCGACCGCCCCTTGCCCCCTCCTTGGCTACACTACTGGGTGCGAGCCCAAAATTTGGCACCCTCCCGCTAAATATTATTTTCGAAAATAATATAAATAATACAATTATATACAATACAATAATATAAATAATACAATTTCTTTTGTGGCGCTTATATGATGATAAGCGCTTAGGTGATTAAATTGGATCTTGCCTGCATTTCGGGGTCGTTAGGACATTTTGTCGCCCCCCCCCCCACTTTGCTTGGCGTTCAGTTGGATGGCACCAGTCGCACCGCCCTTAGTTCTTTTCTGCGTAAGTGCATAAAATGTTAAGACTCGAAGTTTTTCCTGTCATTTTAAGGTTATCTAAATGCGCTGAACCACATATCCATAACTGCATCAACCACATACATGAACGCATTTTTTAAAATCAAGCTGTGTTCTTAACGAATTTCAATCTGATAATGTACAAATTTCCACGACATCACGGCACATTGGTGGAGCTTGTAACTCCCGCATTGGCGTACGCAGGGGGTGTTGATGGGAGTTGTAACCCCCATTGCGGTGAAATTTTGTATATTTAACATAGAAATATGTGAGTTGTATCTCTGTAACCCCCCATTGAGCCTATAACCCCCTTACGAACTTTCTGCATACGCCTATGATTGGATCCTTTGGTACAAGGGAATAGACAAATTAATAGACAGATATCCGGGAAAAAGTAACAGAATTCCATTGGAGTTTCCACTATTCTCGACAAGAATCCGATTAACCCCTGGGCTTAATCATCTTTCACAATTTCTTGAGCAGTGTTGCCAAATTGTGGGCTCCTTTTCCCTCTTTAATCAACTGTAGGGAATATGGGGCCCATGGTAGGGTTTTTGACGTATGTCCTAGGGTGATTCCTTGGTAGAGATTGGTAAATCGCGAAATTTTAATCATTAGACAGTATAATGGACGAAACGACGGTGGAGAGGAGTGGGAAACTTATGACCATTTTTTTTTTGGTGTAGTTGCTTTACAGCAACTTATCCATACTTTAAACTAAATGCCGAGGAGCGTTTTTATAGTGGGCGCTAATTATATATATTTTGGCGCCATTTGCAAATGGTTCGAATTACGAAATTTATGCGTTTAGTGGTTAAATATACGACTTCGTGTATAAAGGTTCAAAGTACGAGCCTTGGCAAGTTTAGGTGCTCATGTAGCCGTATTTGGCGCTCGTTTTCAATTCGTCCCTCGTCACATGACGCATTGGGCTAAAATATCACAGCAACCTTCTAACCGAGCGGTCGCCAACCTTTCGGACCTCACGGACCACTAAATTCATAATTTTAAATCCCGCGGACCACATTTCGTGAATTTAGTGCAATATAAAGGTGGAAATTGTCATTCAGAATATGAGAATTTCTTAGAATATTATTTTTGTTTTATTATTAATAAATCATTAAAAATGCAAATAATGTCCAGATTTTTCTGCGGACCACCAAAATTTTCTCGCGGACCATTATTGCTCTGTGTACCATCGGCTGGCGACCGTTGCTCCAACCGTTCACTTCACCTGTGTTTCATATGTAGAAATCCCGAATTCTTATCTGCAATTCCATTGGCACAGGACAGAAATCCTTCCTTCTTTCTTCAGAAGTACTTCGATTCTTGATCCGTATGCTATTCAATTTCGGGAAATATAAGGAGCTGTTCTGAAGATGATTTGCTTCACTTCTCGCGCTTTAGTACACGTGCTGCAGGGCTTTTCGCCTCCTTGTAGCCTAATCCGTCGCCGATTAGTATTCCGGAATCATACTTTTGTAATCCTGTTTTCCCGGAAACAGTCTTTTGTGAAATCCCAATTTCCATCGAAGGGTCTTTGCGCTTTTAACATCATCCGGCTCTGATTTTCGCGTATTTAATATTCTGGTTGCGTTTTCGCAAATTTGCCCTTTCCACCCCACTCTCTGCCTTTCAAGCTACCTAATTTTATCTCCCTCCAAAATCGGCGGAACATGATTTTTCCTCGCAGAAGCAAATTGCAACAGCGCTCCGATTAAGTTGTTTCGTTTTCGGTGAAATGACAGAATTAAGTCAGTTTTTAGTTGTCTTTATAAATAACCTCTTAATCTTTGACAGAACGACTTCTAAAATGATGGAACGATTCATTTTAACTTGCTAAAGACATTTCGCCCCTTTCATAGACTCGTATTGTTTATTGATGTCCTGTTTGTCTGGTTTGGAATAAAGGATGATAGCTTCACCATTGGAATCATACCCGTATTCAGAGGGGGGACCGGTCCCCCTCCCTCGAAACTGAATTTTTAATCGGACTTGGCTATAGCCTTGCATGCTGTGATTGTATCAATACATGCTGTAAAATCTTTTCAAGTCCCCCCAAATCAAATTCTGGCTACAGCCTTGATTGGAATGCAATGATAATTAAGTACTTAACGAATTTTGTAGAATCCGTTTACAACGGGAATGGAGAGACCAGCACTTACGTTTGTTATATTCGGCTTCTCATTAGAACCGGGTTACTATGAAAATATGAAGTAAAAATGACAGAAAAGTGAAAACTGATGTATATTATATACAAACCTCGTTAAGACGAATTACTGTTAATACGAACAGATTTTTTGTTCCCCTTGGTGTTCGTCTTAACGAGGTTCGACTGTATTTATATACACTGTGTCCGTAAAGTCATGGTGCACTTTTAACCGGTCACAGGAGCACACGCGTGCACAGATTTTTAGGGCACCTTAGGTAACTCTCCCATGTAGCCTCTACAGACTCGTCACTTACCGATGGTCTACCAGAACGGGGTTTGTCCAACAAACTGCCGGTATCCTTCAACTGCTTATCCCACCGATTAATGTTATTCCTATGTGGTGGCGCTTCGTTGTACACGCGACGATATTCACATTGCACTTTGGTCACGGATTCGAATTTAGCAAGCCACAGAACACACTGAACTTTCCTCTGTAACGTCCACATCTCGACTGGCGTGGGCGTGGGCTGATCCACTGCCGCGCAGCTCGTGGTGTTGCGTCATCACCTGTGTGCGCACACGCTTGCACATCAGAGTACAGAAACTTGGAGAGTTTTCCTTTTATTTGGTGAAGAGTTCACGTATCTATCTTGTTTCGTTGATTTCCTGTGACCGGTCAAAAGTGCACCATGACTTTACGGACACAGTGTATAAGAAATTTACGCATTTTCGCCTCAATCTAACGCCAAGGTATCAGTTAATGGTTGGTCTGTTAAGTTCTTATTTTTTAACTATTGTCCACATTCGTGAGATGTCTACCGATGTGGAAAAGTCAGGGAAATTTGAGGTGCAAACGCGAAGTCAGGGAAATTTGAAATTCATTGTTATAATAAATAACTTATTAAAATAATTTTCCTGAACTGTATTTTTTGTATTGCACTTCACACTGAAAATTTTGCAAAATGTTTGATTAAACTTCTTCCAAAACTTTCCCCTTTTGCAACCTGACATAATAACTGGGACTGCTCGCATTTGTTGATCTCCGATATTCTTAATCTTAGTTTAAGATTGTTCTTCCCGTTAAAAGCGACAATTAATGCAGAATAATCAGAAAAAATCTGTTATCTGATGCGGACTGTTGACAAGCACTTTTCCGTCCTTTGTCTTAGGTTTTAGGGTGTTTTGTTCCTCTGGCGAGAGATTTGTTCAACAAACCAGTAATAAAGAAAAGGCGTTCGTGCGGGGAAATTGGGACTAAAAGCAGCGATAAAAGAATCCATATTGCTCTGGATTCTGAATGCCTTCAATATCCGAGTCTAGCGGAAAAGGGGAGAAATATTGTATAATTTGGAAACGTGGAGCGGAAATGAAGGGGCAAAGCACGTTAATGACACGTTGCTAGGTTGCCGGAAGACGGGTTTGCTGCCCTTTTTCATCCGGGAATCGAATTTTCCATCACCTCTTGCCCATTTTCTGGAAAATGGCGTTTTCTGAGCCAATGTTATCTCTAACCTTAACTGTCTCCTGCAGTACACTGCTACTTGTACTCAAAGCAACAGAATTAAAAAGTATTAATTACTTTTGCACTGGCAAATAATTCAGTCATATTTGCATGCATGTTGCTTCTGCCGTGTTCGCAAATGTGATTGTACCCAGGGTTTAAGCTGGCTCAAAACATGCTGTCGCAAAAATGTTAAAATGGGAAAATAATTTGTAGCAAAATGCTAAAAAATATTAGTTGCTTTCGTTGCTCGAAAAATCGTATCAATGAAATTATTTATATCAACGATGCTTAACAGGTGCTGTTAAGAATTTTGAAGAGGAAACGAAAAGGAACAAGAAAAGATCGCTGAAGTGCAAAACGGATATTCTGGAATCGAGGAATCCTGTTTTCAGAGAATAAACTGTGGTTAAAAATGCCTGTCGCATTTTCGCGATGGGCAATAATTTTTTCTTCGCATTTTCGAGCAACTCGTCGCATTTTGCGAAAAATGCGACTGCAGCTTAAACCCTGATTGTACTCCGTGACTTCGCTGACGTTGACTACGTTTTTGTGCTTATTAGTTCACTTTGAGCGACAGTGGCGTATGCAGGAGGGTGTTGATGGGGTCATCCCCTCATTGCAATGAAATTTTGTATATTTAACATAGGAATATGTGAGTTGTAGCTTTATAACCCTCAATTGAGCCTATAACCCTCCCCCCTCCTTATGAACTTCCTGCGTACGCCTATGAGTGCATTGATCTTTATCAATTACCTAGATGCAAGTGCAATTTGCATTTCTGTATAACAATTTAATAACATATGGTCATATAAAATGAATTTTATTGTTAAGTAGTGATGCTGACGTCCACTCCTACTTCCTGCTATCATTAGAAATGGATGCCAAGCTAAGTCCCTCGACTCTAGACAGAAAGCTTGATCTACAAGCGAACAAGACCTTGTGTTTCGTATATTTAAAAATTATGATGATAATTTAAAAATTATGATATATTACTTAAATATATAGTTGGAGTTTCTACTAATATAATAAAAATCTTTAAAAAATGGACAGATTAGCTGTCTTCCAACCACGCACGGCTAAGACTGTTTTCAGCTTCTGCCTACGATTCTTCAAGGGAACGGTCGCCGGGAATTAATCGCATATATTTTCTAGTTTTGAGTAATGAGATATACTACTCTATAGAAGTGTGGTCGTTTTCAGAAGGGATTCGGCATAAAAAGTTGTTTGCTTCTGCCCTACTGGGAGAAAGAGAGTACTGTGACGTCGAATACGACACATCTTGTGGTTCAAGAGGTAGAAAAAAAAAGGAGCAGCACCTCTTCGATTGCGGTGATGGCTCTTTGTCACGCTTCCCTTGTCGAACTTTATTTTTTCCTCCTCCTCCGGACGAAAGGCCGTCTCCTTTCTTATCATTTCCTCCTCCTCCTCCTTGTGGAGTAAGGAGCTCCCGCCGCTATTGTGAAACACTTCTTGAGCATGTTTCTTGTCCAACGGAGGAGCAGCCTGCCAGCGGGAAAATGACGGAGAAAGTTGCCAGACAGACGCCTACTCCCAAAATGCTCCTTTTCCCGGATGAAGCAATTCCAGAGAACAAATTTTATTCGAGGTTTTGCAAAAAACATTATTCGAGTGTTTTTTTCGCAATTTCCTTTTTCTAGGCCCCCGTTTTGTTTTAAGTATATCCATCTTTTTTATCGCTTTTGTGTTAAAAGCATACTTCCTGTTTAGATGTTTTACATTCTCTTCCGGGTTTTCCGGTAAACAAGGACTTGCTCAGCGATGGCGAGGTATTTTAAGGATGGAACCTTCTCCGAGGGTAAACAAACAGCTATCTATCGATTATAATCGATAGATAGCTGTTCATTATAAACGAACAGCTATCTATCGATTATAATGTACTCCTTTCTCATGGTCTGTTATTTACAGTTTTAACGAAATAGAGCCAGATGGAAAGCCAAAAAAAGTCAAACGCATAGCCCAGGTGGGCTAAGAGGGCTCTTGCCCCCTCCCTCCCTCAAGAAAAATGTTACGAACTATTTTAAAAAGTCTTTAACTCTAGATCCTGAGAGACTAAACCAGTATCCACATTTCAACCCCATGCTGAAGTCTATGCCCCTGACCTCTATTTATGCATAAAATCGTTTTTGTTGCAACTTTTAAACATTTATGACGTGTCAAAATAGTGCTAACTTTGATGTTGGAAAATATTTTCAATCATTAGTTAAGAGCATTAATGCACAGTGACTCGACCAAGGAAGACTTGCGAAGTGCGAACTCTTGTATCCGGCCAACTTATTAATCATTCATTCATTCCGAATGTTTTCACGAAATGAATCCATTCCGAATGTTTTCACGAAATGAATCCATTCCGAATGTTTTCACGAAATGAATCCATTCCGAATGTTTTCACGAAATGAATCCATTCCGAATGTTTTCACGAATGAATCCATTCCGAATGTTTTCACGAATGAATTCATTCCGAATGTTTCAGACGTATTTTCTTCATCAGCATTGATATAATACATGTTATTATCTTCATTTACATATCAGAATAAGTTAGTTCGAACATGGAGCGGGTAGTATTATGCTACTCGCCTGATTCGTTCTACTAATTACTTTGAACTTGACCATGCATGCCGTATGGGGAAAAAAAAAAGAGTTGTCCACTGACAAACGACTGGTTTTCCTAGTGTATAGCACCACCTTAGAGGTATTTGCCCGGCTTTGCAATCTTTACCAGACAGGTTATTTATTTGCTAAAGCTTTGCCCTTTCGTTCTCTTGATTGTTATTAAAATACAGGATGCGTTTTTCATGGACGATAAGCTAGCGCAGAATTGAAAACGAAGCTATTGGACCAGTCCGTTTCATGCGTCAGTGACGTTCAAGTGGGGGGAGAGGTGGTAGGGATCTCTCAAAGTGCTTTCCATATACACATGCCTATTTTGCTGCTTTTGAACAATCCTTTCCCATGTGAGGAGTACATTTATATTTAATGTATGTACACAGTTTTTAAGGAGACACCTGGTACATAATATCAAGATCGTTGCCAGGGTTTAAGCTGGATTTTTTTTTTCTATTAGCATTTTAGCAAAAACGTAAAAAAAATGTTAACATTTTTAAAATTCCTTTTAGCTTTTTTTTTTTCTAATTTAAATACTTCCGATATTTTTGAAAATTTTGTCCCTTAGGCGAACACTGAACAAAATAACATATTTAAAATTTCGGGCTACAAATAAAACTCTTTAGTTTTTACAAAATTATATAATTGACAATATTATTGTACAATTCTTCTGGGCATTGCTACACACCATAGTTGGTAGGCACTTTCAAAATCAAAATTATTTCGAACAGGTCATTCAATATTTATCATTAGCAATTTGCTTGCATGGTTCGTTGTTTAACGATTTCGCAAGTCAGTTTTAATCAAGTTCATTTGGGAGAAAGCCCTTTCACAATCTGCAGTATGCATAGGTATACTTGCCGCATATTCGGTTATTGATTGAGCACAGTGAAGGAAATTCTCCATTCATTTCATTTTGATTTAAAAACTGTAGTAACTGCAAAAATGAAAACTCCTTTCTTTACATCAGGCACCTACAAATTTCTTGAAAATATTCCATTCTGACAGTATGTCGTTTTCTTTAAATTTATGTTCGTGGTCATCGACGGCGGCCGCGGACATAAAACTGTGAAAATTTTTAATTTTCAGGGCTTTCGCTTTTTAGCGAAAGTGGTATAAGTACCCCAATGTTGGTGTTAGGGTTCCATATCCCCCTTCAATTTCAAACAAAATGCCTTCTACTGGTATATTGTCCCCCCAATATTTTTATGCCGTCGGCGCCAATGGAACATTGTAACACAGAAAAAGAGGGGTGGCATCCAAAATATTTATACGTATACTATTCAAGCTATGGGGGATGCTCTGCAGGGGGAAAAATAGTTAACAATCTGCTAAAATGGTGGGGGGGATAAGACGATGTACGACTGGAAAGACGTAAGTGCAAAAGTCCCCAAAAATAAATGAATACAAGCAAATGAAAGAAAATCGCCTAAGGTCGATATTTAAATTTAGCGGGTTTCAATTAACATTATATTAATTTGCGACTGTCTAATTCTCAAGGGACTTGGCAGGTTTTCAACGTTAACGGTAGCCACTACGACTGCATTTAAGGAAGACCTTTACCTTACCCTTTTTATTGCATACAGACAGATAAAAAAGCCAAAAGTATTAAAGCTGATTCAGTATCTATTGAAACGCGCTAAAAAGGCAGAAAAAATAAATAACCAAGACAAATCTAAAATAAATTTTTTAGTTATGTACCGAAAGCAGTTTCCAGCTTAAAAACAATGGTAACGACGTCGAAGTCCAACGTCCACATCCTTACTATCCCTGGGCATTGTAAATAAACGATGAACTAGTTCGAAATTGTGAAATAATTTCCTATGACAATTTCAGTTTTTGCGATGAAACCGTTGGAAAATTCCCCGTTGAACAACGCCACATTTTAGCCTGCTGGTGTATTTTGCAGTTAATTTACTTTTCACGGAATCCTTCTTCACATCCTTTGAATTGTATATGCACAAATTTTGGTGTCAGTCGGCGTATATTCAATCAGAGATATAGTTCTTTCGTGAAAAGTGGTCCGGTGGTGCCGTTAGAATTTATGGCAGCTGACGTCACAAACGGCCTAGCCGATTACAGCAGAGGGGAGGACGTCATTTCAGAACTGGTTTTTAGCGAACGTTTGTCTGCGCCAAAAACCAGTTCTGAAATGACGTCCTCCCCTCTGCTGTAATCGGCTAGGCCGTTTGTGATGTCAACTCCCGTTATTTCTAACGGTACCATCGGACTACTTTTCGTGAACGAACTATATATAGAGCTATGAATGAGGAAATTTTAATTATAACCACTGTATGTATAGACATTAAATCGCACATGGTTTTGTTTATCAAACATCAGCGGTAGTATAGTTATATAGTGTGTACTTGAATTAAAAAATTGCTCATGTTGTATGATTAAACATATTATTTTATTTTATATATATTTATTTGTTTTTCCTAAGTGGTGGGCATTTTTAAATACCTCTGTGTACCCCAAGTTAGAATTACAGTAAAATCTCCCTTAACGACCACCTCTATTCATAGACCACCTCCCTCAATGACCACTTTCTCTGGAAACGGATTGCCTTACCCCCTCCCATCGATCCAATGCTAACTTTACCTCCATTCAAAGGCCACCTCTCTAAGCAACCACTTTTTCACGGAACCGACGGTGGTCGCCTTAGTGAGGCTTTACCATTATTTTATGCCGTACCTTTTGAAGTAGGCATTACTCTAATCTTCAGTACCGTGTCGGTGAACGACTGGCTGATCGAAAAATTTCTTCATCCCGTACATTTTTTACTATTGGGTACAGCTTTCGGGCACAAGCACGTGTACAGTAACATCAACTTGCATACACAATCCATCCTATGAATAATGGATGGGTCCATAGCTTTGAGGGATTGAAGGGAAAAAGATGAAAGACCATTTGCACCGGAATACCAACTTTTCTATTTCAACATCCGGTGGAGAGGGAAAAATGTCGGCCGAGAGGGAATTTTTTTTTCAATTTGCTCTGCCTTGTCCGACATCAGTTTTCTATATTTCTGCTTCCCGAAGAATACGAGGAAGTTTTTCTTTTCCTGTTTTTATTTCCCTGGGAGTATTAAACGTCTTTCCTCACCAAAACCGCGGATTTTTATTTATATTTTTTCCCCGTGATAAACTGTTGTCACCTTTTCTTTAGCCGCCCTGGCCTTTCGCGGATAAGGGTTAGTTTTCCGCAACAAATAGCTAACTGTCAAACCGATATCCCGACTAAACATAACCTTTGCTGTCATAAATCTTGTTTAGGTCCCAAAAGACACAGTTCTGATATCAGTTCTTCTTCCACTTTCTCCATTTTTCCATTTTGAAGACTTGTCTTGTAGTTGACATTCTTTTCTTTATCATCTATTACATCAGAAATGTCACGAAGCAAACAAACCCCAAGAGATGGTATGTTTTGAAGTTTGGTACTTTAACCGAAGACGGGATTGCAATGAGTAATACTGTATTTTTTAATTTGCATTAAAGGGCCTTAAGCGTTCATAAATTGTAGCCTGTTACGTCTATTATCTCTCATAATTCACCATTATCTCTATAAATATTCATGATAATCAACTACCTGTGGTTGATTCCATCTCATAATTCACCATTATCTCTATAAATATTCATGATAATCAACTATCTGTGGTTGGTTCCATCTCATGATCAACCACTATCTATCATTGATTCCCCACTCATTATCAGCTATTTTTAGAATTCCTCCGTTGTTATCCAGTATTATATGTATACAATCTGTTTTGTATATTAATTATCTGTATACGTTTCATGTACCGTACTACAGATTATTTCAAACGTATACATATAACTATTATATGTATACGTTTCATGTTACGAGGCTATTCAAGTATTACGTTAATTCTCCAGGGGAAGGGTTTGAGATGTTTATTTTTTGACAACGAGGAAGGGCGGATCAACGTTTACGTAAGACAAATATAATAAAACAAATAATAATAAAAACAAATATAATAAAACAAATAATAGTCACAAAGTGACAACCGCCCTAAAAAAACTGCAATACTGAACGCATGACACACTCTAGTAGAAGATAACAAATATAAAATAAACGTAATCGCAGTTAAATATTTAATTATTTAAACCAGTCGCTCATTAGCCTTTTAAGTTTTAGATAACGATAGATTCAAGACAATTCTTCAGCTTCATTTCATAGCTTTTCACCCTCTCGACCTTTTTGCCTCTATGCTCCACCCCCCGTAGCCTCATAATAGCGTGTTAAAACTTTTTAAATGCGATAATTTATTGTGATTACTCTCTATTTATTAATAAGCATTTAATATTATAGCGAACTTATAAATAAATGCTCAATATTACAATAAAAATGTAAATAAGTATTATAATTTGCATCACACGTTGCATTCTTATTTCAAAAACTTGTACCAACCAATTAGAGAACCGAAATCTTACGTAAGCATGAGAGGGGTCAGGCATTTGCTTATTTTTTCTTACAAGGTGGAGGGGGAGTATAAAATGGGCAAAAATGTGCTTGGGTAATATTTGAACGGCCCCTACTGTACTACAGATTATTTCGCGGTACTGTATTAAATGCAGTTGCTAATTAATTTTTCCTGCGGATGGATACACCAGAAGCACACCGGAAAAAAACCAGCCACCCCTTTACTGTGGGGTGGGTTTAAACGTGGGTTTTTAGAACGTGGAACTTACATCAACTTTCCATTTTAACCCGCTGTTTAAGGAGCATCAATTCGGAATACAACTCTGTTTTGCCGTAGCCTACAGTGGAATTTTAAGGAGATGCTTATTTAATGAAGGACAAACGTTGAATTCTGACGTTCTGCCGGTCAGTTGAATAATTGCTTATTCAGCTGATCTATGCGTCGTGCTCCTGGAGCAGGTAAATAAGCGGATTATGTATCATCAGACAAAACGCTGCGGTTACAGATTGTTTGTGCGCACGAAGTCACGTAACCGCCGAAAATGGCTGAGTTGGCTGCCTTCGGGAAGGTCGGATGGAGAGGTCGACCTGCGTTCAAGGCTTAATTATGTCGCTGTGCGTTACTACGCGTATATTTTCCTGTTGTGCGTCATCAACACCATGTTGTGTCTATACATTCCTGCTATTCGTGTAGTCACTCTTGTTTGGGTAAACTAAACAGGTCCGTTCCCCTCGTGCAATGCACACGCTAACTATGCAACTGCTAGTGAAGAGATTGGATGTGACACAGCAGTTACCTCGTTTAACAATTCGCTATATACCCTGTCTGGGATTACAGCGCCGCCTCCGGCGGCCACCCTTCCCAATGAAACCCTTGCACAATACTTACCTAACAATTCTTTATGACTACCATTGGGTAAAAGAGGAAATGATTTCTTTTGTTTGAGTGATGTTTGTCCACAATCTTCAGTATTCAGGCTTATCAATCAGGAAGTGTTCAAGTATTACGTAAGCAATATTTTGGCCATTTCAACCCCCCTCCCTTAGTAAGCAAAAATTAACATTGGCTAACATAGGAAAATAAGATCAAAGGTACCCCCTCCCCCAGGTGTCCCTAATGAAAGTTTCTTGGACATTTGTAAGTAAACAAGATTAAAATGGCGCTTAAACTTCAATAACACCAGATTCTTTCAAGCGTCATAGGGGACCCCGGGCCTACGAGGCCAGATTATCCACAGGGGACATGGGACTCACCACAGCAACTAGCACGGTAAAAAACTACTTTCGCTCTTGTGTTGAATTCTTTGATTTTTGCTTTAATTCAGGACTGTTTACAACTGAAAAACATTGAAAAGTTTCCGAGAAATCGCCAGCAGAAATGCTGAAGTGGTTAAAAGAACGCAAGATTGCTTCAATTTTTCCGAACTTTGCTATTGTTCTGCGCATTTACTTGAAAATAGCAGTCACAAATACCGAAGGAGAAGGGGCCTTTACAAGGTTAAAAAAGGTAAAAAACGAATTGAGATTGACAATGACACAACATACGCTAAATGCACTTTTGTTGTTATCCATTAAATCGGATCTCACTGCAAAAGTAAAAGATAATTTATCAGACATTATTAAAAACTTGCTGCAACCAAATTTCGGTTTACGAGTAGACTGTTCATTTACTTACTGTATAAAATATTGGAATTAATAAAGTTTCAAAATGTTCAATACATCGTTGAGTCCGGTGGATTGAACTTTGTCCATGCAATACGGGGAGGGGCCTATGTTTTCCTGTGTGCCCTGTGGCCCTCAATCAGGCCCTGTTGGCCTATACGTAAATCGGGCAATGGGGCCTGAGCCTCGGCCGAAACAGGGAGGGGGCAAAGTGTGCTTAGTGTATAGTATTTCGCTTTCCTTATTTCAAAAATTTAGAAATTTGAAAGTTAATCTAAAAGAAGGCCATCCAAACCGATCGGGAGTCCAGTCCCCGCACCTGAATGCACTGATTGGTCCTATTAAATATTCATTTTTTATGTTATGCTAGCTAAATATGTAAATTAAATTTATATACACATAACGATGAGAAGGACCAATGGATATCCAAAAATGACAGCTTATATACAAAGAAATACAGGAAATATACAAAGAGATGTGGGAAATATTTGAAAAGAAAAAGCTGTATATATGCAACGTGTAGGTGTATACATGAGCTGTGTGTTACTCATAAATACAAATTCGAATATTATAATACTCTGACAAAATTCATATTTTCGACTATTTAATAAGCAGCATTAAGGCATATTTTTAGGTAAGTGGTAGTCTGTTTCAAGGAGCCTAAACTGGAACTCATCGACCTATGTATTGCGAAGTTGGATGTTGTGTATTTTATGTATATATGCCCTTTTCCATTTTTTCTCAAGAAAAATTATTGAAAGTATGCGGTGCTTGCTATCTCAATCATAGAGCATTGAGTAAAAATATTTTGAGAGTAACGCGGCGCGCACAGCGCGTACCCTTTGGGGTACAGCTCTGGTCTGTTTTAAATTATCAAGTATTTCATTTGATTTTCGTAAATTAATTCCACTAAAGTGAATTAATTAGTACTAAGTTACTCTATGGTAACTGAATTAATTACGTTTTGTACACAGTCGGCTAATTTTTATAATTACAAAATTAAACTATCCCGATCCGTGTACGTTCTTGTCGAGCGCTATCGATTTCGCCGAATACAATTGGCGAGAAATGCCGCCGAGAAAGAAACCCCCTTTCGTTAAAACATGTCATTTAACCTTAACTGTCTAAGCCAGTTTAAAATCTAAAGCTCATTCACCTCGCTGCCTATTTATTTATTCTGCCGTTTGGCATCAAGGATAGCGAAAAAAGGGCGCGAAACTTTCCCTCCAAATTATGCCCCGTTGTTTTCTGCGCATTTCGAAACTCGTTTATCTCGGAGCGCCCTTATTTTTATTCTATCGATATTCTGGCGACCGAGATTGTTTACCGGATTTGGCCCCCGCTATACACGATAATTTTTTCCCTTTTTCCTCCTCTGCATCCTCCTTTCTATTCAGGTGCGTCGTCATAAAACTTCTTTCGCGTAGGGCGGATTCTCCCCCCATTTTTTTTTTTTTTTGTCTCCCCTCCTCTCTGGTTTTATCGCAGCCCAGGATGTACACCAAATCTTTACGGTGCCCTGTTTTATTGAATCGGAATCGTCGAATTATTTTTATGGTCATGCACCTCGCTGCGCCGTTTCTGGAAACTTGTTTGTTCCCTTCTGTTTCTTTTCAATCTGATGGCTTTGGGGATAAAACTCTTTCAGTGGTGCCATGTTAGTGGGTTCCGCGCTAGATGTAGTATTTTGTTGTTTTTGAAAGATGTCGTAAAATACACTGAAATGTTAGTAATTAAAATGTATAAAAAGTAATCGAGTAACTTTTAAAGTTTGGAACTTTAGTAAAAACTGCACGCGGAGCAAAAACAAATACTTGATGTATATAAAATATTAATTTCTGTAGTCGATATGGTAAATCAGCTTTTTTTTAGTGCAGATTTCTCGCAATGAAAATGATTAACTTTAGTGATTTTGTATCTAGAAGAGAAAATCGGTGAATCGTTAAAAGCATTGCCGCACTTGCTGTTTCATGGTAATTTCCTCTGGCAGAAAAGCACTAAATCTGATACGATCGCTTTTAGTGCGTTGTGACGATAGATAATGGAAATATTACATTAGGACGATATAATCCTGCCGCTCTCTCTCCCTCTCTTGAAATTATTGCACTTTTTTTACGGCCATGCTATTCTGCGAATTGTTGCAATACTTTTATGCGTTGAAAGGCCTTACAAGCACAAGGTCTATCTATATAAAATCCTTTCATTTGGAGATAGTCTGTTGAAGATGGACGGCTTAGTTAAACTATTTATGTGGATGAAGTAGCCTTGAATTACAACTTGGGAAATACAAAGGTAAATTCTCGATTTTGCGAACTCGTACGGACCCAAAAGATGTTCGTAAAATCCAAAATGGGAATTAGTTCTATGCGACACTTTCTTTCTTCGAGACCAATCCAATAGTTCATAAAAGCATGTAGTTCGCAAATTAGAGGTTTACGAACACGTAAATCCGCTGTATACGTAAATTAAACTTGGCACGTGCCTTTTTTCCCCCGGCCTAAACTGGAACTCGTTGACCTGTATATTGCAAAGTTGGATGTTACGTTGTGTATTTTATCTATGTGTGCCCTTTCCCCCTTTTTTTTTTCAGTAGGTTTCAATAGATATTGAACCCGCTATTGCTTTTGGCTTTCCTGTCTGCCTGTCTATACGCAATGAAAAGGACAAGGCAAAGGTCTTCCGTAAATGCAATAATGATGGCTATTGTTAACGTCGAAAACCTATCGAGTTGCGGGTTGCGAATTAATGTTAATTGAAACCCGCTAAATTTAAATATCGACCTTTGACGATTTTCTTTCACTTGGTTGTTTGTATTTTTTTTTTATTATTATTAAATGAGTAGGGTACTATAGCCAAACGTAAGGTATTGTCGTACCCACTCCCTACTCCGTCCGGTGCCGTATTTCCCAATAGGCTGTACTAGGCTATAGACTGGGGCGGCAAAATTTTGTGTATTAAGTTTGATATAACAAAATCAATACCATATGATATAATCAGATGTTTTGCCGAGAAGAAAGCTAGACGTCATGCTTTCCATTTAAATACCAGTGTTCAATAGACATTTATTTTTTGCTAAAATTAAAATTTATTTCAATAAAATTGAATTTGATTCAGGGTTTAAGCTGGCTCAAAACATGCTATCGCAAAAATGCTAAAATGGGAAAAAAAGTTGTAGTAAAATGCTAAAAAATATTAGTTACTTCCGTTGTTCGAAAAACCTTATCAATAAAATTATTTATATCAATAGGTGCCGTTAAAAATTTTGAAGAAGAAACAAAAAGGAACAAGAAAAGATTTCAGAGAATAAACTGTGGTTAAAAATGCCTGTCGCATTTTCGCGATGGGCAATAATTTTTTTTTTTTCACGTTTTCATCGCATTTTTCACAAAATGCGACTGCAGCTTAAACCCTGATTTGATTTATTATATACCAAAAAGAAATAATACTTCAATATAAGTTAATATTGTTTAATGTTTGTGTTTCAATTCATGATTTTGTTTTTTTTTAAATATTTATTGTCAATACAAAAGTTTTGGGCGTATATTGAATGTATCAATTTTTATGTTCCTACCACTGATTGGGGCGGGAAATAGTAGCCTTGGGGCGGCAAAGTGATAAATCCGCCCATGACTTGGTTCCTTAGTATTTTGTTTTATCGTATTGATAAAGCTTGTACCACTGAGGTGGACTATGATAATTCGGACCTGGACAAATATATCATTTCGGTTGCCTCCGCATGTTGTCATAAGACTCAGTTTCGTAAAACATTTTTTCTTAGATCCGTAGTTCTGAAGAGGTGGTGATCTCTAGCCACTTTAGGACTGTTTTCGTTTGAGGATTCGGGAGCTTTATTCCCCAAGTCATAAAGGTCCTTACAGTTATTTCCTGGAGCCGCCACTGTGTGCTTGTGTTGTATGTCAGACGTGTTTTTAATTTAAAATTCCATCGGAAAACAACTAAAGTGATTTAATGTTCAGTTTCAGATTATTTAAGAGCCGAAAAATGTGCTTAATGTCCCATGGTACCTAATAGTGCTTAGAGTATAGGTCAGGGGAAGTTACAAGTTTTTTTTTTACAAGGTAACTTTAGTCAAAGTTAACGTAACCTTCTACTCACGATGCACTTACAAACGAGGTCCTTGCTTCATCTCTGGTCCTTGGCTCAGAATGGACCTGTCCTTGCGCCATAAAAACGCTACCAACCTTCCTCCAAGATACCGTGTTTGCGGAGGCGTTATTCCCAGTGGCCCAAGTTCATTTCACCAGCCCTACTTTGGCGCTTCTACATAGATTCTTCGACGATGCAATACGAGTAGCGGATCCAAAGTTATTGCCGAAACAAAAATAGAATCAGTCTTCATAAATTGAAGACTAATGCAGATTGGTTCGAAACCAGATGCTCGCCAACTAACCTAAAATCTGTTTTCGGTACGCGCGCTAGTTCAGCGTGATGTTTGGGTGGCATGGCCATGAATCCTTCGGCCAGGGAGTGGGCTGCTTCAGTAGGTCACTGGGTGGCTGTTTTTGCAATAGGGTAAGTGCGAACGCGAGCCATGTAAGGACTGGCGGACACCTTTTCTCTCCGGCCATTACACATATGAACCAGTTTTCATTTAAAGGGCCTCTTTATCCATTAGTAATTAAGAATTCACCTTCCGAGATCTCGCCGCATTTGGCGCGATTTTTCCCTTTCCCCAACGAACCATTAATTATCAAGTTCATCTATCAGCTATAGAAAGCGTTACAACTTAAGAAGTGACGCGAGTCATTATGCATTACAAGGTCTTTAAACCGGCACGTTCGAGACCACCGCTGTGCCGGATTATCGAACGTCAATATGGTATTAACGGGAATACGAAAAAAAAAAAGTAATACAGTACAATGATATTTAAAACAAATTGTAATAAGTTGCTGTATAGCAAGAAAAAAATACATATAAGCTTTACTGTTTAAAAAAGTCTCTGATAACATGTTGCCTTTGTGATTCGGATCTTTCCTTCAAAACATCGTTACAGATTATACACAAATTTGAGTTCTGCAGAGTTATATAGCTTTCGTTGGCTTCGGCAAATTTTATAAATGTATTTAATGATTCAGAAGCCTGTTTCCACGAGACTTTAGCTTCATCTTCCACGTCTCCTCCTTCATCCGAGCTGGCGGACAAGGTCAACGAACGCCTGAATCCAACCGAAAAAACCGAACGCGAGCAGCTCGATCGATGCCGGATTATAGAATGTGCCGAACCAATGAATATCGGATTGAAGAGCTTGTACTATATTACGTAGATGCCATTAATGGTGCTTTAGAATAAACGGAGAACCATCCACTGTTAGGAGTTTTAGCTTTTTGTACTAACTTGAAGAATTCCATGAGTTAGTGGACCAGTGGTGTAGAAGAGGCTTGGGCTCAAGCCTGTCCCATTGGAGATCAAGTTCCCTTTGACGCCATATCACACGATCTATTATTAAAGTACTTGAATATCCCTCCGCTTACAATGTTTGAATTACTACACTTATGAAATGGACACGGCTCTGTCTCTCTTCACTTTCATTTCGTGATAAATTCTGACAAATCCTGGCGTAGTCCATGCAAGTGCCAAACTTCAACTACTCGTTTCCTGAAAATGCATCAGGTTATGTTAGCGGATGTTTCATGAGCATCATTAATTTGTTCTGGTCCCTTGGGAGGGTATAATAATCAGAGGGTGGTGTAGTGGATAAGGCGTTCGTCTGTCATGTCGTTAACGTGGGTTCGACTCTTAACGATGGTAAAATGGAAAGCCTGCCGACAAACTGCTCATTGTAGCCCGGGATGGGGAAGTGAATGGTCCCCTAGGCCTTACGAGGTTTATGTTCCGTGGGGAAACTTTGTAGGTCCTGGAGCAATATGACCTTTGTTGTCCTTGCGCCGTAAAGCAAGCAAAGAGAAGAATTCAGCCATGATTATGAGGACAACGAATTCGCAATAGTAATCGACGTATTAGGAACAACTTTGATTACCTTTATTGGGTCTTTCGGAAGTATCCGATAACAGAAGCTAATTTCTGTTATTAAATGGTGAAAGCATACACCCACCACCATAATAATTACTTTATTTCAAAGACAATAGTCTGCTTATTTTTATTTGTGCGTGCACATATACCTAATAGGATACAGTCTAGTTCAATACACTTTTCATCAAGGTCCTCTAATGATAGATAATTTCCACGGAGCTCACTGGGCCTAGTTCGAATTCTAGTAAGTTCGGTTATCTGTATCGTCGCTGGGAGGTCACGTTAAGTTTTAGACCCGTCTAAGGTATCCGAACGTTCAACTAAGGGGGAATTCAAGTATTACGTAAGCAATGTTTTGACCATTTTGTGCCCACCCCCCCTTGTAAGCAAAAATTAACGTTGGCTAACGTAGTAAAATAAGCACAACAGCAACCCCTCTAAAGGTGCTTACATAATACTCGAACGCCCCCTAACCACGTTATTATGAATTGGGTTTTGTACCTTTTTGAGGATCGCTTCCACTCTTAACAACAAGCTTCAGCATCCCTAGTTTATTTTTCAGTGAACGCTGCCTGCGCTGATATTTAACCAAGGATGTCGGCTAACAACTGACCAATAATGTCCGCCAATAACTAACCAACAATATCCACCAACAACTAACCAACGATGTCCACCAACAACTAACCAACAATGTTCAATATTAACTAACCAACCATGTTTAGCATTAACTAACCAACCATGTTTAGCATTAACTAACCAACCATGTTCAACAACAACTAACCAAACCAACCATGTTCAACAACAACTAACCAACAGTGTCTGCCAACAACTAACAATATCCAATAATAACCAACCAACAATATCCAATAATAACCAACCAACAATGTCCAATAACAACTAACCAACACTGTTCAACAACGTCTGCCAACAACTAAATAACAATGTCTAATAATAACTAACCAACTACGTCCAATAATAACTAACCAACAATGTCCATTAACAATTAACCAACAACTAAACAATAATATACCTAAAACAAAACAATTCACGTAGTTAACGCTGCAGCTACCTTAGAATGAAGGTATGGTTAACATGCCGCACAGTAATCCCATCACATGTACAAGTTGGACAAAATTAATAACTTTTAAACGCCTCTATATATTACTACGTACAGAGATGATTGACATAAATGCAGTCACAGAGTGGAAAATATTTTATTTACAAAAACTGAGTATTACATTAGTTAGACATACTCCCTATCTAAGTTTATGCACTTCTGCCATTTGAGTGGGAGTTTCCGGATGGCCGAGACGAGCCAATCCTTGGGTGTGTTGGTGCACCATCTATGGACAATAGCCTGCAATTCGCAGTTACATTGCCGTCGCCCATTATTGAACTTGGACAACCAATGAACAGTTCGCCTTGATGGTACTCTGTCTCCACACACTGGCACCATACGACGATGGATATCGCCTTCTGAAACCTCCTATTTCCACACAAACCATGCTGTCCATCGCTGTCCGTAATGATCATCTTCCACCTTTGCTGTCCATGCTTGCACTGAGGGCGACTGGAAGAACAACAATCGTTTTCCTTAATCGTTCACGAGCTAGTAGCGCCATTTGTGCATCTCATGTAGCGCACGATCCTTGTTGTCTATTTCTTGGTGTTTCCTTGTTGTGTGGAGTTTATTTGCGACGTGTTACAATGTAATTGCGAATTGCGAGCTATTGTCCATAGGTGGTGCACCAACACAGCCACCAGGAAACTCCCAGTCAGATGGCAGAAATGCATAAACTTAGATGGGGAGTATGTCTAACCAATGTAATATTCATTTTTTGGGAACAAAACATTTTTCACCCTATGATATGACTGCATTGGTGTCAATCATTTCTGTACGTAGTAATATTTGAACAAAAATAACTTCATTCGTTATCAAGTCAAGCGTACTTGATTTTGCGATATAAAAATTATGAGCGTCCTTAAAAACTGGGCGCTAGTTCCAGGGCACTTGACAATTTTCATATGGAATGTAATCTTGTTTGATATCACTTTAAAGATTTTTTTTTTTTCTGAAAACAATGATGTCGCAATTTTGAAAATAACCAAACGAAAGTTACGCCAGCGATCAAATTATTAAACTTTTGGTTCGTGACGCAAGCCTGTTTACCTGGGCCTCCTCCTTTTTATAATGGAGAAGACAAAGTGTGGAAGCCACATTTGCAGCTGAAATTGACAGTTGTTAATTTAAGGTATCTAGAGTAGAAAAATGGTAAAGGCGTGTTGACGTCTCATGAAGCTTTTTTTTTTAAAGTCTAAACACACAAAAATACCCACAAACACCATGTGCTTCCTCTTCTAACATTTCTTATCCTAACAAAATTCCTTTTAAAATATTCTTTTATTTTATACATTTTTAAATATCCTTCAAACATATATAGTCCAAGCAACGTGCTCATACCATTTTTTGACGTTTTTTCCATCATATAAACGGCTGAAAGATTTGTTTTTAAACAACACCGAGTGTGGACGGAAATGCTGAAAACTATACGCAATGCAATTGATTTTTAAAAATTTCAAATTTAAACAAAAATTGGCATATTCAAACAAATTTTAATCAATAAACAGCTGTTATAAATTGTACAGTTAATTTACTATTAGAAACGTATATTATAAAAATCCTCATTTTCAGAAAATCGAATTTTGGCCCACTGTGTGCCGTACGTCAATTAGTAGTGACAAACGTAGCTGCTACAGATGGGTCAAATCTTTTACTGAATGAACGATTTTGGCTGTCTATAATGAATGAATGAATGAATAATGTTCGTTTATTCAACAATTCGGCACACTGCTAATAGATACGTTCAAGCGCGTGTGTTGAAATGTGCGAAAATATAAAACGGCGATAGTTCAGAGATTTTGCTGATCATCTTAACATTGCACCGAGCTAAAGTCTCTTCGACGAGGACTGCCCCGCTAAGTCTGCGCCTGTCCGTTGCCGTAACAACGAGTTTCGCCCATTCACAATAGGAGAATACTAAAATGCGAATGCATTTCTTTATGCATTCTCTACTGAAAATGGACTAAAGCTTGGCATAAAGGCAACAGGCTTATCGGCGGGAGGTGTTCTCATTGTCGACAGACAAGAGTCCAGATGTTCGGAGTTTAATCATACCACGCAAATGTGGATTCGGAAACTGCTATCTTTTGATTGTGTTAAAAAATATAAAATAAACTTGCGAAGATGGCATCCTGGGTATTTTTAATCGCGAAGGATTTGTTGATTTAATTTCAGTTTACGCTTACTATATGTCGTGGATGGGACAACTTTTCTTTCTTTGGATAAATGGCGAGAGGAAATAATAGGGCTTGCGGCCCATACTGTCTCGTTTCAAAGCGCCAAACCTTGAGAACGAACTCCCTTGTTCTTAAAACACGTTTTTCCCCAAACAACACTTAATTGAAGGGCTTATCTTACGGGCATTAAAAAACCATTTGGAACCGTGAATCATGCGTCGCAATTAGCAAGAAAAATTACTGAGAAGCAAGCAGAGGATGGAAGCAGCCCTTCGCTTTCTTTTCTGAGGTCTGGAGAAATAAATTGAATTTTATGAAGCTCCTCCTGGAACCATTGTCTCATTCCGTCGGACATTGAGATTTATTGCGCCCGCTACGACCCGCACTTCCGCGTTAATTTCTAGTTTAACTTTATATTCTTCTTCACATTTTTCAGTTTGTTGTGAACAGTCGTTCTGGTGTCGTTGATCGTTCAATTATTTTCTCTCTTCCGGTGTGTATTGATCTGTTGATGTTGAACAGTGGTTGCTTACGATCTGCACTTCCGAAGTGCGTCTTTCTAAAATGCATTAGGTCGCTTGAGAAGTGTGGAGAAAGGAAGATACGCGGTAGGTCGCTTGAGAAGTGTGGAGAAAGGAAGATACGCGGTAGGTCGCTTGAGAAGTGTAGAGAAAAGAAGGTACACGGTAATCTCCACGAACGGTTATCAGGAACGAAGGAAAAAGCAGGGCTGTAGCCGGACTTTTTGATAGATTGCCCAGAATTCGTTAATGTTTCGATATATTTTATTACTATATTTATATTTAATAATACTACGTATCTTAAGTAGACTAATCTATTTTACTAGATTAGTCTACTCAGGCGTTCACATATGATATTAGATATAACATGTACAATTGAAAAGCCTTCAACGTTACGTTTTTTACTATTAACGTCTATCTTCTGTAAACCCAATTTTTGTCACTCTGTTCTTAAACTAGTAACTCTGTTCTTAAACTAGTAACTCTGTTCTTAAACTAGTAACTCTGTTCTTAAACTAGTAACCCTGTTCTTAAACTGGTAACTCTGTTCTTAAATTGGTAACTCTGTTCTTAAACTAGTAACTCTGTTCTTAAAAGGGGGAAATCCTATTACCTACTGCATACAACATTTAATCTCCATTGGAAGGTAAATTGATTTTGAGCTTAATATACGAGCATTTACACTTTTCATATGTTCCAATTTTTCTATTCCTGGAGTTACAATTTTTTTTTAAATGGAGTTCGTGCCTTTTAAAAATAGTTTCAAATTTGAATTTTTTTGGACCATTGTGCTGCCTTTATCCGTAAATACGTATATGATGATGATGGTGGTATTTAATATAATGGTGGTAGGTTTAGGACAATTTTCTACTGATTGTTGTTCGTTTTCTCTAGATCTCTGCATCAATCTTTTTTTGATAAATCTAAATTATATTTCTGGATATTAGGTATCTTACAGTCTACACCAGTGACGGACAATAGCGTCTGCAGGTTACATGCTTGCTATTTATCGAAAATCTGTTTCCAAAATTGCATATGCATTCCGTTCACTAATTTTCATTTGATTTATTACATTTTTTAATTTAGTGAACGACCGACATCGTAGTCGCAATCAACGAGTTACCCTATCACTAACCTGCAGTGGCGGGTAGGAGAAATTAAGGAAATTTCCTCTCAAATCCATGAAAATGCGGTGGAAATAGGCTATAATAAACGCTATAATAACGACCAACCGCATATAACGGCTTAATTTTTGAGAAAAGGATTTCCAACTTTATTTTTATCATATTGCTCGTTAAATCCGGGATACAAAAATGACTTGTTCGCTAAAAGCGGTTAAATTGCTTAATCATTAAGTTATGACTTACGCTTAACCATTATATCTTGCTATATACACTAATATAACATAATACACACATACACATAAAACATTTATGTCCTCAAAATTCCTCTCTGGATCCGCCCCCGAGTTATTTAACGTACTCTTCATATAGTAAACTGACGGTGGTCATTTTTTAAGGGACTAATATGTGGGAGCAATTCTCTATTTCGAAAGAAGGGTAACATTACGACGTCATGTGACGAGCTTAGACACCCACACACTGTGACCTTCTTCGCACAAATGGAGTGACCGTCTCGCCTCATTACTTCAGTTCTCCTTTCTCTTATGCTCTTATTCTTCTTTGTCTTCTGTGCGATTTCCGTCCTCCCTTCCACGCCTCTCAACATATAGAAGGCCTCTTCCCCCTCCCCTAGGTTCGCTACGATCTCGAGGACTTCTCTCAGCCTTATTTAAGAAAGGTTCTTATCGGCTGCAAGGCACCTTGCCGATCTTGGTAGCTAGCGGAAAAAAGCCTTAATGGATATAATTTTAATGAAGTATCCAGAGATATGTAAATCAAAATTTACGAGAAAATAATGCGTTCGTGTGCATTAAGCGTGACAACAATGGTCATTAGTTCTCGTGCAAAAATTATTCGATGTGGTGTCTCCCAGGGGTCTAGCCTCAGCCCCTCATTATTTATAATCTCCATTGTGGATTATGGCAGAAAAAGCTTAATTGTATCGTCTTTCACACTTGCCTTTTCTACGTGTTATTATTTTTCAACATTAACGTTGCTTGATATCTGACTTGCGTGCTATGAACTTACTATATTAAAACCCTATCTTGAAAATTGTTTAGTTATCTCGAAATCATCTTCGAATACATGCTAAATTATTTTGAATCACGCTACGCCTCTTATATCAGCGATTATGCATTCTTGAAACCCTTCAATTAAGCACGCTGACTTTCGTAATGATCAACGATTTTAACTTATTTGCATATTTCCTCGTTTATTATTTTACTGTTGTATTTTAATTCAATTACACGTATAACATGGGTATATATAGTGAATAAAACATAAGTATTATGATCCTAATTGCTAAATACAGTAAGCAACAAATGATACATTAGGTAATGAATATATCAAAACAAATACAGTCGAGTCTCTATTTAACGAAGTGCCATCGTTCCTCTGAAAAACTTCGTTATAAGGAAAATTCGTTAAATAGAAATTAACATAAATGATGAAACTTAATTTCGATAAAATGAAAAAAGCTAAATTTGGACAGTAAAAACTAAGTTCAGTAGACTCTTCTTTTTCAACGAATTTAAATATTTTTTGTATACAAGTACGTACAAATTAATAACAAAAGTAAAGACTGAGGATTACTTTATATCTGTATGATCCTCATACAACATATTTGAAACAGAGAAATAATCACTAATTTTGCTTTGTACAGGTTTCTTATTAAAAACGTTTTATTTATAGAAATTCTCACACTTTTGTAAATATCGGAACACGTCATCTATAACATTTTCTTCAACAATGCAACACGTATATGCGAGAAGCAAATTTCGTGGCTTAGCCACACCTGCAGAGTGATACATCCCCGCTGCTTCGAAGTTCCCAGTTTAGAACAATAGAATTATTTATCACAACTGACCCTATGTCTACTATACAGAAGGCTACCTCACCTCCGTCTTTTTGCTTAAAATCCTCAACTACCCCTTCTACCTAACCATCCCGCTGAAAAATTGTAAAAGGTAAATTAAAAAAATCAAATTCTTTATAAAAAGAACTTCGTTATATAGAAATTGTTTTTCGTAATATGGAGACAAATTTACATGTTAGTGCCATTCAAAGTCAAGGTTCCGCCGAAAATTTCATTAAATAGAAAACTTTGTTAAATGGAAGTTCGTTATATGGAGACTCTACTGTATATACATGCTGGGTTAGTGCCTTCATCAGAGACCACCTTCACTCGTGCATGTTTCGTGTTTTCTGGAAACTTGCTGCGGGCTTGCGTTGTCATGAATAAGCCAAGAATAAACAGTGCGTCACAAGTATGCGTAAAGCAGGATGCTTCTAAAACAGCACCGGGCATGTAGGGTTGTATATGGTCCCTGACAAAGATGGAAGTGAGTTTAAATTTCATTTTTCTGTGTGAGCATGGTATGTGAGGCTTCCTGGCCAAATCTGTTTAACTCCATCAACTGAACCTAATTACATTTTTAATCATAATTGTTTATCAAAATTGTTTATCAAACGAAACGTTGTCAGCCTTTTGGGGCCTTCGTTTCTATAATGTAATTTACTAAATAATAAGTGTAATTCAATCATTCTGAAATATTAATCACGTTGTCAATTATATGACTCCTACGAGTTTTAAAATTTTTAATTTTCTTGACAGGAATTTTAAATTGCTTCAAGTCCTTTTGTTTAGCCCAAAGCTCTGTTTTGAAACGATTTGTTATAAGCTATCATTCATCCAGTGATGGCGGGGGCGCCATTAATTAATGAATTACATTAATTAACCCGTCAAATTTATGGCTTTGCCATTTTCCCGGGCATTCCAATTTCGTTTTCGGTTGGGGCTATTCCTTTCGAATTTCGTCGTCCATAGCATATCGTGACTGGCTGTTCGTGTCTAATAAGTTGTAGTGTTTGCGATGGACATAGCTTTTGATCCAATCGGCGATAAAAGACTGTCGTGCAAATATATCGACGTTTTGTTTTTATTAGATGACCCCTGGGAACTTCCAGCATCAATCATGCCATTTTAGCAGTGCTATAGATGTCCGAGTGTGAGAAGGGGATGTGGACAAAATACCAAGTGGTTACGTCAGTGGCCCAATTAAGCACCACATAGACCTCTTGTAGTGCGGGAGGGATGGTGCTCTGGGAAAACACAGCCGCCTTTGGCCTTTCACCATTCCGAACGACGAACAAAATCACAAATGACTCCTACAAATAATCATACATGACGCCTGGAAATTTATGAAAGAACATCCGTGTATGGACCGAATCATTAATTTAACTCAAGATATAATTCAAATTAGATGATTCATCATAGGGATCATTGTCACATGATTTTGTATGATTGTGAAGTTTTGTGTATGATTGACACCTGTTTTTGTATGATTATCGCGTGATTTCGCGCATCATTGTCACGTGATTTCGTGCATCATTGGTACATGATTTCGTGCATCGTTGGCACGTGATTTCGTGTGCTTTTCATGTGATTTTGTTTATCATATGTTTTCGTATGCTTTCCACGTGATTTCGTTTATCACATGTTTTCGTACATTGTCATGTGATTTCATTTATCACATGTTTTCGTACATTGTCATGTGATTTCGTATAAGTGTCATGAGATTTCGTATAAGTGTCATGAGATTTCGTTTGTCACATGATTTCGTACATTGTCACGTGATTTCATATCATTCAACGATTGTACGGTCTCAATCATAAAACCAAATACGTACATATGGCCCCATCAGTGTCAGAAAGGTTGTCGCCCTTGTTCCAAACGATTATTAACATTTTCTTCTGGGAACGTGACCACTCCATTTTGCGTCTCACTGAAAAAGAAAGGCCTTTCCGAAAACTGTTCTAAAAAATAGGACGAAAAAACCTTGAAAGCCTTAGCGGTCGTCTGTACGAAACAAGATTATGGGAGCAGAAGAGACACTCGGCAGAGGAGAGAAAAAAAATGGGGTAATTTTTTCTCCAGCCGAGCCTGTTCCTTGTTGATATTATTTCTTTTGAAAGCGGGGTTGGAATAGGGGCTGAAGGTGATTTTGGGAGTGATTGAACCATGGACATAACAGGTTTGGGGGGGCAGACGAACTCCCCCTCCCCCAATGCTAGTAGCGTTACTTTCTTCAGCATCGTCACATGTAGTAAATACTAGTAGTAGTGTAGACGATGGCATGATTAGAGAGCATGATGCAGTGGCCTCTCTTCTCACTTTTTTCTTTTTTTCAAATTGACGGCCTTGGGGAAGAGTTACTTTTTAAAGCAGACGATGCAGTGGCGCTAATAATGTTGTTTTTAGCTTCCTCCTCATAAATTCTGACTGTTGATAGAAAACGCGATTAAGTTATTACTTATCGGGTAGATTATTACTTATTAAAGAACTTAATGAGAAACATTCGTTGAACTTAATCTCCTTTATTGTCGATTTCGTTTATTTTACTGTGCAAGTGAATATAGACTCCAGTTCATTTCTTTTTAAATAGGGTAATTTCTCCCATTAGTGACGTTCAAGAGATCAAGAAAAACGTCGCTAAACAGAAAAACATTCATCGGAATGTGCCGTTCTGTTTAGCCGGGACAGCAAAGTACCGCCGTTAAGCTGAAACGGTCGTTGATTAAAAAGACGTTGACAGAATGAGAAAGATATAATTATTATTATTCAGTTAAGCATTTGCTGGGATTGAAAAATACCGCTGTTAAGCGAAAACGGTTGATGATTAAAATGACGTTGTTGAGAGAAATATATCACTGTAATTGTATGAAACATTTACCGAAACCGCAAAATACTGTCATCAAGCGAAAACCGTCGTTGATTGAAAAGACGTTGTTGACAGAGTGAGAGAGATTTTTTCTTGTAATTCTGTTAAGCATTTGCCGGGACTGTAAAATACCTGTTACACGAAAACGGTCGTTGATTAAAAAGACGTTGTTGAGAATTTTTTTTTTTTTTAGTTTCCCTTTAATGTACATTTTCGGTTTGCGTGGATGTTATTCAAAAAACGTTTAGAGGCGGCGGTAAACTCCTTTATATGACAAGTTCTTATTTATACAAGTTAACAAGTTCTTATTTATATAAGATACAAGTTACAAATTACAAGTTCTTATTTATTTATTTTTTGTAGTTAATCCCTTTTTGGTGTAACACGTGAAAAGAGAGCTGTCGCCAAGGTGGAACATACAACCTGTGTTTTTGGCGAGGCTCTTCTAATAATGCGAGGATCGGGCGTATATCTCCCGTGCTGGGTTTATTTCGCACGGAAAAGAAAAATAATCGAAAGCAGATCTCAACGAGGATATAATGTTTATTGAGAAGCCGCTGTCTTTGCACAGTGATCCACAAACTTGGAAAGAAGGACGTTCTTTCCTGACGACGCCATTTTAACTTTACAGGAGTAGCATTGTATACGCGCTTATACTCACTTCCACAGAGTTCGAAACTAATTTTAAAAATCAGTGATAATTTTCTCAATAATGACTTTCTAGTTAAAAATCGTTTCTGTTTAATGACTGTATTTTATGTGTCTTGGCAAGTATTTCATGGAATTATGCATATCCCGCTTGTTTTTTTCCCCGTTGGATGATTTTTCTCTGTCACTCGGAAGACGTTAATCGGAGGAAATACTGCACCCTCATTGCAAATGAAATCGTTAATTTTAAGGAGAAAAACGAATTTTCCTTAAGGATAAAATGGATGAGTTTTAAGGGGGTGGGGGGTGGGGAATGGATTTTATTGAGGAAAATTAATCTTAAGGAGAAAGTGTAATAGCTCTTCAGTGGTGTTGCGGTTAGTTTAACGCCGAAAATTTTTGTACTGAACATGAACTCATAAAAAGTCAGGTTTGTTTGCTTTTTTTGTCAAATTTTCCGATAAGTTTATGACAATTTGCGACAATTTTTAGACGATTTCTTTTATGCCAATTTTATTTTAATTAAAATATTTAGATACTTTCCTTGTTGAAAGAAGAGCAATGTCGATGCACCTATTTGTCATAGTGATTTTTTTTTAATGAAAGAAATTTCGAAGGATTAATTGACTTCGGAGTATCATCATCGAATGAAATAATATATATATATAACACAAGACTGTGCAATGTGAAAAATAACACCATTATGAAACTGCGCATGATGCTGCATGATTCCAACAAAGATCTGAATATTAAAAACACTTGTTGAACGTGGTTGAAACGTGGAGAACAATGAAAAAATCGAAAAATACACCCAATTTTACTTACATGCTGCACGATATATGATAATCCAAAGCGGGTTCTTGCACGTTTTTGAAAACCAACGGATTAAATTATTAAAACAAAGCCAATAGGTTACAAAAATGAAAAGCCAAGCCAGCCAAACAAAGAACTGAGTAAGGACCAATGGAATGAAGTGTTTGAAACACCCCTACGGGCTCTTTTTCAAAGGGAATCGCCCATAGGATGTTTTCAAATATGGCATTTTTCTGAAGGAAGTGTGCTTGACAGCAAATACCTTCTGATCCCCCGACATGTCATGTTATAAATTATACGATATGGGTATAGTAAACGGAATAGAAATTGGATTGAAGAGATATAAATATACACTGACACACGACAACAGGTAAAAGAAAACCTTCGCTCATCACATACTACTCAAAAACTCGTACTACTTCCCGTAAAATGAGGCGGGTGTAGGGGAGACAAAGAAGTTTGAGTAGTCTGTGCTCAAAAGATTTTCTTTTACCTGTTGTCATCTGCTAGTGTATATTTGTATATTATCTTTTATCCAATTTCTATTCCGTTTGTTATATCCGTATCGTATAATTTATAACATGGTGTTACTTAGGCCCTAGCAGGGTCTAATAAGGCGAAATTTAATTCCAAACCGCGCAGTAGAAAGGTAGAAAATTTTAAAATTTAAAAATATAATTTCTTGTGAACAACATTTTGGACCCTCCCCCCTTCCAAGTGGCACCTGCCTAGTTACGGCACTGCCTGAGCAGTTAAAATGTGACGACGTCATTACACTAGGCCACACCTTCATAGATCAGGTTGAAAGCAACCAATCAGAGCACGGAATTTTCCTTTCCCGAGGAGTCCGAACCTCTGCTCCCAAGAGCATCAAACTAGAAACACGACTCGCCTTCTATGATACCAGTGCAAGTCGAACCCGGGTTAATAGCGCGACAGACGAGTGCGTGACCACTGTGCAACGGTAGGACAGTTGATCCAAGGCTTAAATTGGGCGGGCGCCCGGTACTTCATTTTTGGCGATTATTTAAATATTAGCCAGAACCCCTAAATAGACACTTTCATGAAAAAAGAATGAATTTGTGATTAAAGTCATAAACTTTGTTGTCCAGAAAAATGGACATAAACAATTGATATGATTTATCGATTCTTTTGCAGCCATTCGATTTTTTAATCGATTTATCATAATATTAGGGCTCCTTCACTTTTTTTTTGTTAGAAATTAAGCCCTGCGTGGATCTGTATTTTTCCGAGGAATGCTGACCTTTTAAAGTGTAGGGGACTAATACTCCCTGCACTAAATAATGTAAGCAGTTAGTCGGTTCGCGTTTTATTTTTTCACGTTTAAGAGTCGAATCTAGATTAATGGTATGCCAGGTGGACGCGTCACCGCAGGGCCAAGAAACGAGACAGAAAAGAAAACTCCAGTGTTAAAAAGGAAATTCGTATAATTATTGTAATATAATTACCTTGTTTTCTTCCTCTCGTCAAATACATTTCATTTTCTTTTGTTGTCGAAGTACGGAAGAACAGAATGATCATAAAGTGAAAAGTGAAGATTTTTGAGGTTTTCTTTAAATTTTATTAGGATCCGTCTTTAATTTTCTTTTTTTTTTTTACATTTCCCTTGAATTTATTGTATTTTATAGAAAAGAATTGTTAAAATAATAAATACGAGTAAAAATTACAACAATCAAAATTATTAAATAATGGTTAATTTGACGAGAAGAAAAACTTTGTTACTGTTTGTTGTCGTAGCAACAATCGTCATTACAGGTCAAACGAGGATTAGACGGATATCGGTGTTAACCAGTAAGTGGGGACGTGCGTTCTTCCTGATCACTAAGGGTTTTCTTTTTTTTTTTCCTTTCTACCCTACTCTCTGCCCTCCCCCCTTTTTTTTTGAAGTTACGGTCTTTAATAACTGGTGAAGTATAAAATCGCAATTTTTTGGGGCGGCACTTTTTTGGCATATACAGTTTTTGAAAAAAAAAAAAATAAATTGGTTAACATTAATGTGACTCGAGTAATGTTCTAAATTTAATGGTCTGAAGAATAATTTTCTGAAATCCTGTGCACTGAAATCACAGTGTACTTATTTTTGCCGGTTTTTTTTAACTTACCCACTTATCTGTTGATGTGATCGGTCAACTTCCATGCTGATGTTTTGATTAGGAAAATTTATTTGAATCAAAATAATACGGGATCTAGAGACCGCAGGTCCTCCTTGAACCACCCCTCCCCTTAAACTCCATAACCTCCCCATAAAAATTCAAATTGCAACGGATTGGTATATTGCAAGAAGAACTGATCGGCGAAAAGCAAACTTAATTCTTAATTGGATTTCAGGAATCCAGGCTTAGAAAACGAGCTCAAACAAGGCAGGTGCAATGAGCAAACGGGTTGAAAAAGCTTGGCGTAACGGACCTTAACTGACCTTGCGTCATAACTCTCAGTTAATCCGGAAGTTTAGAATAGTTTGGAGACGATGCCCAGAATGTATGGAGAGCACTTGCAGGGAATTTGGCGCAGTAAGACCTTTACTCCCCGTGCATCACAAAAATCCCACTAACCGACCAAATTTTAACGTAACTTGCTGTTTGCGATTTGGTAGCGTTACGATAGCATAGAGGTAACGCACCTTCGTTTGTCATGCCTTTAGTCCGGGTTCGATTCCCAGTGGTAGGACTCGTGCCTTGTGTCTACAATCGTCCTGGGTTTGGTTCCCTGGCGACAGAAGTTCGGATTCCTCGGAAAACCATTAGTCCAGGCTAAAATTATAGGCCGACGCATCAGCCACCATTTTGTTGTACACTTCCGGTTTCATTTACCTTGGCGATAAAGGTTTTACGCATTGGCGCAATGTTCGCTATTTTGGCATAAAAATAATCAACAATCCGCGAATATCCGACTATTGTAAACATTGGCGCAACTTTTAAGATGTCGCCAATAAATACAATTTGCAACAATAACTTAGGCATCAAAATGTCTGACGCGCCAGCTCTCTTTTTAGACGCCTTAGTCCAGGCGCAGCATAGCCCCCTCTCGTCATAAAACATAAACATCATTTTGACGTCTTCATATTTTTTCGACATGAAAATGAGAAGGCGAAAATGTTTGTGCTGTTCTCTGTACAGTTTAAGGTGTTTGCCTTTCATCACGAACGATTAGGCAGTCGCCTACAATCAAATCGGTAAATTTTGCCCTGTAAATGCCTGGTAAGTGGCGCCCCGCCTAAAATCTCTAAATTGCAGCTAGTCCCCGAAACTGACAGGAAAGTTACGAGTCTTTAATCACAAGCGTTTTAATTTGAGCCCTGGTTCAATTTACCAATGACGTATCACAACACACGCTTTTCTCCACTGACTAAACTCCCTCCAGAGATTCGCTGCTTGTCATTACTATACTTGCAAATGACTCTCTGGGCTATTGCTCGATTCATTTAGAGTTAAGGCGTTTGTCGATCAACGATTTTTGATGGACGGCTGCATAAACAATATGGGACTATAATTGATAATTATAACCCAATAACATTCACATTAGAATATCGTAGATGCTTTTGTGATACACCTAAAGATCGCAAATAGGATTTTCTACGGCTGACGATGATCGCTAATTGGATAAAAGTGGTTTATTCGACGTTAAATGTGCTTGTTGTTTGCGGTGCTGGATGGTTCTTATGGATTCTATGCTGAACGGACAGAATACTCACCCCTCAAGGGAGGTGTCCCGTCTAATCGTTAAATATCTAAATCTGGCTGAAGCAAAAATCAGTTATGCATGTTGTGTGTGTATGCACTGATGTACACAGGGTGGGGTGTTGATGGGGGTTGTGACTACCACTGCGATATAATTTTGCATATTAAATATGGAAATATGGAGTTGTAGCTCTGTAACACCGTTGTGAACTTCTTGCGTACGCCTGTGCCCATACATACAATTTTGGCGCTCCGAGCTCCAAACGCGATGGATCCATATTAAATAATTATATGGTAATTAAGTTTTTAACTATTTTTCAGTTTCATATTCCAAGACTGTTCTATTCAAACAAAATAGAGTTAACTTTCAATTTTATGAATTCGTACGCCCCCAAAAGCCCCTAATCTATTCTTGATTCAATTGTGGATAATGGAAATATAAAAATATATAATGGTTTTTGGCCCCAAAATTAAGATTTAAGAAACATAAAAAACACCACCAAGCTCTTGCGAGCCAAGCCCGCGTTGGCTCTCGACGCCCCTGTTTGAATTTCTCAGTGGCTGGAAATGATCGCTGTCCTTGATTCAACCTTGATAGTTTTGAAGTAGCCACAGCCCCTCTCATCGTATGAATACCTCGTATTTCTTGTCCATTATTTATTTTGCCAGGAAAAGTGAGCCCCCTCTGGTGACGTCATAACAATGCTGGTGAAAGGGCCTAGCTGGCGAAGATTAATTTCTACGATGTCCTGGTTCGAAACGTTTTGACCTTTCCTTCGATTAGGACATTGTGTAGCCGTGTCATTTGTTTAATGAGTTCGCTGCCCCTCGGGTGTGCGTGTGAACACCGAAGTGGTGCTCCGTGGAGAGGCTCAATTTCTTTCGCTTCCATTTACGGTATTACCCTGTTGACCGCCATCCTGTACGAATTAGTGTTCCCCGTCACGTCACTAACAAAGGGAGAAATTGGATCGGTTTAGCATCCTGCTTGTAGATGGTCAAGTGCTTCAACTGCACGCCACCTCTCCATCCACACCGGGTTTTGGCCATTCAGCACTAGGCGTACGATCAATCTGCATGTCATTCTGCATGCATCAGAAGCTGGGTTCTCCGCCTCAGGTAGGATCTGCTTGCTGCTCATGAAACCCAAGTGACCAGCCCCGCATTAGTCGAACACAATACCCTCCAAGCAATTCTTTTTGTTCCATAGTCATCGGCAACGAGGCTATCCTACTCTAATGACAGTATGCAATGATGGACTACTGTTCGTTACGTAATCTGTTTGTAAATTTAGCCTAGCGTGCGAGAACGCTATTCGATTAGAATTTTAATCAGTTTTGTCATGAGCGTCGGTGACTAATCTTTTATATCGACTAATGATAATAGCTTTCTAGCCCGAGGTCATTAAAAGATTGACCCTGTTTAAAGGAAGGGGAACAATTATATTATTTTTATTCTAATTTCTTAAACAGCGACATTTTAAAAGTTTACAATAGCAGTAATTGCCACTTATGCTACCAGTGGCTGATTCAAGTGAGTGGGGAGTATTAGGGAAATTTCTCGTCCCAAATCCATAAAAATGCCGTGGAAATTGGTTATAACGAGGTCCGATTATAACAACCAACACACACAACGAAGGAATTTTTACAAAAAGTTTGATTTCCCATTTTATTTATTTTTTAAATTGCTCGTTACATCTGGGATTTAAAAGACCTGCTCGCTAAAAGCGGTTAAATTGTATTATACTTAATCAATATACCAAACAAAATCCATATTTTCCTCGCTATATCTGGATACTCGTTAAATGCGGGTTCGTTATAAGTGGATCTTACTGTATTTTACATTCCTTCCCCCCTCCCCCAAATCTCTCTCTGGATCCGCCTCTGTATGCTGGTTGGAGGCTGAAGGACGAAGGAGCAAATTCATATGGGCTTAACATGCCATAACAGCTATATAGCTCCTCCCCTATACACGGCAATGTAGAGTTTTCTTAGAGTAGGGGTCCGAGCACATATTGTACACATTTATACACGGTGTCCAAAAAGTCTTGAAACGCTGGAATATTTCCAGATATGCACACTTCGGAAAAAAAGGTGTTCAATATTTTTAGAAAAACTATCGAATGATACCAAACTTTGAGCCCCCGGGTGGGGCGTTAATTTTGCACCAGGGAAGAAATTTACATACAAAAGGTTAAACACTGGTAAAATAGCAATGAAAAAGATCACCCAAGCTTTCGGACGTGTCAGCAGCAGTCCTTCACCAAGAATAATGACATTCTATTATATGAAATGTCATTTATGTTCGGAAGTTTATAAGCCTGTGACATTTCGTCGAGTTTCTTCCTCATCATTAGGTTTTTCAGATCTTTTCAGTTTCGATGTTTGCTTTTCAATTGCTCTTCTATAAATAATGGAATATTAATTCGAACGCGTGGACCAGCTTTTTTTTTTCTTCTATTCTATAGATCTGTTGTTTTTCATTGTTCTTTACATTTCATTTGATCAATTTCTGCGCAGTTGAAAACAATACTTCTCTTTGAACCACAAATCAAAAACATCCAAAGGAATAAGATAAGATAAAGACACATTTCCTGTTTTTTCTTTGTTCTTTCAGATGCAAAAATGGGAACACTTTGCTAAAAGAGAAAAATATATTTGTACTCGTGGTGGACTGAGGATGGCGCGATTGTCGGTTCACTGGTCCGTCTGGCTTGGCTGATCATGCACCACTTCGTCTACCCACCACTTCTCCAAAAATTGATCTCGCGTTGCTTCTCCGTTTGGACTTTCTTTTCGGCATAACTAAACAACAGAAATAGGAAATTCATCTTGAAGTTCTCGAGGATAAAACATACACGTCAAGGGATACTTTAAAGGGACGGGAGCCGTGGTGTCCAGTTGCCCTTTCGTTGACTCAAACTCCAAAATGTTATTCGTGTACTTCGTTTTACTTCAGTTTTTAATACTGGATTAGTTTCAGAACGAAATTAAGGACCATTGTGGTTGATCTCAAGTGATTTTTTTTTTTTGTTACAAATAAGTGCTTATCATGCAAGATTGTATAATAATCTCGCGTCATAGATTGTAAATACCGCCTTCACTTCACAAAGGGAGCAGTTGGCTCCCGAAACGTGTTTTTAAACCTTACGCCAGTGTCAAAATAACTGTAGCTGTTGAATCTCCTGATGGAACTTTGTGTTCTTTTGTGTGATAATAGATTGTGGAATAATCTTGCATAATCCTGTATAATCGCATCATAATCTTGTATAATCGCATCATAATCTTGCATAATCGCATCATAATCTTGCATAATCGCATCATAATCTTGCATAGTCGTATCATAAACTTGATTATGCAACATTATGATATGATTATGCATCTCCTAACCTTGCACAATCATCTAACCTTGCACATCATAATGTTGCATAATCATAGCGTAGTCGCGCATAATCATATCGTAGTCGTACATATTCATATCATAGTCGTGCATAACGATATCAAAATATTGTATAATCATATCACAATATTGCATAAGCATGTCATAATATTGCATAATCATACCATAACTTTGCGTAATAGATTATTATATAATTATTTTACGCACGATTATTATTAATCGAATTGGCGAAACATTGAGCATTTTGTTAAAATTATGAAAAGTATAAGTTGATACGGGGAAGTTGTCTATAAAATTTCGCTAGGAAGATGTCCTTTTCATAATGGAACCTTTTCAGAATGGAGAAACAAAAATTTGCGAAATTGAGGTAAAATATAAACTAAAACGGAATTTCATATTTCTCAGACAGTATTCTTTTAAAAACCAGCGGAGCTTATTCTCTAGTAAAATTTATAAGGTCGTGCTTTAAATGTTAAGTAAGCTGAAATTAGTCGGAAAATGGCTAAATGCAAGATGTTGGGCCATGTAGAAAACCTATAAAAGTCCGTAAACTTTGAAGTACAAAGGCCTAAATTAGGGAAATTTAAATTTCAGTTCCGAAATGGACAATTTCTTAAAATATTTTCTTGAAATGTACTTTTCATATTACATTTGCGTATTAAAAACTTAGGAAAACGTGTAATTTTTGATGAAATTTAGTTAAAAATATATTTCGCAGACACACAAAGCTCCAACAGTTTATATAAGATTATTGAACTCCTATTTTTCAAGAGAATTTTGTCAAACGTAACTAAAACTTAAATTTTTTAATGTAAATTTATCTCATAAGAAAGGGATTCTGACCACATATACCCGAAAAGTTTATTGGTGGGGGGGTGTTATAGTGCTACAACTCCAAGTGTTCACTCATATGTGTATATATACAAAACTACATCGCAATGGGGGGGGAGGTTACGATCCCCTTCACCTTCACAGTATGTATCATACAGCATATATGCTGTGTGATACATACTGTGAGGGTGAATGGTATGTATCATACAGCATATATGTTTAACGGGTTGAATAAATTATATCTTCATGTTATTTATTAGACGTTCTGGGTTTAAGCTTTTAGATGTATTCTGAATTATTATTTTTCTCTGAATATTTCCACCATAAATTAATCGTTCACAAACAAATGCATAGAAAACTAAAATGTCAAATTCCAAGAGAATCTCTGCCGGCTCGGCGGTTGAGAAATCCCACTTTAAATCACCGTTATGGAGAAACAGAGAGAGAAAGCATCGATTCGCCGTATTTCTATATTCTAATACTACTAAAACTATTCGATCTGGTGTACAATGAACTCGACTTCCCCGAGGGTCGATATCAAAAATCACCTAATAAACAATGAACGAGAAAAGAGAAACTTATGAAATATTGGAGTGTTTTATTTTATTCTTATAATTTTGTTAGAATGATAGGTTTATTATTCAAGAAAGATCTCTCTTTTTATGGGCCATTATAGAAATACCCATATTTTTGCCTCTGGGTTTATCGCGGTAAGGTTTTACGATGCCGTGGCATAAATATTTATGACTGCCAAGTTGAACTGCTGTATTATTATTAATCTGTGGACAGGCAACGGGTGTTAACATATCGTGTCAAGTGCTGAATGTGAACACCGGGTCCCCGCATTCATGAAATGCCTTACCCAGAATTCCATGCGCTTAAGAAACTAGGAAATCTTCAATACAACCGCTTGTCACAAACTCCAGTCGGAACAAAAAAAGCGGAAGCATAAGTTAAATACGTGATTCAGAAACCAGGGGCGGTTCCAGAAGTGATTTGTGGGGTTAATAAATATATTTAGGCTTGTAAGCGAGAGAGAGAGAGAGTATAAGCATATATACGTGTATGAATGTATTGAGTTATTAGTAATCGTGTTCTGGTGCATATCGGCAAATCTTTGTACGTCCGATTTATCCATGTCCAGTTTCAGATAATGTGCTCCATTTTATTCGAAACGGTTTTCTTATTTCATCAATTCATCTTGCCTAAGCTTTTATTTTATTATTTAAGGTCATTTTTGCATTATTATTATTATTATTATTGCGATTATATATATATATATGGTCATTTATATTTGTTTCACTACATTTAAAGGTTTTAATTGTCAATTGTGTATGACTAACTCTTGTCTCCCATATCCATTGCTTTTCCTTAGTTGTTTCGAACAGGGGAATCTCTTTCGCTGTTCACTGCACTTTGATATCAGACCTATGGAAGATGATAATGCTTGACTTTCTGATCACGAATATGAATTATCTGTCTGCTAAAATGATATGAAAATTTTTTATTAATATTTGAAGTCCAAAAATGACACTTTTTTCGCCAGGTTTGATATTTTTTAATCGCACTGTATGTGAGCAAAAACAGGTTTGAAGTCGGTAAGATTATGAAGGATCATCGTATTTAACGGATAAAAATAAAAAAATTATGTCTCAGCTAATTTAAATAGTATAAAAAAAATTAATATGAAAAATGAACTTTTAGCATAGATATTTGGCGAATTTGGCGACAATTTTGAAGAGTTGGCGGGACATTTAAGTTTCGCATTCCACTAGCTATATAAACTCGTCCGCAAGTGTAACGTCAATATAGTTGTACGAGTTTCCGATTGTGAGAAAATGAAAAATATAGTGAACATAATTCAATCCGTTTTGAATTTGGTCGTTAATAAATACGACACGCTTCCGTCGTTAATAACTGACCAAGAACTTGAGGAAAGTCGGGAAGTATTGTCGAAAATCGAAAACATAATTTTTAATAACAATGTCAGTGAAAATATCAGTTTAGATTTTGAAGACAATTGTGATTTCCGTATCGACGAAGAAAGTGATATTAGTATAGTCGGTGACGAATATTATAACTGTACTGTAAAGGGCGATCAATTGGCAAATGAATTCAGTTTAGAAAATATGCAAACAATTGTTCAGTATTTTGACAGTTGTCAAAAAAATAAATTCCAGAAAACAAACAGGAGATATCCAACAGTAAAATACCCTACTTATATTTCGAGGTTTAGAAAATATATATCAAATATGGGCACAAATATAGAAAAGTATAAAATAATAAAAAATGAAATGTTAGCCAGATTTACAAAAGCTAGGGAAAATTATTTACCTGTTCATGATATAGATTTGAAAAGATGGGCGATCCTGAAATCCCAAGAGTTAGGATTTGAGGATTTTAAATGTTCCGATAATTTTATAGATAATTTTAAGAGCCAAAACAAAATAGTTGCGCGGAAAGTAACAAAATATATCACTCAAATATACACCCAGAATATGGGTAATATAGAAGATAGTGCCATAGAATTTATTTTGATAACGAGAAATGTTACTGCTAATATTATCCCCCAACAAATTTTTAACTCTGATCAAAGTGGTTTTAATTATTTTCTTCCAAATTAAAGGCAGCTATCGCATAAAGGTGAAAAACAGACATTTTCTTTAATAGGGTCTGATTTTGGTAGAACACATTCATATATAGTAATATCAATGAATGGGGAACTGACAGGGAAAATGTTACTTTGTTTAAGAGAAGCTGCGGAAACATTTGGCCCGACTGTCAAAAAGAATTTATTTCAACCTTCAAACTCATATATTACATGCTCCAAGTCGGAAAAAATGGACAAAATCAAAATGAGAAAGTGGGTAGAATGTTGTATGAAACCCATCATGTCTCCTCCTTCCTGCGTTTTACTAAACTCATGGACAGGTAGTACAGACCCAAACACTTATTAAGATTTTCCGGAAAATTGTATATCCTTGCAAATACCCCCCAAAGCAACATCCCTCATACAACTGCTGGATGTTTATTTCTTTCGACAATATAAAAAATTTGTACAAAAAAATAATCAACAGAATAGCAATCGATGAAATGGATATTGACATACGACATCGAAATGAGATAATAAAAATGCATTTTTTGGTCCACAATCAATTACAGTCTAAAAAATATCGCCCTATATTACAATATGCTTGGTTTAGGTGCTGTTATAGCAATCATGATCCCGGAAAATTCAAAAATGTTGAGGAAATTTCTTTTGAAATTGAATACAACAATTGCAGCCGATTATTGCAAAAACCTATTATAAAAACTAATTACAAAAACCTATCACAAAAACTAATTGCAAAAATCTATTATTCTTAAAATGTGCTCACTGTTATCAATTGCTTTACTTCACTCTTTTCTTTTTTTGTACTGTATCACTTTCAGGACTTTCCTGAGATGTACACAGTTTAATTTTTCTCATTTTTAAATAAAGAGCATAATTCAACAATTAATCCACAATTTATGGTTACATAACTTCATGAAATAAAATACATTTCATGAAATTTTGTTCACATTTTTTCTAATTACAATAAATGCATTTTCAAATAGCCTACTATTAAGTTTTGTTCACAATTTTTTTAAATTCCATGGTTGCAACAGCATGTGATATGCAATGACCACATCCAGGTTGTGTAAATATAGCAACTTTTCATTATTCATACACGTCATTTATTCATACATCTCATATATATATAGATACTCATATATTCATACATTTCATTTATTCTTACTCACATATTCATACATTCCATTTACTCATACTCATATATTCATACATTCCATTTACTCATACTCATATATTCATGTGTTTCTTTTCCTCATGAGATAATATTTTGGAAAAAGAAATGTAAAAGAAACTTGACATGGGCTCCGATAATACGAAATAACTACCTCGAACGAAAACCTGGAGTAGCCTTCAAAATTGTCCTCAATTTCGCCAAGTATCTATTCTAAAAGTTCATTTTTCATATTAATTTTTTTACACGGTTTGGATTAGCTGAGACATAATTTTTGTTTATCCGTTAAATACGATGATCCGTCATAATTTTACAGACTTCAAACCTGTTTTTGCTCACATACAGTGCGATTAAAAAATATCAAACCTGGCGATAAAAGTGTCATTTTTGGACTTCAAATATTCATAAAAAATTGTCATATCATTTTAGCAGACAAATGATTACATATTTGTGATCAGGAAGTCAAGCACTATCATCTCCTATAGGTCTTATCTCTAAGTGCAGTGAACAGCGAAAGGGGTTCCCCTGTAAGAAATATTCTTATAGAATTCCTAGTTATTTATAAACAATATTCTTATGTATTTTCTAGATATTTTCAAGTAATATTCTATTTATTTTTATATATATTATATTTTCTAGTTATTTTTAAGCAAATATTCTTACGTATTTATTAGTTATTTACAAGCAACGTTTTCATGTATTTCTTAGTTATCTTTAAATAATATTCTTCTCTTGCATTCTCTAGTTATTTCTAAGCAATATTCTTAAGTATTTCCTAGTTATTTTTAAGCATTATTCTTACGTATTTCCTATTTATTTTCAAGCAAGTATTTTAACGTATTTCCTAGTTATTTGCAAGCAACGTTTTCATGTATTTTCTAGTTATTTATAAACAATATTCTTGTGCATTTCCTAGTTATTTCTAAGCAATATTTCTATTTTATTTTCTACTTATATTCAAGCAATACTCTTACGTATTTTCTAGTGTTTTCAAGTAATATTATTATTTTCCCACTTATTTTCAGATAACATTTTTAGGCATTTCCTAGTTACTTCTAAGTATAAAATATTCTTATATATTTTCTAGTTATTTCCAAGTAAAATTTTTACGTATGTGTGTATTTCTCCTGATTATTTTCAAGTACCATTTTTTAATGTTCAAAGTTATTCCTGTTTTATATGCATATTTCTCAATTATGTAACCGTCTGGACCAGTAAAATTCAAATTATTAGAATTGATATTAGAGAATTTGGAGAAAAAAATGTTAAAATACCTAACGTAATTTTTTAATTTAATCACTTATTAGAAATCCCTGTATGTCCTTTAAAAATACCAATGTCCTTACGTAAATACAATATATTTTTTACATGAATTTTGAAATGCTCTAGAAAGTTCAGATGCTTGAAAAAACTTTCATTAGTTTATTGTTTAAAAATTGTACGTGTGTGTCCGTGTGTAAAATATGCCAAGTATTATGGTACAGTGAAAATCGTTTATAACGACGCCGGTTATAACGACCAACCGCATATAACGACGGAATTTTTACAAGAAGTTTGGTTTGCTATTCTACTCCATACTAAATATATCGGTTATAACGACATCGTATATAACGACGAAACTTGCTATAACGACGGCGATTTTGTAGTCTACGTAGATTCTAAGTAGGGAAATTCGTATCGGATATAACGACGCGACTTGACAGTCATAAAGCAGAACCACGTGGGTTAGTTATTAAAATTTAAAGTTAGTTACAAAATTTAAGCTTTATTCTAATCTTGTTTATTTACAAATGTAAGAGTAATTTTTATTACTGCTAAACCTGAATATTAAAGATAGTGAACTTAAAAAGTGATTTATTAATTGAATATCACGAGGGTCATATTCTTAAGGGGCCCATTCTATTTTTTCAGTGTAAAGCCCACAAAACACTTAAACCGGCACTGTTCTGAAGTTATTAGTATAATATAATAAATACTAGACATTGCACTTGTTTTCTACATTATATACTTTAGTAGTGTTTTTTACCCCCTTTTTTTTTCCAACTTAAAAAACTAAGAAAGTACTATGTATTTAGTGTGGCTATGACATAATATAAACGGAAATTAAATTCATTAGAATTAAGTGTTATTAAATGTTTAATCCAAAAAATTTAATACTTTTCACGGTCAAAATAACAAATAAAAATGTAAAATGCATTACTATAGGCTACTATGATTTTAAAAAGATATCGTTTATAACGACCGAATTTGCACGGTCCCTTGGAGGTCGTTATAACCGATTTTCACTATTTGCTTTAGGTATCTAGATATATGGTATTTGCTTGGTATCTAGGCATGTGCTTTATATTCACTTTGTTTCGCGGATTTTAATTGGGGTTTGTGAGAGGGAAGTAACGTTTATACGTAGATATGATGGCCCTAGTTCGTGATGTCAGGTTTATGATTAGCTCTTATTTTTCTTTAATTTTGCGTTTTTTGTAAGCACAGCTTTCATGATTTATGATATGGTTTCGCAATTTTTCGAGATCGTGATGAACAACCGGGACTGAAGGTCACTCTGAAATTATGTTATTGACTCCATTTTTAAAATAATAACCAGCCGCAACACCCACCCGAAAATAGTAATATTAAAATTTTGCCCGTTTTGCAAATTCCGATTACCTTATTTTTTTTATTTCATTCTTCGTATTTTCGTCAGATCATTGAGAAAATTTTCTTTTGCCATAAATTTTATGTAAGGGGGAAAAAAAAAAAAAAAATTCGAAAGATTTCCCTAATTCAATTCTCGGTTTTGTCACTTTGGTAAGTGGAGGGCGAATGCTTAGCTTGCGAAAATCTGTTTTTCTTTTGGAAGCACTTTTTTTCTTCCCTTTTTGGAAGAGCAATTTCCCTCCTCTTCTCTTACGTTCTTTCAGATCTTAATGAGTCGTCTGATTGATCAACTTTAAATTCTCTGGTAACCATGGCGTTCGTTTGAGCTGCGAACGCCGTTTCTTTTCAAATCGAGCAAATTGAATGCTTTCGCGCCTACAGGTTTGCGATTTTTTTCCCCCCAAAGCGTATTTATATTTCCTCCGTTTCGATGACGTGGGGTCCCCCCTCCCCTTTTTTTTAAAAAAAAGATTGGACTTTTAATTAATTTGAAGTCAGGTTTCTGATCGATGAATACGGGTTTATGTGCACGTTTTAATTTGATTGCGTAGATTTCCCACAGCTTGAAAAATCCCCATCCATCCGAAAATCTCATCCGCTTCCAATCTTTTCCACCAAGTCGAAATTATTCAAATCGAAATTTATTATTTATATAAATATTTATTTTTTATTATGGTACTTTTTTTTGTCGGCAGACAAGCAAGTAATTTTGTTCCGTCAAGCCGAAGAAATATCTGCCTAAACCGAACGATTTTTATTTAATACTCATTTCAGTTCCGTATATCTTCCAATCCCCTTTTTTTTAAAGGTGTAGAATTAATTTTTTTTTTTTTTAAGAACTGTATGCTAATTATTACCGTTTAGGAAATACAGAAAACCTTTCGGGTGTAAAATTCCTTAAATCAGTTTCTGGATGAAACTATATATATATATATATATATACACACACACATTTTATTTTAACTCGCACGGATTTGAAACTTTAAACAGGGCATTTCGTAGTTGCAAAATAAAAGCTAGCTCAGAATTTAAATTGGGGATTACTGGTGAATCATCGGATAAATTCAGAGGAAGTTTCAAAAACGGCTTGTTCGCGCTCGGGCGGCTCAATTTATTGTCAGGAGCCTGCTTGGCAATTCGGGTGCTTAGCTTAATTCGAAACTGTACAGTGTGCTCATAAATTAAGTGCAATAGGTAACAAGTGTGCTCCATATAGTTTCGACGTGCAAAGCTAGTTTTCCAATGAAACTATGAATGTTTTATTTATGTTTTTGCATAGTTTTATGGCCGTTAGATAATTACAAGTGCGCTACCTTTGGTTGAGAGATAAGAAAGGTGGGCTAATTCCAGGAGAGGGCGTTCAAGTATTACGTAAGCACCTTTGGGGAGAGAGGGCATTGCTGTTGTGCTTATTTTCCTATGTTAGCCCATGTTAATTTTTGCTTAGGAGGGAGAGGGGTATAAAATGGCCAAAATATTGCTTACGTAATACTCGAAATCTTCCAAAGTTTTAAGAAAAATGAAGTAATTCCAAAAGTTCCAAGAGAGATGGGTTGATTGTAAGAGTTAAAAAAAACTGAGTTGATTCCAAGAGTTTTAAGAGAGATGAGTTGATTCCCAGAGTTTGAAGAAAACTGAGTTGGTTCCAAGAGTTTTAAGAGAGGTGAGTTGAATCCAAGAGCTGGTTCAAAGAGCGAGATGAATTTATAATTTTTACATGAATTAATGAGATGAATTAATTTTTCCGCCGTTGAAGTTAATCGAGTTATAGTCAATGAAATTTAATAGTGGAAAATTAATTAGCACTCAGCTTTTTTGCTTGTGTCCTCACTCACCTGGAAAACATGGAATTATCAGAGAATTTGAAATCGTCCCTAAAGGTCGGGAAAAAACGAGATTTTTGGTCAAATCTGGAAAAGTTAGGAAAACCACCTTAATCTCTATTTTGAAGAGCTAAATCTCGCACGAACATAAAGCCATTTTCCCCAACCGGAGTGTAGGTGAAAGTTTTGTTTGTGATTCGATAGATCATTTTTCTGGAAAAATCAGAGAATTGTTTTCTCTCTCTCTCTCTCTCTCCAATGTGAGTAGAAATCGTACTTTCTATGATTGAATTTGAAATATAATTCAATGCATATGTTACTATTTTCGGAAGCGTTTGTGGTGGGAGACTTATATGCAGCCCCTGTCTTTAAGACAGTGACGAATCGTTGATGAAACCTTACAGAAAAGGAGCGCCATGATGGTACATGGTAATAAAATAGTAGTCGGTGTTTATTTGTATAATCCATTTCAATTTCGATGTAAAGTTAAAAGCGTTAAAACTAAAATTTTAGTAGCGTGGTCCCGAGTTAAGATGGTGAGCATCGTAAGATAAAACATGCATGTTACACCAGTCTAATAATCGAACTTCTTATGCCTAAAAACGTGTGACATGATACATTTGAATCCTTAAGAAAAAATGTTTATATAATGCAACAAAATATATTTTTCATTTGAATGTTGATGAAATATTGCTAACATCGGAAATTGGTTTCCGTTAAGTCTTTCCATATGTGAAAACTCGTAAGTGATAACGAAAGTTTCGGAATTGTTTGGGGGCTATTTTTCAAGGGCGTAACACATTCGATATTTTAAAATTTTTTATTTATCCCTACGTTATGTGGCAACACTTGACACGGATATATGAGCGCGGGAAAACAAAGCCCTATTATCTACTGTACAACGTATAATTAAAAAACAAAACAAAAACCCTTTCATTTTGAATTTACACATTTTAAATAAGGAGTTTCTCGCCAAGGAAACCGTTTTGTTACTCCTCTAAATCTTCTTGCAAGTAAAGCTCTCCAGCCCTCTCTTTTCTTAAAAAATAATAGGGTATTTTCTTCTGGTTTGGAACTCCCAAAAGCTGTCATCTGAAGTTATTAAAAGCAATCAACAGTTGCTATTCATAACAGAATAAAGAATTCTCTCTCAGGAGAAGGAAAACACTATTTCTAGCGCCATTCTTTAGCAATTTTTGCGCGTTTTCAGCCTTAATTAGCTCCTTTCCCCATTAGAGAAATCTTACTGCTTGCCTTCCTTCTGCTTTGTGACGCTGCCTATTAAACAAATGCTCACCGTTTCTGGGCCTTAAAATAGCTTTTATTTTATTCATTCACCAAATATCAGTATTTACACCTTATTCTTTTGTCGGGGCATTAACAGTGGTAGTCATTATTTATTACTGAGGCATGTTTTCCGCTCTGGAATGAGTTATAGCGTGCTAATTGAATTGCATTAATCTTTAAATGTCCGGGGAATATTAAAACTAATTGGCGATGTTTCGTGTCATGTTTTGGTGTTAATTCGTGTTTTGTTGTTTACGTATGTATTTTTCTTTTTTAGAATTACTCGGCACGGGAAAGCGGATGAACATTAATGTACAGGACTCCGATGGGTATGTGTCCACCAGAAGTTTTTGTTTTATTTGATGCTGGTATTGTTTTTCTCCTCCTGTTCTATTTTAATTACTTTCTGAGACTTTAAATTAAGAACATCCCGTTTCGATTACCATATTCCTTTAATTAAGATATGCGTGCTTGTTTTTTTTATCGTACTTTCATTCTGTTATTGACTCTGTCTCTCCCGTAAAAGCAATTAGTATTGTTTGAGGTGATGTTTATTATTGCTGGTATTTTTCCCGCCAACTTATTCCACCCCCTTCCCGCCATTTTTTCATTTCTTTATCTCCACACATGCTGATAAAAGGTTTTTATTCGGAGATACTGGGCCGTAAAAAGTTATTAAAATGCCGAGACAGTACTTTGGCAATTAAGATATGAAGTTATGACCGTTCTCTTAGTTTTCTCTTTTCTTTTTTAATTCCTTTCCTCCGTGTTTTTGTTGTCAGACAATGGAAGAAGCTGAATTGATTATTATCGACGTTTTTCATTAGCGGTTGTTATCTGGACGCATTCCGAGAGGCACTTTTGATAATTAATTAAAAAATTATTATGAGTAAGATTATGAGTCACCCATCATCGGTATTTCTGAAATTTTGCAACTAATACCTCGAAGAATTGAAGGATAGTATATTTGGGGCCGATGAATCGATTAAGGAGATGGGATATTATTGATAGTTATTGAAATTCGATTAAATTGGGTTTCGACATGACGACTAATGTATTTCATGCACGAGTATTAAATTACCTTTGGGTCCATATACAATTCAATCTCAGTCTGAAAATCGAAACGTTTGTTATATCATTTATTGATTACTGAATTGGTTTTTCATTGATTCTGTAATTCAATAAGCCATTTGATTTAATTTTATTAAAGCGAAAAAGTGATTAAAAAAAAAAAAACATTTGCGGCCGTTAAATAAATAAGATGCAAGTGTATATATAAGAGAGTTTTCTATTTCTAGATCCGTTTCCGTCTGTAAAATTTATTTGCCAAAATAAACATAAACTTTCTTGGCAGAAATAAACGAATCTCCGTGCATTTTGTGCCAAAAGCTCATCTCCCATTCATCCTCACACTCTCATTTCCACATACAAAAATATCTATACGTATACAAGCACATCATAGAATATACAAAGAGGTACATATTTTATGTTATAGTACACATTATCCACGTCTTTTGATATCTTTGGTGTAAGAATATAGCTGAGAAAGTATTTTTCAACTTGTTTACATAGCTACTTCTGTAAACCTGTAAACACAAATTTATAGCCATCAAGATGGAAACACATTTTTGCTTCTTGTGCTCTTGTATGTATCAATTCATTTATTCTCTTCTGGGATTTCTTTGGTTATAAGATTCCGAGAAGGAAAGACAATAACAACAAATCCAAAAACCTAGACCAGCGTTCCCAAAGCTTTTTAAATTGATATTCATTTATTTTTAGTAAATATGGGAGGTGAGGCATTTTTTTAATTGAATGCTTTTCTAATTCTGTATATAATACTCCACATGTTCACTAAGATTCTATAAGTATATACTGTATGTGTACAATATGCAGAACTTGTCATCGAGTTCTTGTGAATACTCGTGGTCATTATATAACAATACGGTTTCTGTATATCGAACGTATATACAGAAAATACGTTTCCTCATATCGAATTTTTTATTGACAAATGAGGATTTTTTTGTTAAACGTTTAAAAACGTCACGGTTTTTCAGTTCGCTGAACATGTCCCTGACGGTGCATGTCATGGACTCAATAAGTGTGAACACTCTGAGTTTAGATCATGATCGAAATGAGTTGTGTAGCAAGATATTAGACAGTTTATTACACAAACGTAAATGATTATGAATACTACATAAACATATTTTTCAAAGTGTGTTTAACGTATTTTCTCGCGTTAACTCTTGTTTTCACTTATTGCATAAATATAATTTTTACATAATGTAATTCGTATATACTTCTCAGGCTTGTAGCCAAGGGAACGGGGGCAAGGCGAAGGGCATACGAGGCACAGGGCACCCGGAGATCGTTCAATATATATATATAAATAGCAACTGGGCCCCACGCCCCTTCTGCACCCCCCCACTTGGGTACAGGCCTGGTACTTATTTTAAAAGAAGAGTGCATTGGTAAGGAAACGTGTCTCTAAATGCAACGTACTATACAATACACCTGTGTAAAAAAGATCGTTTTTATATGTTGATTTTTTTTTGTATTAAACCCTTGACTTTAATATAGTGAAGTTTTACAGTATTTATATATTATATACTATATTAATATACGTGTGTATAAATATTTATTGCCCTGCGGTGGCGCAGTGTGGTAACGCGTTCTCCTATTGCGCGGCTAATCCGGGTTCGACTCCCAGCAGTGCAAAAAGAACGCTTACTCAGAGATCTCATAAAGATCGCACTGCTCACTGTAGTCCGGGGTTTGGTTCCCCAGGCCTTAAGAGGTTCGGATTCCTCGGAAAACAGTAGGTCCCGGCGCAGCATGACCACTGTAGTCTTTGAGCCGTAAAACCAAAAAACAAACAAATATAAATATTTTTATGTAATCCTACACGAAGTATTCACCCTTAAAAATTTTACTCGCCTCACTAACAATTGATAAAAATTTATTCGAGATCTACCATTGGGTCGCGACCCGCGTAACTGGCCTTTGAAGGCCTAGAGAGGGCGGGGGGGGGGG
>QLNU02014176.1:98738561-98763143 GCA_006491805.2 Dysdera silvatica
CCTTCTCAGGGATAACGCAATTGCTAAATAAGGGTCAACACACGTTTCTCTGTTCTAATTTTTCCATTTTCATTTCTTGCGGCTTATTTTCTTTCGTCAAGCTGTGGTTAATATCTGTATGATTATTTACTTCCAAAAACACCGTTGTATTATAATTAAAAATTAGGTAATTATACGTTTAATTGGATTATTAAAAATGATGCATTGTAGGTGTAATAATGCAGTTTGAAAAGGCTTTGCGAAGTGTCGAATTTCCCCGTCAGCGGGAATTCGACGTCAATTTTTGCTGATGACGTGGGGATGCTTCTGCTCACCATTCCTCCTGGCTGGAAAAGGAGGAATTGTTAGTCGAAATAGCTGACACTGAACCCAACTAAAATAGCTGGAGAGACTATTCTGCCATTAATTAAAATTTGTGTCAAAGCGGAACGGTCTTGGTCTTTGGGTGGTCTTGAACCTCCCCTAGACGTTTTCAGTTGTTCGCTCGCTTCACATCAGAATTAGGGTCTCCTCGCCCCTAGGACCTCTCTTTATTTGAGAAAGAGACTCTCAGCAGGTATAAAACGGCAATCCCCGGTTCTTGCACTCGTTGAAAAAGTACCTCTTATTCGGCCATGTCAGTTGTGATGGAGTAGAATGGGTTTTAAGAACTTCTCCAAACATTGCTATTCTTCCCATCGAGCCCTGACCCTGTTTCCTCCATGATAGTCAGTATGCTTTTGGGATTCTCGTCGTATTTGCGACCCAATTGGCGTTTTATGTAGTTTGAGAAGGTCTTACCACGTTTTCCAAGAATAGCAGTCCATTCTTCGTTGATAATAGTGTAAACATGGATTCTTTAACTATTTCCAGCAAGAGCCATGCTCTGTGGTTCAACAACCATGTTGTGTGATTCAACAACTTCGTCAGTAACTGGTATGCACTGTATTCTTTAAACACTAGCGTAAGATATGGTAATATCCAATTGTTAAATGTAATCAGGGCTGTGTAAAGTACACTGGACAGACAGGTCATTTGCCTCCTCCCCCTATATCCTAAACTTAGGTTTTGTAAGATCCCCTCACTTATTTTACCGCCTCTCAACGCGTTCTGCCCCAAACTTCTGCCCTGTTAGCCTGACCCTTGATCCGGCACTGTTTGAAATATTTGTCCATAATATTGCAACTGTAAATTCATGAAAATGTTAACTGAATACAGTGATGAGCATACACGATGTCATTCGACTGTTACTCTCGTAATTATTGTCAATAAGTGCTGATGGAATTACGTGTGGAAGTCATACAAATTTAATTAATTACTTTTTGGCATTGCAAGTAAATTTGATTTTGTTTTAACGACACTGTTTTATTCTTAAACAAATTTGCATTCCTTTAGTTACATGGGAAAAAAAATACAGGAATAATTTAACGGTGGTTTTCCTTTTGTATCCTCAAGTTATGTATAACGAATAATACAATACATGGAAGTGTATCGTATAAAATTCCAAATTCTGTGGTTCGGTGTATTAATAATTGTCATATTACAGTCACTTACAAAATGGTACCAGGCGTCCGGCCATGAGGGTATCTTAGGGGCCAAGCCCCATCAGAGCTGTATTAAATCGCCCTTCACACTTCCAGTATTTAAATTTCCCACCCCAAGATCAAACGAAATGTTTTCGTAGATCCCAATAACATAGGGATTTCTCTTAAAATTTTAAGTAGCAGCTCCCCCAGTAGAAGATCCCAATTGCTGCTCTGAACGGCACTGTGTATATTCTTCTGACCTAAGACCTCGCGACTGGTAGTCTGGCGTAGGATCGCCATACAGATGTGACTCAGAAACACGAACACATAGAATTAGATTGCGGGGGGATATTGAGAAGGTGGCCGCCGATGGCGGCACTGTAATCCCAGACGAACACACAGACAATCTTATGTAACCCAATTGACTTACCAATCGTATGGGACCTGCTATTTGACCATTGGGATAAAATTTTCTGCTGAAATTTTCTATAATCATTTCGCTGCTTTTAAAAACATTCTCAGATTTAGTGCATTTTTTCGTGAGATAGTATAGATTTTTTTAATACTGGGTACCCATTTCTTCGTTTTATTAGCTGCTTTTTTCGTGTGTGAAAGCTCTTCCCGACGTGTGACGATTTCCCCTTGTATCCTATTATGATCTCCCCCGTTCAATTACGTTTTTCTAAGAATTTGCTCGCGGGCTTTTTCAATTTTCGCGCCATCCGTTCCTGTGTTTGGCCTTCTAAGATTTTTATTTTTTCCTCTTCGTGAAAAAAAAAAAAAAAGTCGAATAGTCCATTAACTTTCTTAGAATAGGGTGGAAAGCTACTTTGCCTCCAGAGATCGAGGATGATCTCTCACATAATTAGGGAATGCGCTCCGGGCCATGCGATATTAAAAGTGAAATAAATATGGCGACGTCCATCGCGTATATAGTATCTATTTCACAAATGCATCAATAATCGATTTTTTTCCTATCGTTACGTAATCGGAAAAAAGTAATCTAGTGCCTCATGGAGTTAGGAGTAACGAGGAATTGATGCACTCCTATGATCGTATGCGAATTGCGAAATGTCTCGTAAAACTGCTTAAACGATATTTTAATCATTCCGTACGGAGTACAACCATCGTATTTACCATTTCGTTGTGCACTACGACGGGTTAACGGGTTAGATTTTCTGTTCAGATATCGAAGTTCGAGTATGGCCGTTAAAAAGAAATTAAATGTTTTTAACAGATGTCGTCACAAATCCATTTCTTCTTATTAAATCTTAAATTTGGTATAATTTGCACGTTTTAAGATAAGAAACAAACGTGTACTCTTATTTAATTTTTTTTTTCTCTCGTGATTCAGTTTCTTCACGCATTTTTGTTCTCATTTCAGATTTCACATCCTGTAAAACCTGGAATTGTCAGGGAATTTTAAATCGTCCCTGAAAGTCAGGGAAAAACCAGATTTTTTTGGTCAAACCTGGGAAAGTCGGGGAAAATTTTTAGTCAAACCTGGGAAAAGTCAGGGAAAAACCTTCCTAACCTGTTCTGAATAATTAAATTTCACGCCATTATGAGGCTATTTTCCCAGAAACCGAAGTTCAGTACAAATTTTTGTTTGCAGTTAGGGAATTTTGTCCGAAAAGTCAGAGAGTTTAAAATCGTCCCTAAAAATCAGGGAAAAACGAAATTGTTTGGTCAAACCTGCAAAAGTCAGTGGAAAACCTTCTTAACCTGTTCTGAATAGTTAAATTTCACGCGAACATGAGGCGATTTTCCACGAACTCGAAGTTCAACCCCAAAGTTTTGTTTGCGATTAGTCAGGGAATTTTGTAAAAAAGAAATTCCCTCACGCTGATGTATAGTCGGTGCCTCTTAATCTCAAATGATGGATAATCGAATTACCCTGTTTATAAGAAAAATCTTTAGGATCAAAATTATTCCTATAGAATCATCGTTAAATTTCCCCGGTTTTGCGTAGTATATACGGGACGTCCTCGGATAATCGAATATAGACGGGACAATCTTAGCACGAAAATCGGGGCTAAAACTAGGGGAATAATATGCAGAGGGGAATTTTTATTAACAAATGTCTTCCGCCCACTTTGTTGAATTATTTTAAATGTCTCTTTATTAGAATACAGAAGCTTTAACAGATTTCTTTCTGCATAAGGAGGTACTGTGAAGCAAGTGCGTTTCGTTTACAAATTTTCTTTCATTAACAGTTACATAGGTATCACGGGCGCCCATATGAGTACTTTTAGGGGGTTGAGAAAAACTTAGGGGGACTAAAAAAAAAAAATTACAGAATTAAAATAATAATTCGCAGTTCTGTATCCATGGCTACGAATCAGTTCAGTATTTAATAACAGAATTAAAAAGAATGCACATTTAACAGAGCTATAGAACAGTAACGAAGTTGATAGCAAAATTGAAAAATCACAAAATAAACTGATTCTGAGTTGTAATTCTTTGCTATTTAAGGCGAAAGTTAAATTCCAAGGAAACCGAAAACAGAGAAGAACATCCCAGTCGTTCCGAAAGTTCTGTGGAAATTATTGGTTAAAACAGGCCAACGGCGGGGCAGTCATTTCTATTACCGCGCAGCCTGGGAGTTCAAATCCACGCATTCGCACATCATATATATATATATAAACACAGCCTTTTCCTTATCAACATCACCGCATTCTGGAGGAGAATCTCGGAACAAGCTTCCGCTTTATATTCTCTTCCATTTCTAACCTCAAAACTTAAAATAATTTAATATAGATCTTCTCTTACATTTCTATAATTTTTATACTGCTCAAGCTATGTATCACGAAATATTGTATATCGGGTTGAATGAAAATTTATTATTATTTATTATTACATGTGCAATAGCACATTTGAGTACATATGTAGCTGTGTATTTGTTTCCCCGTATGCCCGAATACTTTGCGTATTCGAATATTTACAGCAACAGTTAATATTCTTTTAAACGGCGGTGACTGTTTTTGTTTTACTTAAATTTATTTTGAAAACAAAATAAATTATTAGCTTGGAATTAGTATGCAGGGTGGTTTAGGGGCGGACTGGGTTCTCTCAAAGGGCGCATCGGCCCGGGGGCTAGCCCGGTCCGGCCCTGGGGTGGTTACAATACACTCTGTAACCCGAACTAATAAGAGGAATGGCACCAAATTTTGTGCACGTACTATTACAAGGGATACGGGAGAAAGCTTCCAGGGAAAAAGTTTCAAAACTTCGCAAATGGGGAAAATTTGGCGCACCAAAAGTTCAATGTTCGAGGTATTCATATTTATTTTTTATTTGAACTACAAGGAAATGCACTTGCTTACTTATTCTTTTGCTATGTACTGCGGTTATAAAAACGAGAAACAGCTTGTCCATGGTTTTTCTACGATGGGTGGAGCAGTTTGAACTCTTAACCCTATTCTGAATCTCAAGAGGGTAAAAAAGGCATCTGGGTTTGCGAATATCCCCAATTCCCCCCGCTTACCCGCAGAGTCTACACCTATGAAGGTGAACCCTTCCTGAAGCTTCCTTTATTTACGAATATGCATCACAGGTCTGATTTCCTTGTACGCTGACCCCACCTTTGTTGACGTCGTTGTTGAGGACGAAGATACAAGAAGGATGGTTGCCCGACCGCTTCACCAATCCTATCAGTAAAAATAAATAATACGATGCAGATGGACACCAAGGATCTTTTTTTTCCCCAAGAAGACGGATGAATAATGCATCTGGCATTGTGTCGTTGTCCATTGGGACTTGCAGACTCCGTGTGATCTGGGCCAAACGTAAGCCCGACGACGTAAGTCTAAGACATTGTTAGTGGCTACTAATTTGAGCTAACCACTCATTAGCCACTTTTGGTTAAACGAGAGGCTGTGTAACAACAGCCTCTGAAAACGTAAATTAGCTGGGATGCTTGATAATTCCCCGCGGCTTTTTAAGTTGTGGTTCAATGCACGCTGGTTTTTTAAGAAGTTAATTTGCTCACCTACCCTGTCATTGAGATTTGATTAAAGTCATTTGTAATTTAGCGATTGCAATCGCGTCGTCTGCATTTGTTACATACAATGGAAGAATCACATCGGGACGTAATGATTACTTTCCCTCGAACAAAAGTAGCTTGTGGTGTAAGATAATCTTTTTATAGATATCATTTGCGGACATAATTGTAATCTTTGTGGTACAGTTATTCGTTTTCTTCATGCGTATAAGAGGAGCACACGCGCATGAATTGAATCGTTGCTCTGGGTTAGTGTTTCTAAAAGCATGGTACACTCTCTTTCAAGGGTGCATAGCATATCGTCTGTCATGATACGCGTGTACGTTCCTCATTTTATGATTACTTCCATCATCATCATATGTTTTAATTGGTGCATGTATTTAATTTTTTATTGGTCTTATTATACAAGGTAATTCGGAATAGAGGTTATCGCAAGTATCTTTCTAAGCGTTAGTCGTAGAAGAAAATTTCGAAGAAAAAATTTTCCAAATTAGGCAAGGATACTAAATGTTGTTTATTTTTCGGGGGTGGTATATGTACAATGAAAGGGAATTTAACTTTTTATACGAGCCCTCTACGAAAATTTATTTTGTAGAAATTAGAAAATTATTATCTTGCATCTAATTAGTCAGATAAGGATTTCTCTTAAATTGCAACTCACGCGTTCGTTAACGTCAAGATTAGTTTAAAAAATGAAAATTCAATTTAAACAATATATCTGGTTGATAATGACCTTACTTTTACAGGAATAATAAGTGAAAAAGACATTTTAAGCCTAGCAAAGTCTCTTGAACCGAAAAAAAACCAAAAACAAAACCACCTTTACAATTCATGGATACAATTCAATTATTTCTTCGAGTTCTGGATGGTATTGAAGTAGTTTTCGAAACACTTACATGCAGTGTTAAAGGCAGTTTATATCCAACAAAAGGTCAAAAACTACAACTCAGAATTTTTCTGAACGTAAAACATTTAAGCACGTATTTTATGCATCGCAGTAAGATGTGATTTACTATGCGTTTAAAATAATTAACAAGGGGGTCTTTATTAAAGTAGGAAATAATTGGCAACTTATATGTTTATTCGTTAGAAATTTAAATTAAATTCTTAACAGATATTTTTGACATCGGCGTCTTAAAAAAATACTACCCATTAATTCCTCATTAAAAAAGATTACTAAAAACATGTTCAGGATGCTGTTTGTGTTGACCATTTGGTAATTGTATTGAGAAGGGTAGTAGTATCGCACAGAAATCGTCAAGTTTTTTGTTTCTTGTTAATTTGACATAAATCGTTTACCCCATGACTTGAGGACTTTACCAAGACTAGCGTATTTTTATTCCCTTCTGTGTTCGAAATAAAATTCGTTTCAAATGCTTTTTCCTGAAAACATCCACGACGGCGTTGGCCTCCCAATTTCCCTATGTGGCTGATGCAACAGCAGAATTGCTGAAACACTGGAATTCCCATCGTTCTAAAAACGCATTCATTGCTGGAACTTGTTTTCTGTAGATTGTATTTTTTTTTTTCGTAAATAAGCATTTTGATCGAGTAGAATTTCTACATCAGTAGATTTCCGATTCCAAGAATTCGTTTACTGCGTAAACACGAGCATCCCGTCGAAACAAAATAAAGCTAAGCATTTTTTCACTATTATCTGCACGCAACTTTTCCATTCATTAGACATCATTCCCATATAATGACTTTTTTCTATCCACGAAATCCCTTTCTTGTACGTAAATATTTTTTTTACACATTTCAATCATTTCTTAAAAATAAAACTCCTTTAAAATCTTTGAATAGTTGTCTACAAATCCCATGGCTGACTATCTGTGTCGGATTAAGATTTTTATGGACCCTAGATTGGAAGGATAGAATAGGATCCCTGAAGAACCTGGCCTTTTGCTATATTCAGCCAATGAATCGTGAGTTTTCCCCTTGAAGTTCATTATCTCAGTATTCATGTTATCTATAATGAATTTTTTTGGCACAATCGTAAATACTGTAAGCAGAATTACAAGAACGCTTAAGCTTAAATAGTGCCAAGCTGCTTGAAGGCTTTAGCGGTGTCCCAAAATTGGTGGTGGTGGTGGGGGGGCTAGGCTCGGGCCTACTTAGCCTATGTGTAAACCCGCCACTTCTGACTACTTCAATTTCTAATCTTGATATAGTCTAATCTGGATAACGCCACATACTTTTAACGTGAACGTTTTCTGAATCCATATCAACAATGAATAACTTATTAAAATCAAAATTCACACAGTTTCGTGTGAGCTGATATGACGTATGTATTTACAGTTGTTTGTTGACAGGAAAATGGCCTACCTTTGTCAGAAAATCGACGAAGGAAGGAGAAAGAGAAATGTTGTACAGGGCACGGGATGCCTGTAGGTTACAGAAGAAAAAGTTGGACAATGGGGGTCAGGTTTTAAGAAGAGCAGAAAATTATTCGGAGATAGAGGATTTAGGCAAGATGGAGAATTGGGAAAGGTGGCCGTCAATTTATGAAGAGCAAGGAAAAATAAACCATCAAGAGAGGAACAGGAAGAGACCAATGATAACAATGGAAGCGGAGAGGCCTAAAGATATGGTTGGCTTGGTTTGACAGTCAGTGATGCACTAGACAGGAAACTAGTGCCGTCTCCGACGGCTACCGTTTCCACTATAAATTATATACATCATAGGCAAGAAACAATAGAAGCGTCGATGCCAAGACGCTGACCCCCGATAGGGAAATAGCGAGGAACAAATTGATACGGAGTGTGTAAGGCCATTGCTGTTTACCTCCGTATGTGTTGAAATGTCTCTGGGGAGGGGGTAATTTAGATAAGGGCATTGAGAAATAAGTTGAAAATTCTATCAGAGTTTGGATGAAGGGTACAAATAGTTTGATTCATTAATTTATTAGTTAATTAAAGGGAGATTTATGTAAAAAAGATGGGTGTGTATATAAATGAAAGAAACGCTGGGGGGTCTAATATCTTGCGTGGAAGACGCATCTGTATTGAAAACGACCGCGTATGCTAAAGGTGTCTGAAGGGTTGAGGAGATTATAGTGCTATAGTTTTTTATATGTATAGTACAAATATATATCGTATATATACATACATATTTTATATACAGATATCATATTCTAATTTTGACAAAACTTGATGTGGGCGGGGTCATGCCCCCTCCTATCAACCCTCATGCACACCACTGATTGAATATACAGGTATTTATATATGTTTAAATTCCATATGGAACATTGGAACTTCCTATTCCAATCTTCCCTCCTTCCATCCACCTCCAAAAATAAGGTAAACTTTCCAAAACGGCTGGAACTTCGTTAGTTATTCGCTTTTTCCCTTAATTTAGCGACCACCTTTCAAGAGGAGCGTTTTCTAAAAATAGAATCATGAGCTGCAAAGATTGACCGAGTGAGGTTCTAACTGCTTAATCACTACAACCTCGTATTTCACGCTCACTTGACCGGGTTTGATTCCCAACAAGCTTAGTCATATAATAAGCTTAGTTTCAGAGGTCACGTTGAGTAACACAGGATTCACTCCGTAGTCTTAAGACGTGTGAAAAAGTCTCAAAGGACGTATATAAAAGCCCAAAAGATGTATTATCCCCTTTCCATTTCCTTATTTTGGCAATTTAAATACTCCTATATTTTACTTTAGCGTAGTAGTTTAAGAATACTTGGTTCTATGTACGAAATAAGTTATTACGAAATACAGTATAATACTGTAAAATAAATACTATACACATATACTACAACATAGAGATACTTGATAGTATGCAACACTTCTCTTATTGTGAAGAAAGAATGAAGACGGTATTTTTCGAAGAGGCCATGTTTTGTTTTTTGTTGAGGACAGACAGCATTCATCCTCTCTCTCTCTCATTCTCTGTATGTATGCACATACACATCCTCAGCAGTTGGAAGAGAATCTTGTTATCTTAAGGTTATTCTTCTTGGAGAAGCATCGACCCAAAGTACTTATTCTTTTTCGAATACTTACGGTCGGAAACGTGGAATGGTCTGCGTTTGTTTAGACATTCTTCGCTCTCTGCTAGACTATCAAATAGAACTTATCTCCTAAGTGAAATTTATGTGGTGAATGTGAGAACAGTTTAGGTACTATTTTTTTTAACTCCTTCGTTGCTATCGAATGCCTTTTATTCCGTGTTTATAGTTTTCTTTATAGTAATTTTTGTGCTCGCTTTATTTCTTCTTGAAGTCGACGTGCGCGGACTGGCTTACCCTTAGATGAGTATAAGTATAAACCCTCGCCTACAGTTGGCGGTTTCTAAAGGCGCATTCCAGCAAAATGTGATTTTTTTTTTTTATTAATAGAAAAGGGGCACAGCCCAGTTTTGGATGCAAATTTTGCCTCCCATGAAGGGCACGAGACTCACCTAAAACTTGTGAAATTCTTGATCCGACTCGGAGTATAATAAACTATGAGTATAATCGTAGACGTACACAGAAAGTTCATATGCGGGGGGTTACAGAGATACAACTTCATATATTTTATGCAAATACATACAAAATTTTATTGATGTGGGGGCTACAACCACCTGTCAACACCTCCTACATACACCAGTGAGTATAATGTAGTAAAATCTGTCTACAACGATATAACGGAGACCGTAAAACAGATATCGCTATAGACAAGGTTGAACCTGATGCAGTGGAACCTGGAAAAGTGACCATCTTGGTAAATTGACCATCTTGGTAAATTGACCATCTGAATAAAGTGAGTACTTTTTATAAGAGAGAGAACTGGTAAGGAGTCAGTTCTGCCTATACCAAAGTCTGTCGTGCATAGTGACGACCTGCCTATGGTGAACGTTGCAGTCTAGTCCCAAAGGTGGTCGCTTTAGGCAGATTCTACTGCACTGCTGTCGACTAATCATTTTTGTGTGCGTTATACCCACGTTATTAGCTCAAATTAGATCTTTATATATATATAATCAAAAGAAAAAGTCATTGCCGTGATCCAGAATCGAACCGGAAACTCTCCGCTGGTACTGGAGTGCCTTAACCATTCGGCCACCACAGCAAGAACGCCGCTACCCTTTTCTTTAAATTTTTTTTTTTTTACAAAATATGTAGACCTACGTGGTATATTATAAAAATAAGTTATATATAATAAAATAATTAAGTTATATATACTCGTGTAATAGTAAAATATGCATGTGGTAATCAGAGATGGAATGATTTAGTGGTATGATCTCCATTCTTTCAGGATGATGCTTAATTACATTTTATACAGACAGGATTTTTATCCCTCGCTTGGTATTTGCCTTCACCAGGCATGTCTGCATTACGAAGTTGTGCACAAAAACTTTTGTGAGAATTGGAGCATGATTGATGGGATTTGTTTAATAAATAAACTTAAAAAAAAAATGGCCTTAATAGGCCATTTTCTTCGACCTTATAGTTATCATGTTATCTTTTCACATCGGTTTCTTAAGTCAAACGTTTTAACGATGGCGCAGATTTGTTTCTACTATGGAGAACTAGTGTTTTCATCATCTGTATCATCAATGCCTTTTTTTGTTTTCGTTTTGGTCTGAATATGGTTTACATGGAATGGAATCATGGAATGGTTTGCGATTGCCCCTTGGCTTGTTTCTACTGTAACCCAATCCAGCTTCCAGAGGATCCCCTTCCGTTTTCCAACACTGGCAAAGTAATGAACTGTGGAAGATATATAAAAGTACATCAAGACGATTAATGGCGGCCATTTGACTGTGTACTTATTTCCTTTTTACGAATTAGTTTTTGTTGAACGCTACGTTGGTCTTTTTTTTTTTTAACGTTTTGTTGCGAGGTTCTACCAATCGATCATTTACGCGATATAAGTCGCCATATTTTCGTGTATGAGTTTGCGACGAAGAGCTCAATGCCGGTTCTAAAAATACGTGTCTTTTCGTGGAAACTTACGTGATTGATTCATGTTTTGTTTCCGTCAAACTGCCATCAATGCTAATAACACTAGGAATTAAAGATATTTGATGAAGTTTATGCTTGTGTATATATAACCTTGTAGCTAACAGGCGCTCTTCCGAACGAGATTCCTTGTCGAACCCCACATAAAATTGCTCGCTTCTCTTCGCGACTGTAATTTGTGTCCAAAATGGAACGTCAATCCGGTTTGGAGTACCATTCCGGTGGAGTGATCCATCAGTGTTGTCGCCGTATGGGCAAATAGAATGTCAGCGCATCCGAATTCTAATTCCCGCGTCCTAACATCTACCGATTTTGGCGTCCCAATTATCGATCCGGTTGACATTCCGGGAGAAAAAGTGGATCAAGATCGAACCGTTTCTTTCGGTGCGTCTTTGTAAAGGTGAAAAATTTTGTTGAACGAGCGACGGGAGTTAAAAGTTGCGAATTAAAAACCATACCACGGATTAAAGCTGCAGTCTTCGTTAACACTAGGGTTCCCACACGCCCGGAGAATCTGGCATTATCAGGGAAAAATGGGATTTTTTTTTTTTTTTTGCTCAAACCTGGAAAAATCAGGAAAAAACGAAATTTTTTGGGTCAAACCTGAAACAGTCAGGGGAAAAATTAGATTTTTTCAGTCAAGGCGGTGCACGAGGCATAGGCTGCCTGAAATTGTGATCCCATAAAAAAAACATTTATTAAGCAATCACTTCGTGGATTTTACCTTAACAAACGCCGCACAGGCCAATATCTTAACCATAGGAAAGTCGCAAAACGAAGTATGTTTACACACCTCTTTTCATAGATTTATTATTTGGATTTTGAAACTAAAGCATTGCTTGCGCCCATTGCCTCTTTGTTCCCGGAGAAGGTACTCCACGGCCGATTGACAGCCAGTACTAATGAGAGGGACTCGCCTGAAACCAGTTCTCCTACAAAATATATGACGCGAATTTAAAGATTTATACAGGGGGCAGCTGACGTCTTGAACTACTGGCAATAGTACCCCGCGGAGTGACCAAAGAACCGTTGGAAACACTTTTGTTTACGTGTTACAATCTTCTATAATATTATCTAACATTATATAATATATATATGTATTATGTAATATATCTAATAATGTAGTGCATCTCGCGCTCATCGCAACCTTTAAGTGTTCATTTTCAAATCTTCATATCCTGTAAATTGCTGTATAATTATGTTGTTGACTGAAAATAATGAAATAACAGTTTGGACATAGCATATTGGAAATAATCTGACTTGTATGTATCCTATCTTTAAATCAATTGTATCTTTCGGGTAAGAATGGTGAGGGGAAGGAGAAAAAAACAACAACGAAAATATGATTTAAACAGCAGCGATAAACTTGAGGTAAAAACGAAATGAAACGAAATGACGATGAAGAGGAGGGAGCTGTAGATGATGGGAACACGGGAAAAACTGATGCCATAATTAGAAAAATTACAGAAATAATGAGAAAAATAGATGATAATAAGGAGAAATAAGCACAGAGAGATTGTATATTACGAAAACAAATGGAGAAGCCACAAAATAATTATGATGAGATAAAAGTGGCATTTAGAGGCAACTCGATAGAATTCCAAATAATGATCGTAAAAAGGGAAATGAATGAGTGGGAGAAGGAAAACGAACAGAGGACGGAAGACATCGAGATTAAAAACAGGAAAATCAATCAAAAGGTAGAATATCTTGAAGTAGAACTTGAAATGAAAACGGAAGAATTAATGGAACCTCAACAATAGAATAGAATAGAATAATATAGAGATAATAGGACTACCATATAGGGAAGGAGAGAACTGCGAGGACTTAAGTGATGAAATTGTGTGCAAAATTATAGGTAAAGATGGAATCATATCGAAGCAGCGCATAGGTTAGGATATGGTAGGGGAATAAGCGACAAGATAATCGTAACGTTTTCAAGTAGAAAAATCAAGAGTGAACTATTACAGAAAAAGAGGTATTTACATAAAGGAAAGGGATATAAGGAATTATGGGGAAAATGCAATTTATATTAACGAACAATTATGCCCCTTTTAGGAAGATCTTGTTGACATATTGAATAAAAAGATGGAAAATGGATGGAGACATTTATGTACAACAAACGGTAGAGGCAAGTTGAGGATAGAAGAAAATAGTGAAGTGATTACAATAAATAACTGCAATGATCTAGAAAGAACTCAGTGACTTAAAAATAAGACAAACGAGTAAACAATTTATAGTAAAAACCTACATATAGACTTGAACAATAATATTGAACTATATGTAAAAAAAATGTATAGATAAGGAACTTTTCGGAATTTCACAAAATATAAACGAAATAGTAACGGATATTTTAACTTTTATTAATTACAGTGACAATAGGATTAATTTTGTAGAACCATTGAAAATCGTAAATAGTTTATTAACGGGTGTACGAAAGGATGATAGAAGGTAAACATTTGGATAATATTGATATCCAATATCACGAAAACAATAGAAATTTAAGAAGAAGCAACCAAATTAAGCTACGAGAGATTAGAACGGAAATGTACAGAAAGGAATTGAATATATGGGAATAAAGCTTTGGAATGAATTACCAAATAATCTTAACAATATAAAATTGTTTAAAAAGAAATTAATTGTATACTTATTAAACGGAGTTTGTGCGCCAGCGGATTAATAGGGTCCTCAACCGGTTAAATTTTATAATTTAAACTGGGGACCCATCACGGGGAAATGCAAATTGTATTGTCTGTTCTAAACTGTGTGAAATTTATTATACTTAAATTGAAATTCAAGACTGTATGCAATATGTAACCCTTGTGACAAATAAACATTATTATTAAATCTGGAAAAGTTGGGAAAAAATGAGAATATTTTCAGTCAAACCTGGAAAAGTCAGGGAAAACTTTCTTAACTTCTGTTTTAAATAGCCAAATCTCTTACGAACGTGAAGCCACTTTCTTCCGCAAACGAAGTTTAGTTGAAAGTTGCCTGTGATTGGTCAGGGCATTCTACCGAAAAAGTCAGGGGATTGTTTCTCCAATGTGAATGGCAACCGTGTAATACGTTTGTCTGCCTTTTATGGCGCTAGATCTACCGAAGTTATGCTGCGCCAAGACTTGAATTTTAATGAAGAATCCTAATCTCCTTCACTTAGGGAGCCAAATCCGGCCCTACGGCTCAATAGAAAACAAAATAACGTTTTGTTCCATTCAAATCTAGGATTTCTGTGAGGTTATTGTTGAGTCGCTGCACGGCTTTCGTTAGTACGAGATTATCGTTTTCTAAAATTAGGTTTATATTCAGCTATTGCTACTGCTCCTCAGGCTGCTGTATTTCCTCCCCAAAATACTTTCGTGGCAGCATCAAACGTAGTGTTTACATTGCCGCTTCATATTTACTTCGCATTCGACCTCGGGCAACTCTGCCTGTCCTTTAACTTTTGCACCAAAACCGCCAACGAAGTGAGCGGCGGAAATGGCAGCAGCATGGGCATGGTCAGCGCGAGTGGCGTGTTTATATACTTGCGCTGCCCACTTTCATACTCACATTCCTGCTCACTGCTACGGAAGTGGACTGAACGTTAACGAGGCATTACGGCATGGACAGTGACGTATGCAGCGAATTATTCGTTTTAAGATCTGATAACTAAGTAGTGATGTAAGCAGTGAGTTGGTCACCTTAAAGTTGATAACGTAAGCAGTGACGTCGGTAACAGATCGCCTTCCCCTGGTTTCGGTAGCGAATGATCTATTTTTTGTCATTTGGTACCTTTCATGATCCCAGCGCTTCGGGGTTTGCGGGGGTATTTTTTCTGATGTTGTTGTAAACTGTGTATGCAACCGCAAATAATAGTCGATGCCATAAACCTTCAGATCACGATGTAAATAGCCATCGCTGGCGTACGCAGACGTGGGAGGGTTTGTGGGTTGTAACTTGATCCTCCATTGCGATGAAATTTTGCATATATATGTATATATACAGTAGTGGACAAAATTGTGGAAACCTTTTGAAAAAAGTTTATTTTAGAGGTTTGATGGCTAATAACACCACTTTTTTTTGTACCAATACTATAAAATTATATATCATTAGAAAGGTAATTTAATAAAGATTGTAATGCAATAACATTTGTTCAATTATCTGTATTCTATCAAAAGTTATAGCCAAATAACCAGAAAAAAGAAGCACAGCTTGCTTACATTTATATGAAGTAGCTTTCCTTCATTTGAATGTGGCCAATGAGCATGAGTGTTTACAGAGCCAATCAGGTGTCATCTTGTTTTGGCAATGAGCCAATCATGTTTTCTCTTGTTTTGGCAATGAGCCAACAGGTTACAGGACATTTATCAGTGTGTTCTGTAATTGCTATCAAGTTGGTTGTTTTTTTTTTGTGCTCTTTGATTTAGTGTGCTTGTAAAACGTAATAAAATTAAAGAAATGGCGCAAAGAGTTGACTGGTCACCTAGGAAGCGATGTAAAATAGTAATATTAAGTGAACAAGGCTACAGTTATGAAGAAATTAGAAGAAATATTGGGGGAAACTTAACTAAAGGTGGCATTTCTAAATTTTTGAAGAAGTATAAGGAGACTCAGTCATTACAAAACCAGACTGGTAAAGGCAGAAAAAGGTGCACAACAGCAAGTGATGATAGAAGAATTAAAAGACAGTGCCTAGGTGACAGGAAAAAATCATCTCTGTGTATACAAGGTGAAATGGCGCAATGCAATGTGAAGTTAAGTGCAAGGACTGTTCGGCGCAGACTGCATGAATGTGGTCTAAATGCAAGAATTCCACGAAAAAAGCCATTTTTGTCTGTCAAACAGAGGTTGAAAAGATTAAACTGGGCTAAAACCCATGTTAACTGGACAACGGAACAATGGGACAGTGTAATTTGGAGTGATGAGACCAAAATCTCACTGTTTGGTAGTGATGGCGTAAAATACGTATGGAGAAGAATTGGAGAAGATTTCCATCCTGAGTGCATTACACCTACCGTGAAACACCCAGTTAGTGTTATGATTTGGGGTTGTATAACATCAAGAGGTGTGGGCAGAATTTGCGTGATCAATGGGAATATAAATGCCCAAAGATACATAAATGAAATACTTGAGCCCAAGCTGCAGCCTTCTGCATGTGATCTTTTCCAAGATAATGAAGCATTTATATTTCAACAGGATTCAGCTCCATGTCATGTTGCTCGTGTGTGCAAAAAATGGTTTCAAGATCATCATATTCAACTGCTGGAATGGCCTGGAAATAGCCCAGACCTTAACCCCATCGAAAATCTATGGAGCCGGCTAAAGAAGCTTGTTAGTCGGAAGCAACCCAGCAATAAAACACAATTAACAGAAGCAATAATTCAATCTTGGTTTCATATTATAACAGCTGCAGAACTAAAGAACTTGGTTCACTCCATGGGAAAGCGTTGTAAGGCCGTAATTAAGGCTAAAGGTTACCCAACTAAGTATTAACTGGTATGGTGAACATTTTTGTATATCTCATTTTTTCTATGTATATCACCTTTCTTCTTTATGAATGCTGTTCTATTAAAATACGATTCATAAATGTTATTGCATTACAATCTTGATTAAATTACCTTTCCAATGATATATAATTTTATAGTATTGGTACAAAAAAAAGTGGTGTTATTAGCCATCAAACCTCTAAAATAATCTTTTTTCAAAGGGTTTCCACAATTTTGTCCACTACTGTATATATATATATGGAGTTGTAGTTCTGTAACTTCCGCTTATGAATTTTCTTTGTACGCGTATGACAGTTATGTCCTTTCTCCAATTCAAGTCCACACGGATGTAATGGTGGCGTGTTCGATTGTCACCTGAGTAACTCCGGTTCATTGCAGTATGTGCCCGTCCCTTGCCCTCCCCTCTTTTATTAGCAGATCAGCAATCCCGGGTTTAATTCCCTAGGCGAATGAGGTTCGGATTCCATAGAAAACAACTACGGGTCCTTGCGCTGTATGACATTCGCTGTTCTTGCGCCATAAAACGCGAGCAATCCATCTATAATTACAATTTAAAACTGGTGTTACAAAACCGTAGATTCTGTGGCCACGTTACAAAAATAGCGGGAAGTATGCTCACCCTTACGCTTCGGAATCGAACCCAAAACTGCTGGATGCTAGCACGAAATAGTCTTCAGTGTCATCTGTTAGTTCTGTATCATTTTATTTCCACAAATTCGTCTTTCCATTTCATTATAAAAACAGAAATATGGGTGTGAAGACAATTGTTTTTGCGCCTGGTGGAATTGGATAAAATGGATGTGCTTGAATTATATTTATATGTACAAAATATTATATATACTTATATTTTCATGCATGATTATATATAAACTTCTTTTGCCATGGTTTTTTCGTTGTGTGACTTCTAATTTTACGGTTTTTTTATAACTAATGGGCTGTATCCACGTATTTGATCCACTGGCGTACACGGAGCGTGGTTGATGGGGTTATAACACCCCATTGCGATGAAATTTTGCATATATACGTGTGAATATATGGATTTGTAGGTTAATAATCCTCCCTCCCCCCCCTCATTGTAAGCCTGTAGTCCTCCGCTTATAAACTTTTTACGTACGCCTACGATTTGATCATTTACACTGGGTAATTCTTTTGTGTATAACCTTACGGTAACAGAGCTAGCATGCTCGTTTCTAGAGCCGTTAACCCTGTTTCAATTCCATTGGTTATAGGGCGTGCTGTTCTTTTTACCCACCGTAAAGCTCCTGAAAAGGGGAGCTGGGACATATCCGCCATTTTGTTGCCATTGTATCACGTGATCGTGGTTGCAAATTGCATTTATTGGCGACATTCTAAAAGATGCGCCAATGTTTACATTAGTCGGATAATCGCGGATTTTTGATTATTTTTATGCCAAAATAGCGATCATTGCGCCAATGTGGAAAACCTTTATCGCCAAGGTAAATGAAACCGGAATTCTACAACAAAATCGCGGCTGATGCATCAGCCTAGAATTCTAGGGGCTCTAGCCCATCGTATTGCGTGGTTTGGTTCCCTAAACACAGAGGTTCGGAGTCCTTAGAAAATTGTAGGTTCCAACGCATCATGACCTTACCTGTACCGTAAAACACAAAATTGTTCTGTCATTCACAATCATTTGTGTTATTCACGATCATTTGTGTCATTCATAAAAGTTTTTTCAGTGTATGAAAAATACATGCGTAATAACAAAAAACCGCGTTTTCCCCACATCAAAGGCTGCACATTTCTCATGTTCTTGTATTGTGCTTGTTTTGTGACGTAGTATTTTCTGATTTTAAAGGAGCCATTGGTCTCTGTTTTCACAAATGTTGGGTGCCTGCTCTTCCTTTGATATCTTATCTCTACTTTCAAAAGCTCCATTCTTCTCTTTTCTTGTTTGTTTTTCAATTGCTGTCAGACCGGATGCTTATTTTCTTTCAAAGAAGATTTTGACAGTCCCCCTCTTCCCGAGTTTCCCGGGCGCTATTTTAGGTTCCTGTGTCAAGTAGGGTGTCCCGAAGGGTGTAATTTTTGTTCAAAATGATGGACTTTACATACCAGTAATTAACTTTTATTCTCAGAAGCAAGATTTCCGAAAGAAAGTAGTTTTAAGGAGAAGGCCATTCTGTTATTTAACCCTTACTTCTCTAAATTTACTTACTCCATTTACATAAACCGTAAGTAGGGGGAAAGGGGGGATTCTTCCCCACTGATGTGGGGTGGGGCCGCAGTCTCCGTGCAACCCTGTTGGCGCGTTTTTTTTATTATTATTTGGTGGTTGTTGTTTTTAACTTTACAATTTTTTAAATCGAAAGTTTTTAAAATTTTTTAATCAAAAGTTTTTAAATTTTTATTTTAATAAAAAGTTTTTTAATCGAACGTTTTTAATTTATTTTTTTTCAGTTGTGTTTTTTTTTTCCAAATTAATTACAAATTTTTACCTTTTTTTTTTTAAAACATTTTACAATTTTCTTTAAATTTTTATATTTTTCTTTTTCTAAATTTTATGCAATTTTTTTTATTTCTTAAAGTTTTTATCTTTAAACTTTTTTTAATCTTTTGTCTATTTTTTCTTATCAAACAAATCGTTATTCACTTTTTACAAAACGTCTTATTTCTATTTTTGAGATGAAGAATGATTTCCCGTTTTAAATTAAGTATTATACAAATGTTTAATATTTAAATTGTTCCTTAAGGTTAGTGAAAAGCTAAAATTTATGTCTAAATTGTTTTAAATAATTGTAATTAGATAATTTTAATCCCCTAGTTTGAATTGTATGCGGTCTTTTAAAATAAGTTTTACACAGTTTATTCTTTGATTTCCCTTAAAATTTGCAAAAAAAAAGTCACATTTATTGAAATTTTGTAATAAGCTTGTAATTAGTAGCCTAATGAGATAATTTCAATCATAATCAGATCCGTATTTCAATTTATACTCTGTTTATTATCATCGATTTCAATTCTGGACGGTTCCGAACATGTTAGAGACACGTTTCTTTCCACCAGACAGTGCGGCGCTGGCGCGTACCCTCTCCCACTCGGGTAGACCCCGTTCATGCTTCCTGTTCCCGCTCTGTGTCACAATTATCTAATTAGCTCTTTTATAGCTAGAATCTCCTGCAACGGGATGAGTCTGCTTTTATTCTCATACCGGAAAAATTGCTATCTAGCTATTTTCCTCGTAGCTGAATCCACGTTTTTCGCTAACTATTGGCAACGTTTTCTCCTAAATGGATTATTCCTGATATTTGTTATTCAAAAACGTATTTCGCGAAGTTCTAACGCTATTAAGGGCATGGGAGGGAACTAGCGATTATTGGTTTTCCCCAAAGGTTTATATATACTCTATTTCTCAGTCTACGAAGGGCAGTCATCGATTAATTTATACTAGTCATCAATTTATTATAGTTCCATAAGTAAGTTTGTAATTACCATCCTAGTTAGATAATTTCCGCTCCATTCCAATTCTTATTTTCAATCTCTATCACAGATAACCCGTATAGTTTATCGCAATTTGTTGCAGACGGGATTCGGACCTGGTACCAAGACATTTGACGTCACATCCCTTCATTAATTACAAATTTTTACATTTTTTTTCTTTAAATTTAATATTTTTTAATTAAACGCGAAATTTCCTTCTTTTAATTTTTATTATTTTCTGAACTTTTTCCTTTTTCTAAATTTTTTTAACACTTTTATTTAAACCTTACGGTTGTCTACGGCACTGGGAGGCCTAAGAGGTTGCACGGACGTGGGAGGTTGTTTGCGTGACGCAGACAGGTTGCACGGATGGCCTGAGGGTTGTCCGGATGTGGGAGAGGGGTTCCTCTAACGGTAAATTTTTGTAAATATTTTGTTTCACGGGATATTTCTCTCGTTCGTTTTATGTATGTATATGTGGGTCACATGATCCCTTTCTCAGCAATCCTAGCTCTCGTAGTGACGGTGTTTGGAACTTATTTCGATTGTTATTGTTTTCAAGGACATTTGACCGTCCATGTCCCCTTTTTCAGCGATCGTAGCTCCCTCTAGCAGCAAATTTTGGTACTTTTTGTAAATATTTTGTTTTCAGAAGCATTTCTCTTGATCGTTGTGTATACACATATGAGGGTCACGTGTCCCCTTTCTGAACGATCCTAGCTCCCCTAACGGCGGATTTTTGAACTTCTTTCGTTTTTATTTTGTTTCGAGGTGACATTTCTCTTGGTGGTTGTATCTATGTATATGATTGATGGTCCAGTATCCCCCTTTTTTTTTTAGCGTTCCTAGCTCCTTCTAGAGGAGGATTTTGGTGCTTTTTGCAAATATCTTGTTTTCAGGAACATCACTTGCTCATTGTATATACCTATTTGATGGTCACGTGCCGCTTTTTTAGTGATCATAGCTCCTCTAGCGGAAGATTTCAGTACATATTTCGATTTTATTTTCAAGGGATATTTCTCTTGGTAGTATCTGTGTACATGAGGGTCACACACATCCCTTTTTTAGCTATCGTAGCTACTCTAGCGGAGGATTTTGGTACCTTTTGTAAATATCTTGTTTTCAGGGATATTTCTCTTGTTCCTGGTATATACCTATCTAATGGTTACATACATCTTTTTAGTGAAACCTAGCACCCCCCTGGTAAGTGTTTTTTATTTTCATTTATTTCCAGATATATTTGTATTGGTCGTTGTATATATGTATCTGATGGTCACGTGTCTCAGTTTTTATCGATACTAGCTCTCCTGGTGACGGTTTTTGGCATTTTTTCTATTTTTTAAGGGCTGTTTTTATTGATCGCTGTATACACATATCTGATACTTCTACATAAATGGCTGTCAGGTCGGATTGCACGAATATTTGGTGCCTTTTTTTTTTTAAACTTGTCTGTTTTTTGTTTTTTTTTTTAACTTTTTCTAAATTTTTATCTTTCTAATTTTTTTAACTTTTATTTTTTATTTTTATGCCCTTTTAACTTTTGTTTCTCTACATTTTTTATTTTTAATTTTTATGTTTTCTCTAATTTTTTAACTTATATTTCTAATTTTTTTAACTTTTATATTTTTAATTTTTTATTTTTATACTTTTTAACTTTTATATACTTTTTTTTTATTTTTTTTTTCCTAGAGATTTACATCCACATTCGACAATTCGACATTTACGATCTATGGTACTACCCAACTCGTCAAGGCATTTTTCTGAAACATGGTCAATACTTTCAGATTCTCTGCGATGAAAAGTAGTGGTTAAACATCGAGGATACATTTCCCACTTCATCCAGTCATTTTAAAGGCATCGACAATACGATCTATGGTACTACCCAACTCGTCAAGGCGTTTTTCTGAAAGCTGATCAATTCTTTCAGATTCTCTGCGATGAAAAGCAGTGGTTAAACATCGAGGATACATTTCAAAGGCAACCTTACCGTTCAAAGTTCTACGGATTATATAAAGTTTTCTCTCATGAAACTCTTAAACGACGGTGAAATAAATGAGAAGTCAATACACCCGAATCCCTCCCGATGGAAGAAACTGTTAAAGCTGAAAGATGAGATTGCCCGTTGTATTGTAGAACCTAAGTTTTTTACCATTTCCTTTATATCTGTTTACCATAAGATAGAAGAATCTTTGAATCAGTCAAAACAGGAGAATTTATACGACTCCGGAATGGATAAAGAGGTTAATTCCGTTTTCGACAAGGTATTTTCTTCCCAAATGGAAGAGGTTGTTTATTCCAAGTTCAATTTAGATGAAGAGGAGGGCGGTTGTGGTAAAATCCCTCCTTCTTTTCTGTTCCTTTCCTATACCTGCCGGCGTCCATGGCTTGCACTGGAAAATATTGCACTTGGTCTTGACTTGGAAAGTATTACGCATATTGAGAAATATCCCCACAAAAGCGTGAAGACGCATAAAATTATTTTTTTCTTTCTCTTTAATTTTATCTAATTATATTATTTAAAATGGAAACATGTTCAGTAGTAAAAAAACAAACAAAACAAAAAAAAACAGGCTTTTTATTTTTTTTAAAGAAAGTCGAATTAACTTAATTGCAGTTTTAAAAAAATACAAATTTTTGAAAAATTTGCAGAAATGTCCAAAATATGAAAAACATGCACACAAAGGTGAAATATATAGAAGTATGCAAAAACATGCAAGTGCATAAATATCCTGGCCCTACTAATTATAATAAAAAAAAATGTCTTTCAAGGTTTCCAAAAAGGTTTTTACATTGAGAAATTATTTAGTGGGAAATATCTATTCCCCTTTTTAAAAACATTTGAAAGTGTTTAAAAGTAATTAAATTTCAAAATTCGTTATTCTCTGTTTGCAGAATATCTGGATTGCATCAAGCCTCTCTCATGTGCAATGTTGCAATTATGCAATTACTCCTCGATGCAGGTGCCTTTGTCGATATCAAAGACAACAAAGGTGAGTTTTCTCATTGTTATTATTATTATTTTTTTTTTTGTCTTTCTCTTTCGCTACAATTTTTTCCCTTTCGCTGTAAATATTTGACACTTAATCCCCAATATTTGCTGCCGACGGCGGAAACGAAAATTGCAAAATTTGTTTTCCGACTGTCAATTTTTTTTTTAAATATTCCAGGACTGCGTTTTTTTTTATTTGAAAATGAAATTGATTTTTCAATGTAAAATTATCGATTCTTTATCCACTCAAATTGCCCCGTAGAAAAATATTTTGACATTGACTTGGTCAAAACGTTTCAATTATCCTATTCTGTAATTTTCTTCTTTTTCTATCGTTTAGGGTATTCTCGTGATCTATATATATTTAACGCAAACTGTCTTTTTTCTGAGTTTTTATGTGATTTTTAACGTCTTTTGCTTTGTTTTCCATGATTCTGAAAGTATATATCGAACCTAAGATCTCGAATTTGCTTGTTATCCATTTGCTGTAGATTCTTTACCTCAGGTTTTCTATACTCTTTGTTGCGAAGATATGGGCTCTTAGGTACTTTATTACAAATTCCCGTATTCCTTATTGTAAGTTCTTTCCCATATGTTTTGTGGATTCGTAGTTTCTTAGGTTTTATTGTAAACTCCTAGATCTTTTAATGTGAATTCATAAATTTTTTAATGTGAATTCATGGATTTTTTAATGTGAATTCGTGGATTTTTTAATGTAAATCCATAGATCTTTTAATGTGAATTCATATATTTTTTAGGTGGATTTATAGATCTTTTATTGTAAATTATTGGTTTTTTAATTGCAAATTTCTTGGTTCTTATATTTGTTGTAGATTCCTATATCCTTTGTTGTAGATTCCTATATCCTTTGTTGTAGATTCCTATATCCTTTGTTGTAGATTCCTATATCCTTTGTTGTAGATTCCTATATCCTTCGTTGTAGATTCCTATATCCTTCGTTGTAGATTCCTATATCCTTCGTTGTAGATTCCTATATCCGTTGTTGTAGATTCCTATATCCGTTGTTGTAGATTCCTATATCCGTTGTTGTAGATTCCTATATCCGTTGTTGTAGATTCCTATATCCTTTGTTGTAGATTCCTATATCCGTTGTTGTAGATTCCTATATCCGTTGTTGTAGATGCCTATATCCGTTGTTGTAGATGCCTATATCCTTTGTTGTGGATTCTCATATTCTTTATTGTAGATTC
>QLNU02014176.1:98763243-98794349 GCA_006491805.2 Dysdera silvatica
GATCCTAGCTCTCCTTGTGATGGTTTTTGGTATTTAATTCTATTTTTTGAGGGCTATTTCTATTGGTCGCTGTACACACATATCTGATACTTCTACATAAATGGCTGTCAGGTCGGATTGCACGAATATTTGGTGCCTTTTTTAAACTTTCCTATTTTTCTTTGTTTAAACTTTTTCTCAATTTTTTATCTTTTCTAATTTTTTTAACTTTTATTTTTAATTTTTATACTTTTTAACTTTTATTTTTAATTTTTATGTTTTCTCTAATTTTTTAACTTTTATGTTTTCTCCAATGTTTTAACTTTTATATTTTAATTTTTTTATTTTTATACTTTTTAACTTTTATATACTTTTTTTTTATTTTTTTTTTCCTAGAGATTTGCATCCACCTTCGACAATACGACATTTACGATCTATGGTACTACCCAACTCGTCAAGGCATTTTTCTGAAACATGGTCAATTCTTTCAGATTCTCTGCGATGAAAAGCAGTGGTTAAACATCGAGGATACATTTCCCTCTTCATTCAGTCATTTCAAAGGCATCGACAATACGATCTATGGTGCTACCCAAATCATCAAGGCGTTGTTCTGAAACCTGATCAATTCTTTCAGATTCTCTGCGATGAAAAGCAGTGGTTAAACATCGAGGATACATTTCAAAGGCAACCTTACCGTTCAAAGTTCTACGGATTATATAAAGTTTTCTCTCATGAAACTCTTAAACGAGGGTGAAGTAAATAAGAAGTCAATAACCCCAAATCCTTCCCAATAGAAGAAACTGTTAAAGCTGGAAGATGAGGTTACCCGCTGTATTGTAGAATCTAAGTTTGCTGCTATTTCCTTTATATCTGTTTACCATAAGATAGAAGAATCTTTGAATCAGTCAAAACAGGAGAATTTATACGACTCCGGAATGGATAAAGAGGTTAATTCTGCTTTCGACAAGGTATTTTCTTCCCAAATGGAAGAGGTTGTTTATTCCAAGTTCAATTTATATGAAGAGGAGGGCGGTTGTGGTAAAATCCCTCCTTCTTTTCAGTTCCTTTCCTACACCTGCCGGCGCCCATGGCTTGGGGTGGAAAATATTACACTTGGTCTTGACTTGGAAAGTATTATGCATATTGAGAAACATCGCCACAGAAACGTGAAGACATAAAATTATTTGTTTTTTCTAACTTTAATATTATCTAATTATATCATTTAAAATGGAAACATGTTCAGTAGTTAAAAACAAACAAAACAAAAAAAAACAGGCTTTTTATTTTTTTTAAAGAAAGTCGAATTAACTTAATTGCAGTTTTAAAAAAATACAAATTTTTGAAAAATTTGCAGAAATGTCCAAAATATGAAAAACATGCACACAAAGGTGAAATATATAGAAGTATGCAAAAACATGCAAGTGCATAAATATCCTGGCCCTACTAATTATAATAAAAAAAAATGTCTTTCAAGGTTTCCAAAAAGGTTTTTACATTGAGAAATTATTTAGTGGGAAATATCTATTCCCCTTTTTAAAAACATTTGAAAGTGTTTAAAAGTAATTAAATTTCAAAATTCGTTATTCTCTGTTTGCAGAATATCTGGATTGCATCAAGCCTCTCTCATGTGCAATGTTGCAATTATGCAATTACTCCTCGATGCAGGTGCCTTTGTCGATATCAAAGACAACAAAGGTGAGTTTTCTCATTGTTATTATTATTATTTTTTTTTTTGTCTTTCTCTTTCGCTACAATTTTTTCCCTTTCGCTGTAAATATTTGACACTTAATCCCCAATATTTGCTGCCGACGGCGGAAACGAAAATTGCAAAATTTGTTTTCCGACTGTCAATTTTTTTTTTAAATATTCCAGGACTGCGTTTTTTTTTATTTGAAAATGAAATTGATTTTTCAATGTAAAATTATCGATTCTTTATCCACTCAAATTGCCCCGTAGAAAAATATTTTGACATTGACTTGGTCAAAACGTTTCAATTATCCTATTCTGTAATTTTCTTCTTTTTCTATCGTTTAGGGTATTCTCGTGATCTATATATATTTAACGCAAACTGTCTTTTTTCTGAGTTTTTATGTGATTTTTAACGTCTTTTGCTTTGTTTTCCATGATTCTGAAAGTATATATCGAACCTAAGATCTCGAATTTGCTTGTTATCCATTTGCTGTAGATTCTTTACCTCAGGTTTTCTATACTCTTTGTTGCGAAGATATGGGCTCTTAGGTACTTTATTACAAATTCCCGTATTCCTTATTGTAAGTTCTTTCCCATATGTTTTGTGGATTCGTAGTTTCTTAGGTTTTATTGTAAACTCCTAGATCTTTTAATGTGAATTCATAAATTTTTTAATGTGAATTCATGGATTTTTTAATGTGAATTCGTGGATTTTTTAATGTAAATCCATAGATCTTTTAATGTGAATTCATATATTTTTTAGGTGGATTTATAGATCTTTTATTGTAAATTATTGGTTTTTTAATTGCAAATTTCTTGGTTCTTATATTTGTTATAGATTCCTATATCCTTTGTTGTAGATTCCTATATCCTTTGTTGTAGATTCCTATATCCTTTGTTGTAGATTCCTATATCCTTTGTTGTAGATTCCTATATCCTTCGTTGTAGATTCCTATATCCTTCGTTGTAGATTCCTATATCCTTCGTTGTAGATTCCTATATCCGTTGTTGTAGATTCCTATATCCGTTGTTGTAGATTCCTATATCCGTTGTTGTAGATTCCTATATCCGTTGTTGTAGATTCCTATATCCTTTGTTGTAGATTCCTATATCCGTTGTTGTAGATTCCTATATCCGTTGTTGTAGATGCCTATATCCGTTGTTGTAGATGCCTATATCCTTTGTTGTGGATTCTCATATTCTTTATTGTAGATTCTTACATTTTTTGTTGATTGCTGTGTTCTTTATTGTAGATTTCTATGTTCTTTTTTGTAGGTTCTGATATTTTATGCAGAGTCCTATATTCTTTATTGTGTAGATTCTTACATTTGTATTCTTTATTGTGTAGATTCTTACATTTGTATTCTTTATTGTGTAGATTCTTACATTGTATTCTTTATTGTATATATTCTTATACCGTATTCTTTATTGTATATATATATTCTTACACTGTATTCTTTATGGTATATAATCTTACACTATATTATTTTATATAGATTATTACGCTATGTTATTTGGTATAGATTCTTACGTTATATTATTTTGTATAGATTCTTACACTATATTATTTATTGTGTAAATTAATACACTATATTTTTTATTATAGAAATTTTAATATTTTGATATTATCTCAGTGTTTTGTGCATTGAGTTTTTTTAATAAAGATAAAACGATATTTTTCTTGTCTCAAAACTGACATAGCTTTCTTGGAAAAGAACAGAAAGAGGAAAAAAAATAATTAACGTAAGTGCTTTTCCTTATGAAAAAGAGAAATCGTTAACAAAAACAAAGCGCAGGCATTTTCGTTAACTCAGTGTAATAAGCGTTATTGAAATAAAAAGCTTTGGACTCGATCTCTTGTCTGGCATGTCACTTCATTTTAATGGGCAAGATTAATGATTTAAATGGATTTACTTTTTTAAGGCTCTAATTTAAAAGGTCTTCGTTGCGATCCTGCATCTGATCGTAAATATTTACTATAATTGGCCATAGCACACATCATTTACCGTAACCCACAACATCAAAATAAAATTCAAAGCTAATTTAGCTCCCAGAGAATAATCACAATTAGCATAATTTGCCATTAGCGGTTTTTTTTTGTTTTTTGTTTTTTTTAAGTAGCACAGCGTAAGTACTTATCCGTTTTGATTTTCTTATCACCCTGCTTTGTGGACTACGGGTGTTAAACATACGGTGAATTTCAGGATGCATGTTTTCTCTGAATCATTTTTTTTTATTCTTCAAAAATTTAAATTTGATTTAAAAAAAAAATCCTTTCTGAAACCATGCCTGTTCCATTCGAGCTAAATATCTGTGAGGGGTATGGTGAGCGAAAAAGGTCCTTTAAGTGAATCGAAAAGATCGTTCCTTCAAGCGAATGAGAAAGATCTTTCTTTCAAGTGAATCAGAAAATTCATTCCTTTTCAAGTAATTTACCAAGATCGTTCCTTTCAGTAACTTTGGAAGATCCAGCCGTCAAGTGAATGCTTGATCATTCCTTCAAGTGAATGAGAGAATATTCCTTCAAGTGAATGAGAGAATATTCCTTCAAGTGAATGAGAGAATATTCCTTCAGGTGAATGAGAGAATATTCCTTCAAGTGAACGAGGGAGGAGAATATTCCTTCAAATGAACGAGAGAGAATTCCTTTAATTGAATGAGAGTACAGACTCATCTACTGAACCAAAACTGTGATTCTCATTGGGATCAATGAAAATAGTCACCACTATTCCTATCATGTGAAAGACAAATGAAAATGCATTCATCAAACTGTGAATGGTTTTGTCCATACTTGTGGTGTGGTCATTGAATCTTTCCAATATTTTTAATTTGTGGTTTTCTCATACTGCTTAATGAAGTTTCGTAAAGCTAATTTAAAACGAAATTTTGACAAATAGACGCACAACATGGATGTTACATATGTGTTCATTTGCGTTCTGTGGCCACACAACGATGCGAAACGATGCTGGGCCAATGCATGTGCGTGTCGTGCAGTATACAAATATACACACAAGAATGAAGCATAGACGAAGCATTTCCATTATCTTTAGTATTTCATGTATTTTTTTATAATGCTGTAATGAACATGTGTATTTTAAGTATTTGCTATATTTTATGGTAGGTGTATGCTTACTAGAGTTTTTTTTAAAATCGTGGTTGAAGTATATCACAAACTCTGACAAAACAGTTGCCCAAGCTCATTTTTCTAGAACATCACAATGTTTTGCTTCTAATTGTCTGTATGCCTGAAAAAAATTAGATAATTAATATATTAATACGACATTAATTAGTGAAGTTGTTGTTTTATTTGCAAGAAATAATAAATGATCTAGAAATGTTGGCCGAGCAAGCGACACTGTGTTTCCAGAAGAGGGAGGGACGTAGAGTCCAAAAAAGGAGGAAAGAAAGAAGGGGTAGAATCTCCATTTGGGGATCAGAGCTCTTAACGAGATGTGGTGGAAGAACCCAAGTTGGGTGCTGGTGAACAAGATCATGCATGGAGCATCGTTTCTAATCCCCCATGGACAGCGAAGCACGTTTGAAATTTCTGGATGGCCAAAAATTGTGGAAGGGGTTTATCGAAGTACAAAGTGATGTCCCCCCGAAAGGCCAAACCCCCAACTTCCCTGGTGTTGTCTTTATTGAAAGACAAAATTATAGTATGAAGTAGGCGATGAATTAGTGAAGATTAATGGAACTTCATGCACTACCTAAAGGTAAATGATAGAAAGTAAATGTAATTTCACAAATAAAAAAGGAGAGGGATAGCAAATTTCTCTTAATAGAGAGTAAAGGAAGAGTTTACACCATGCCCTGGCTTTGATCCCTCCACCTCACAAGGGGAGTTATTTAGAATTCTAAAATGTCACGTGTTCAATTAAAAAAATAGTGATGCACAGGCTGCTGAAATCGAGTACTTTAAACAAAATTGATTACAGTTTTTTGTTTTAATGCTTTTGAGGAAAGGAAAACCTTGGAGCCCAAATATTTATACCGGACGTTTTCTTATTGAAATGGCGTTATAGTTCAGCCTCTGCGTTTTTAAATTTGTGAAGAATCCTCCAAATATTTAATTTGACAAATGGCGTACCATTCATATTCACTATTAACTGCTGATTTTTTCAAAGACTGAAATTGAGTTAAAGGTGGGGAGAAATTTCAATATATTGCATCATTCCCAAACGGGAGGGGAATAAATCAAAGCGGAAGAGGGAGGACAGAATTGAAATGAAATAATTAAAAGAAGACTAATTGATCGAGCTAACGAACAACTTCTCCCCTCAGCCCAGGCAGAAATAGACAAAGAAAGAATAAAATAATGAAACATACGAGGAAAAGTACAAAAACTGTCGAATCGGCCGAAATATTTCATCCTTGATTAATGAATCAAACGAAACTAACCAGACTGGCAATGGAAACTGAAAAGGTAACAAACACTAAGCATTTCAATGAGTAATGAAGTTGGATGGGGGGAAAAAAAAAACTAGAGAGGAAGAAAAGAAAAAATACGCGAACATTTCTCTTTCTCATTTTTCCGATAGCGGGACACGATGGAAAGAGAAAACCGGGAAATTTTTCTCATACATCAATTATTTATATAGTTCTTTAAGCTCGTCGATAGCATTTTTTTTTAATGTTCGAATTTTGGTGGATTTCGCTCGGATTTGGAGCTGGTATCTTCGCAGGTTTCCCACGCAACCTGGAGAAACTAGAATTGTTAGGGAATTCGAAACCATCGCTAAAGTTAGGAAAAAGTCCGGGAAAAATGAAAATTCTTGGGGAAAGTCTGGTAGTCATAGAAAACCTTTCTCACTTCTATTTTGAATAACTAAATCTCCCATAAACGTAAAGCCGTTTTCCCTGCTATCGAAGTTCAGCTGAAAACTGCTTGTGATTGGTGAGGGGGGAAAACCTGGAAAGTTAGGGATTTTTTTTTTCCCTATATGAATAGGAGCCATCTTCGTTAGAATTACAGAGCTTTTAACTTGGACTTCCTTATCTCTTTCCTTATAATAATTTGGCGATCATCAAGTGGAATATGGACAATTATTTTCCTCTTCGTTCATCTGGCTTTTGACAATCTTGGGAAACGTATTAGCAATCACCACTCCCCCCCCCTACGCCTCTAATCGTCATCTTAAACCCATCATTTGCATCGGAAGGAGTTACGTAATGGTCTCGCAGTGGAATAAACGATGTAATGAATTGTAATGTAACATGTTCCGTAATGTAATGAGTCACTAATGTAATGAGAAATTCACTGAGAGGAAAGGCCACTGAATCAGATACTGTTTCCAGAGGTGATTAGATTTAAATGAATAGTAGAATCAGTATAGATCATTGCTATTATCCTCCAAAATTTCCGATTTATTCTACTTGATTTATGTATAGTGTGGAGACAAATATTCGGACACCTACGATCGATAAGAAACAATGATTATGAAGGTATCTTCTCATACGATCAATTTTTCTCTGCATTCCTCTGTCCCTGCTTTTTCCAGTTTTCCGTCCTTCTTTTGCTCTCCTTTTTGTCTGCATTTCCTTTTTGATATCCTCCACAAGAGCACCTGTAGCGGATAATTCAAAATTCGTATACATTATTTGAAAATTTTGGTTTTTCCTATTCTCCGGTTCCTGCTAACAAGAAGACGAAAATAAACAATGACGCTCTGCAGCTTCCAAAGACTCCATCGTTGGACTACTTTTCAGCCTCCACCTGTGACGTCTTCAAGTCAAGACTGTGCTCAGGAACTATGTTAAGTAGTATCCCAGTGTGCACGAATCTCTTCATAACAATGCCAATTTTTACGTGCAAATGAAATTTTTGTTGTTCTTGCAGAATACGAGCAAGTCCTTGCTCTTCCTGTCAGAAGGAAAGCCCTGTTATTAGAATCGTTATTGCTCTCTTTTCACTAAAAAATATGGACTTATATTGCAAAAGGATCGTGCTGTTTACGTTTTGTATTGTTAAATAATTGTAAATTCTACGTCGAATACAAAGACATTTGCAAGAAAGTAATTTTTTTAAGGTATTAAGAATGTACCGAAACATTTACTTAATTTGCATTAATAAATGTATAGTAACTATAATATTCACGATTCGACAAGTGGCACGGGGCACAATTTGAGGAGTAGTTCCGCTGGCACACGGAACGACTCTTCACTGTTACTTTGGCACGGCACCATAAAGAGGTTGCCAATCCCTGTTTTGATGTAATGAGAATTTGCTCGTTAGCCAATTAAGTTTATCGAGTAATTACCCGCATTTACAGATCAATGATTCGGCGTGGTAAACGCAATATTGGCTTTTTTGACGTAACAAAAAGTAATATGTAAATACGAGTTCAAGGAAAGCTGGTTTACAAGGATGTCAATTACCCTTGTCATACGAGTTCCGACAGCCAAAAACAAGAACAAAATGTGAAAATGACACAGAACGACCAACTGTGTCAGTTCCCATGTTTTAGCGGCCTTTTTTAATTCAGGAGAAAAAATAAATAATGGCAGACTGAGATTTCGTTACAGGTACCGTGATTCCCAGATGATCAATCTTTCAGAACTCGGCGTTTGTGGATTTTGAATCCTTTCCACGACGAACAATTGAGATGATACAGTGAATTCGCATTTTTACGAACTGTTGCATTGATCCCGATGGACATCCTATAGAAATGATGTCAATTTCTATTTACGAACTTTTTTGTGGTATATTTGAGTTCGGGAAATGGAGAGTCTACTGTCGTATTTTCTACAACAATTTCTCTTACAACGCGCTGCTCGTACTCCTAAAAATCACCGCATTATAAAAATTTGCCCAATGACGGAGATCATGGAAATAAAATTACCCCCCCCCCAACATAACAGAAAAAAAGGGCAAAAGTCGAAAATTGTGCATATTTATAAACTGGTTGAAATTTTGCAAAATACTGACATTAAACTACCGATATTATCTTGATAATGATGGCAACAGTTTTCTCCCTCTCTCTATCCTTTTTTTTTTTTTTTAATGAACGAATTATCCTTCATTTTTAGTACTTTCGAAAATTAAACTAGTTTAATGAGATTCTTCCGATATCACGTAAGGTGGTAATTGATAAAATAGTAATTGATAATTTTGCAGAGAAACTGAGACTTCGAACTTTTTAAAAAGTTTCTTTTGGCATAAATCTTTGTAGCAATTTTTTTTCTATCAAGAGCCTATCCATCTATAATTAATTTTTTAATTACCGTATGTCGAGGAAAAGAAAGTAAATGCTTTTTATCCATGGAAATAAAGTGAAGAAATGAGGTTACTGGGCTGGAATAAAGGAAGCGTTTGAATGATCGTGTGGGATTTGACAAAGGTTTAGAAAGAAACTCGGTGAATCGAGGGACCCATGCCAGCGACAGATTACCCTGAAAGTTGTAAGAAAAGATGGTTTGTTTTTTAACGATGACAACGTTTTTACTGAGCTTATACCCGTAAATATCAATCAGAATATTTTGTAACATTTTTGTCGTATGGTGATGCCATCGTCTTGTGCTAAGGTTGTCGTAATCGCCAACATTCGCCAACTTGCAGTATTTGGCGATTTAAAAGAAATTTGACGCCAAACCGTTGAGACTTTGAGAGAAAAATTAGCTTTTAAAAAAATAACACGGAACGTTTTTCTTAATAAAAGTTCTGACTGGAGACATCAAAAATTTACTATAAATTAGAGTATAAAATGAAACTCGCCAGTTTTTATAGGACAAGAAAAGAACAGGGTTTTGATTTAAAATGCAGGCATAAGGATTCCATCTGCCTTAGACGAGAGACTGAAATTCGCGCCACAAAATTTGAAGCCGCTCTCCTCTAACCTTATAACCACCATCTTTTCTAAAGCACCATTGTGTTCGGATGCAAACCTGAGATTTTTGCTACCTAGGTTTAACAAAATTGGGATTGTTGGAATGTGGTTTCTACCGTTGTATTTTAGAAACTTTCATTATTTAGGTAAGATAAGAGAAAAAGGAATATCATTTCGTGCAGACATAAAAGTTTGAGGTCCATTTTTGTCTTCAAAATGTAGAGGTGGTTTCCGTTTACTTTAAGCTTACTTGACCCCTTTCAAACCAATTATGCTCCAAAGGTCCTCTTTGCAATTCGGAAGTCTTATCTAGGAATAATAGGTGAAGAATAAGAGAGACACAAGATATCGGAAAACGTGGTTAAGAGATCTTTCGAGTATTCTCTTTCGGAAAGGAACATTTGCCTTTGGTTCAAGTCGAAAGTTGCGGAATTTGGTAATTTTCGAAACCATGTTTCAAGTTTCCTTATTTACTTTCCGCTGAAGTCAATTTGCGCGCCAGAATACAATACCGCGAAAATGCACTTTGAGAGTTTTGATTAATTGCCGAAACGGTGAAAAAGTGGCAAATTAGGAAACTTTTCGCTAGAGTTGGTGGTAGGAATCAAGATAGGAGGAGAGTTTTTAGCTTTCTTAAACTTGATTAAAACCACATGAAAGATGAACCCGAGACCAGTGAGTTTAACCGAAACAGTGTTTCCCAAAAACAAACTTGATTTAAGGGGCCGTTCCTCTTCGGAGGGATTCTCCGAATACTTGTAACTTCCGTTGCGGAGTATTAACTGTTATTACTGTCCTTGTATCGGTTGCAATATCTTCACTGCCACAGTCATTGTGGTCCTGGAATTTAAATACCCGTTACCCACACTGAGTGAGCTGTTTATCTTAAATCATTTTCCCCTCAACTTATCCCCTGTTTCCCTGGCCTTGGCGCTTGCCCAAAGAAAAGGTTAAGAAGTTTTTCCCACACGATTAACTTGATTAAAGTTTTTTCGCCGAACTCTTTTCATTAAAGTTCCCAGTTCTCGTAGTTTATCGCATTGTTCGAGCCGACGAAACCTGGGGAAAAGTTTGGGAAAGTCAACAGCTTTTAGAAAATAATTCAAATTTAATTATCTTTGCGTCTGAATTCCACACTGACCAGTTTTCAATTCGCTCAGATTAAAATGCTGGAATTTTAATTGAAAAATGGCATTTAATTGAATTTAAACAAAAATTCCATTACGCGTGTTCACTGTGGGTGGCCGCCGCATAAAGTGGGTTGTTTATATATTCTTCTATTTTTTACATTTTTAACCCTTTTTAAAACTGTTTAAAAAATGTTGTTCAAGTTAGAAGTGATTTACCTATAGCTGTGATTACCAATTTCTTTCTAATAAGTGATTGCAGGTTGTCTTAGTTCTTACTAATAATAATTACGAGTGTCTGTTTCTTTCTAATAAGTGATTGCACGTTGTCTTAGTTCTTAATAATAATAATTACGAGTGTCTGTTTCTTACTAATAATAATTACGAGTGTCTGTTTCTTACTAATAATAATTACGAGTGTCTGTTTCTTACTAATAATAATTACGAGTGTCTGTTTCTTACTAATAATAATTACGAGTGTCTGTTTCTTATACATAAAATTATAATAGTCCTTAGTGGTTTTAAGTAACCGAATTCCCAAGGGTTTTGCTTACCATACCAAACTTTCGGCATTCAGTTTTAACAAAACGACCTATATACAACACAATCACTTAAACATTCTTTAAAAGAAGTTACATAAAATTGAATGTTTATTAAAATTATTCAAATGTTTTTAATTGAAATTTTTTTTTAAATGTTTTAATTGAAATTTTTTTTTAAATGTTTTAATTGAATAATTTTATTTCAGTTAATTTTGATTTTTTTTTTTTTCATTTTTTTTTATGTTATTCGTTGAATTTTGTTCCAATTTTGATTATCGTATTTCTGTTATACTTTTAATTTTATTCTTCTTGGACGAACATTTGCCATAGACATATTTTTTTGAAGCTTATTATCATTAATGATAATTATCATTATTCATCATTATCAAGCTTTATTAGTCATCAAGCTTATTATTCATCCTTATCAAGCTTATTATTCATCCTTATCAAGCTTATTATTTATGCTTATCAAGCTTATTATTAATCGTTATCTAGTTTATTATTCATCGTTATCAAGCTTACTATTATTCTCCATTATCAAGCTTATTATCATTAATGATAATTATTATGCAATGATTATTTGGTTCATTCTGTCTTGTCAGAGGTTCTGGTGATTCTATCCTCACAGTGCTGGTTCAATCAGCTGTGGTTGAAGCGCTACTCTGTTATACTCCACATACTAAGCTGTTTTAAGTAACTCACGAGTTACCTACCTTTTAATAACCTTGAAAGGAAAAAAAAACATGACCCATTATCTAAAACCAGGGGCGTAACGGTTAAAAAATTATGGGGTGCGCGCAAGCAGCTTAACATAACATCAAGTGATTTGGCTTTAGGCAGAACAATGTATTTTGTAGTCAGTGGTGGGGGCTTGACCCCCCCTTCTATGCCTCTGACTTAAGCGATTTCATCGTACGTAACTACGGTGCCATTATAAACTGACTTCCTTTTCGGGGGTTGGGGAGCATTCTGGGGGTAAGGCCCACAATTAATCCTCGGTGCTCAAGCACTGCAGTGGCGTAGTTGTAACACGTTTGGCTATTACGTTTATATTTAGAAGCGGGTTTACTATTTTGTCGCCTGTAAGCTGACATGTTTTGCCGCCTAATCTTACTAAGTGTAATTAGAAGCACAGTAGACACTTCTAGTTTTTGTATTTACCGCCCTTGGCAATTATTTCAAATTCGTGTTTTCACAATTATTCGTGAATTTGGGAGAGTTCAAGTATCACGTAAACAATATTTTTTTGGGGCTTTTTACCCCCCCCCCCCCGTAAGCAAAAATTAACATTGGTTAACGTAGAGAAATAAGAACGTCACCCCCTCCCTCCTTCCCACAAGGTGCTTACGTAAAACTTGAACACGGCGACTTTCGAGCCTCCTTCAAGGCGCAACCCATGGCAACTTCCCCTTTACCAATGCCTAGTTACATTTTTGAACGTGACAATTCAAAATTAATAATTCAACTGGCCATCGAAAAATTCACCCCGCCTCTGCGAACTTCTCTGTTACAAACTTTTCGCGAAAATTTGCGACCATAAGCTTTAGCCTATTGGTAAATCCGATACGGCTTATATCCTGTGTAAATTCATGATTTGGAGGATTGATAATAACAATATCTGTAATGTTATAATGATAACAACGATCGATTTCTTCGGAGAAAATATTTGGATACATTGGAAAATTGTAAGCCCTAGCGTAGCAAGTGTGCTGTTAGCTTTCATTGCGTCAAATATAATACGAACAAAACTCTCATCAATCTTAAGTTTGATCGCGAGAAAAGACCTTCCCCTACCTCCCTTACAGCACGAGGCCCAAACCAACTTCAAAATTGAAGTCAGAGCCGACGCCAAGGGAGGAGGGGGGGGGGACCGGACATTTGCTCTGAGCGACAGATTTCCGGGGGTGGCAAAATGGCATTATTATTATTATTAAAAAAAAAATTTGGGAGGCAAAACGCGTGTTTGTGTCGCATAACACCTAGTGCCGGCCCTGACTGAGTTTGTTGTAAATGATCATGTTTCGGAGATCATAACAGTCCTCCATACCGAATGATTCTATCAGCAATCACCTCAGTAAAACATATAAAGATCAACGAGCGCTATAAGGAAGTGTATAATCATTTGTCGATAACTGTTTTTAAAGCGCCGTATGCACACACGTTCATTAATCATCTCAGTTAACGTTAATGAACCATTCTATTACTTATTGGGAAATTTCATTGTGGGTATACATCTCATGGGTTTCACATACTTCGAGTGACATTGCACTTCGTGTAACTTCGTATTCGAGTGACATCATTGCACTTCGAATAACTTCGTATTCGAGTGACATCATTGCACTTCGAGTAACTTCATATTCGAGTGACATCATTGCACTTCAGTAACTTTGTATTCGAGTGACATTGTACTTCGAGTAACTGCGTATTCGAGTGACATTGTACTTTGAGATTTTCGTATTCGAGTGACATTGTACTTGGAGTAACTTCGTATTCGAGTGACATAGTACTTCGAGTAACTGCGCATTCGAGGGACATTGTACTTCGAGTAACTTCGTATTCCAGTGATATTGTACTTCGAGTAACGATGTAACCGAGCTATAAAAGGATATTTCTAATAACTTTATGCTATCTTTATTGACTTTTTAAAGATAATATAGCGTAATTTGCTACGATTATCACTTTTTTTTATGACTCTTATGCAGTATTAGAATACGTATTTTGATGAACAAGTTTTTTTTGTTTTTTTCAAAGGTATGCGACCATTGCATTATGCATCGTGGCAAGGCAAACCTGAACCCGTATCTCTCCTATTGCAATACAACTCATCTGTTAATGACCAAGCCAATAAAGGTGAAACGCCCCTCCATCTTGCTTGTCAACATGGTCATGTACTTGTGGTAAGAACTTATTTTTATTTTTTACTTCTACCATAAAGTGAAAATTTCGTTTAAATTATGGACTCAAGTAATTTCAGTAGCCATCGCAACGGCAATATATACGTAGAGTAAAATTTTCGAATAGCGAACACTTCGGAATTTGTGTATCTATCTGTCTGTCTGTTTGGAGGTACTCGCTATTCGGGAGAGTTTGTGCATAGCAAACATTAAGAATGGAATTAGAAAGTGTACATAGGTGTCCACTATTCGAGAGTGCCCGTTAAGAAAAGGTTTTATTGTATATATAGAATTTCGACCCTTAGCTACACTCTTCCAAGCTCTGCGGTGGCGTAGTGTGGTAACACGTTCGCCTAGTGCGCTGTTAATCCGGGTTTGACTCCCAACAGTGCAAAGAACTCTTACTCGGAGATCTCATAAAGATCGCACTGCTCACTGTAGTCTGGGTTTGGTTCCCTAGGGCTTAAGAGGTTCAGATTCCTCGGAAAATTGTAAGTCCAGAGTTTGTGATTCCTCGGAAAACAGTAGGTCCCAGTCCCAGTGCAGCATGACCATTGTAGTTTTTGAGCCGTATACACTCTTTCATCCAAACTTTTTTTTTTTTTCAAATCTCGTCTAGCTATTTCAATTGTAGATGTCCTTACACCTTTTCAAGTTATTTTAAATTCTTGTACTGCTTTCTTCCTAAAAGTCCATACGTTTCAATAGAACTGGAATTCCTGCATTAAAAAATTTCCTCTTGAAGTACAATAGCAAGTTCAAGCGAACTTGAATACTTTTTTTTTGTTAACCTCTACTGAAAGCACATGGCTGAGGTTAACGTACGAACTTATCTTACATTTTCAACTCAACAGTATTGATTTGTATATTATTATTTGTATAATCTTGCTTTATGATGCCGTTGAAGATGGCCGGAATTTCGGCGATCTATTTTGAGCCACCTCACAGCCTTGGAAAAATAAATAACGTTAGCTCGAATTGTATGTAAGCTTCTTGAACGCTCACGATCCAGACCGTTTCTTGTAGGGGTGCAGACCGTTAATCACGTTATTATATTGCCTTTGAGGTCTTTGGACCTAAATTAGTGCCAAGGATCTGTATTTCGTTGTATAAAATATAAATTAAAAACGTCTCATTTGCATGGAGTTTAAATCCGTGTATATATATAGTTATAGAAATAAGCACTGCATATACATAATCCGTAATTAAATTAATAAGGGCGGCCATGTTGTTTTTTGCACTTAGGCGGCCAACAACTCAAGAACGGCCCTGTTTTCGATAGATCGAGTCCGTCTTCTTTAGAACGTAATAAATATTGCAATACTCTAAAATAGAGACTGGCTCCTTACTTTTAGCTACCTTGGGGCCGCGTAGAAGTACCACGTTCGTCTGTCGCGTCATTAATATAGTTTTGATTCGCCGGGTACTGTTGTTCACGAAAAGATGTCAGATGGCGCAGTTAGAAAATTTTGGCGGTCGCCAAAAACAAGTTGTGAGATTGGAGTCCTACTCTGCTGTAAGCGGCTAACCGGTTTAGGACATTACTTTCCGTTATTTCTAACTGTACCATTGGACTTCTTTTCGTGAACAGACAGTACAGTGAAGCACTCGGCGCTTTCTTATACCCGCCGTAAACAGGTGTTTAGTTGGATTCTTCCGAACAACCGCTAGTTCCGGCGCAGTACGACCTTAGCCGTTCTTGGGCCCTAAAACGTAAACATAGGCAGAATCAGATGTTTAAATACTCGCAAAGAAAAGGATTTTCTGCTCCTGGTGGGAGTCGAACCTACAGTTCCGTAATTTCCGGTTAAGAGCTCTACCCGTTAAGCTACAGAAGACGATCCTTCTCCCCTCTGCGAGCGTATACAGGGTGTCTCAGCACCAGGGTTACAAACTTAAAGAGGTCATAGTACTCATCAAGTTGAACGATAATTGTCATAGAACCTATGGTTGCAAACCACCTACAGAGCCATTTCTAAAACTATCTAGCATGCACAAGTATTTACTACCAGTGCATGAGAAGCGCAATATGAGTTGTCCTAATCAGCTATGCACTTGATCAGATGACCTGAGTAGTATCTGGCGCTCTTCACGCACTATTTGTAAATATTTGTGAATGCTGGACGGTTTTAGAACTGGCGCTGTGGGTGGTTTGCGACTTTAGATTCTATGACATATTATCGTTCACCTTGATGAGTACTATGACCCCTTGAAGTTTGTAACCCTGGTGCTGAGACGCCCTGTATAAGGCTTTTCACTACGGCCAAGTTCGCAAAGAATGGCATTGTGTTTTGACTGCTTTTTTTTAACCAAGGCGGTAAATTGGCGCAGTATAGCCCAGATGCTCTTGCGCCATAAAAAAGCCAAACAAACAAACAAGGCGGTAAATATCAATGCTCGCCTCGCCTTTCGGACGTTTGGCTTTTTTGATATGTCGCCTCGATTTGAAAAGCAGTCAAAACACTCCTCCATTCTTCACGAATTTGTCCGTAGTGAAATGCCGTACATACGCTCGCAGGGGGGAGAGTGATTGTTGTCTATAGCTTAATTAATAGGTAATTAATCAGCTGTGATGAGAGAATTACTGTAATTAAATAGGCAGAATTGTTCGTTGAGCCACTTGATTTTGCAGCCCTGCGGTGGCGCAGTGTGGTAACGCGTTCGCCTAGTACGCCGTTAATCCGGGTTCGACTCCCAACAGTGTACAAAGAACGCTTACTCAGAGATCTCATAAAAAGATCGCACTGCTCACTGTAGTCCGGGGTTTGGTTCCCTAGGCCATAAGAGGTTCGGATTCCTCGGAAAACAGTAGGTCCCGGCGCAGCATGACCATTGTAGTCTTTGAGCCGTAAAACCACAAAACAAACAGATAAACAAACCACTTGATTTTGCCTACCTGTACTCTGAAGAAGTTAGACTGGACCTATCGAAACGTCCAGCAAGATCATGATTTGGCCTGCTGTTTTATAATTTAGATTATCAGGGATGATTATGTTCCCGGATTTCCGGGAATTTGAATTTGCCCCTTCCGGGATTTCTTTCTAAATATTACGAAAATTTCGTTTCGTTTCCTGTAATTTTTTTTTTTTATATTCCTTTGGAAACCAGTGTCTTTACCCAAAATACTTTCCGTGGAATTTTCTAGTATGTTCAGGGAATCTGGTTTGAACTCACCCCTGTAGGTTATGGTGATGATGATCTTGATTATGATGCTGAAAACAGTGGGGTTTCCAACCTGGTATCTGCCGGAATTCGAATTATAACCAGAATCTAGTTTTTGAAATTTTCATAACAACATGAATTTTGTTTTACTTAATGATTATTTTTAATCGATTTTATTTTTCGAAATTAAGCGTATCATTTTTAAATTAGAGTTATATGTTAAAGAATATAGTGTCAGGTTTACAGAATATGCGAATTAGCGAAAGTCCAGCTTTCTTCCCTCTTCAACTGGATACCCACAAGGTTTTCACTTTTTTTTTTCAAAATATATTAATACTAATGTAAATGGATGATATATGCGTTGTACGATAATTTCTTCCTTAATAGTAGGAGGTCCAGCGGTGGTGCAGTGGTAGGACATTCGCATTGCACGACGTTATCCCAGATTCGACTCTCAACCGTGCCAAAGGAAAAACACCGGTTGACTGCCCAGTGTAGTCCACGGGATTGGTTCCCTAGGGCATCAGAGGTTCGGATACCTCAGAAAATTGTAGGTCCCATCGCAGCGTGACCCTTGCTGTCCTTACACCATAAAACTCTCAATCTTAGTGATAGGAAGTGGGAAGGTGCGCCAAAAATTCATTACAATTTAAGAGAATCACGATACCTTCAAAAGTTCGAGAATCACCAACTTAGAGTATACTATTCCTATCGTAATGCCTTCCTACGAACCGTGGTCCGAGGTTTGGTTTCCTAGATAATAGAGGTTCAAATTCCTAGGAAAACCATACGTACCCGCGCACCATGACCCCCTGGTTGACCTTTCTCCCCACAACAAATATTCTGTTGTAATTTAAACCCACATAGCCTTTGAGATCAAAAGTTCGTTCTTCAAAAAAAAACCTAACCAAATAAATACTGGCTACATAAAAAATAAATTTACTGGAAGCCCCAAGAGCTGTTTCCCCGCTGGATATTACGATAAAGATTTCCAATTTTGTGTCGCTGGGTTTCCGTCATTTTTCACCCAGTTATTGTAAGAAAAGAGAAGGAAAAAAGAGCCAGGCTAAATTGATTTTAGTTTGATTATTTCGCTCCTGCCATGCCTATAAACTACTTTTGATTCAGGCGGTTTTTTTTGCTGCCTATCCCCCGGTTTATTTCGGTTTTAATCAGTGGAGTATGTGGGGCCCCAAAAGGCCGCGGGGGGGTGTCGGACATCAAGGAAGGCCCTGGACACATATAATGATACTGCAAGACCTCCCACAATTCGATAATTGTTATCGGTATTTAGAACTGGAGTTCCTTCCATTTCTCTAGGTTCCGGATTCAATTCCTCGATATATGGTGTGTGTGGCCAGGCATATCGATTATCTGTCCTTGTCTATCGTCATTTGTATATCGAAACTTTTATTGTTACTGAACCAAAAATAAGCACTATCGCATGGTCAATTTTTGCGAAAATTGTTAATCCAGTTAATCAACTGTTGATTAATTGTCCGTTTATTTTGTTTTTTGCAGACGTCGCTCCTCCTGAAATATCATTCCAATTTGCTAGTACGCAACAAGGACCATAAATCAGCATTGGACCTGGCTTGCGAATTTGGGCGATATCAGGTAAATGGATTGTTTTCTATTGATTATATCTTCATATTTAATAGTAAACTGTCTGACAAATTTCTTGTTTTCTATGACTTGTTCATCGTCGATGAAAATGTAAACCCACGAAATTTATTTTATTTTTTTTTTTTTTTTGGGTGTCTACCGATTTGGAAAACATTGGAAAAGTCATGAAAATTTCATCATTATAATAAATCGCACGCTAAAATAATTTTCCTGAATTGTAGCGCATTGGATATTGAAAATTTTGAGAAACTAATACTTTTGACTAAACTTCTTCCAAAAGTTACCATTTTGCACCAAAACTAATATAATTTACATATACAAAATTTAATTCGATGTGGGGTTTACAACCCCCAAAATCGCCCCCTGGCTGCACCTATGCGGACAAGGGCATTCTATATCTGTAAAATGTCTTTTGTTTGTCATCCCCCACTTTGCTATTTGCATTGTATTACAACACTTTTTCCTTTTTCTGCTAAGAAAATTTCCTTCCTGGTCGCGATTTTCCGCCTTATGCAGGTTTTTCTCTTTGACGGGACTAAATAGTACTTTCCGATACCGCGTTAGACAGTTTCCGTAGCTAATGTTAACTACCATTGACTTTTGAAGGGACCGTAAAAAAATTCCGTGTTGAGCAAGTTTCCGCCTTATACAGTCGGAAAATTGCAGGTCCCGTCGCAGCGTGACCCTTGCTGTCCTTGCGTCATAAAACTCCCAGTCTTAGTGATAGGAAGTGGGAGGGTGCGCAAAAAATTCATTACAATTTAAGAGAATCACGACACCTTCAAACGCTCCAGAACCACCAACTTAGAGTATGCTATTCCTATCGTAATGTTTTTCTGCCAACCGTGGTCCGAGGTTTGGTTTCCTAGGTAATAGAGGTTCAAATTCCGACTTAGTTTTCACTGCATATAAAATTATTAAGCCCATATATTCCTCAAAAGAAAACGTTTGCCAAATATGTAACTTAAAAAAAATCTTAATCTAAAAACATTTTTTTTATAATTATCTAATCTAAGAGATTTTGGTCGTACCAATCTCCTTTCCTTTTTTTAGTTTTCCTTAATTTATATATAGTTATACGCATTTTAAATGAAATAGAAGATGAAGTTTCAGCTTTGCGATTATATAGTTAAACTCTTTTATAATGAACTCAAAAAGTGCTGAATGAAAATGTTGTAAATATTTAATTAATGCAAGTTTTTAGTGTAAAGAAATACATTTTTTAATAAAATTTTTGTATTTTGGTGAGGCTTCTAGTTGAATTTTTCTTTATAAATTTAAAACTTCGTTCGAAATTACAAATTTTAGTTGCAAACTAATTAATTCGTATTCTTTATTCGGTAAATTACTAGATTTGAGATACCCAATTTCTTTACCTTTTGGTAGTATTCATTTCCCGGCATAGCCCTCCCTATCAAAAGCAATGCCCTCCGAAATAATAAAAGCTCTATTTCTATTTATATTCTGTATCTATTTCTATTTATAGAATTTGCGAAATGTGATTAGATTCTAAATAATAATAATAATAATATATTTTATTTGTCACCGATTATACACACCAATCTCACATTCCACCAGTACATACTTTTTAATACTATATATATGTTTTAAAAAGAGACAAATGAATACATGCAGTTAAACACGCAGGTAGAATCCACAGACTAACAGACAATTATGACATGTCCCCGATAAAAATTGAAACAATTTAACAAGCTGTGGAATTAATTTGACAGCGCAATGGAACCTCCTTCCACCCCAATCAAATAATTTCTTTTTAAATAATCTAATATTATTCATTTCCTCAATATTAGCAGGTAAGCTGTTTATTTCCTCAGTTAAGTTTTCCTTGTAATTCTGACTTCTTTTAAATAATAATACAACTTTATTTATTCTTCTTTAGTACAGTCATATGAACAGTCAGTATTAGCACAAAAAAAGAAAAAAAAAAAAACGCACCCGGAAAAGTTTCAAGAAAATACCATTTGATATAACAGACTTGGGACCTTGAACTTATTTAAACGTTAAGGCCACCAGCTTTCGACACTAAAAAAAAATAAAATAAAAATACAAGCATTCGCTTGGATATTTCTTACACTATTATTTATCTCATTAATGCTCTGTTTTTCTCCGCACAACTTTTTAATTTTAATTTTTCCCAATTATTTTACGTCTGCATTATTATTTCTGTAGGTCCTTTTTAAATTTTCCAATATTGTTCAAGGGTTTTAATGCATCTGGCAACTCATTCCAAAATTTAGGTCCCATGTAACTAATACCTACCCCTTTCTATTTCCGTTCTAATTTTTGCCATTGGCAATTCGATGTAGTTTCAACATCTTTCCCTGTCTCTTTCATTCAAGCTTATTCTCGGAATATCATCTCTTTCATTGAAGCTTAACCTCGGAATATCAATGTATTTATTATCCTTTATCCTCTCATACATTTTGACCAAGATGTCATATTTATAATTTTAATTCAGCCTCATGCAATTATCGGCGTTTTAAAATTAGTATTTTATAAATTCTCCGCTCATTGTAATGTAGTTCACGTACTTCACGTATTTAAAGAGATAAAGGTGGTTTTCATTTGTATTTAAAATTTAAATAAACTCGAATTTATTAAAACTCCATTCTGTCTATTTCATGTTTAAGTTCTAATTTGTATTAATACTCTAAGACTGTTATTTAAAGAAATCAGACCGTGGAAAGAATTCGCGGGTCTCCGAGCAGTGGAGAAGGTCGGGCCCCAACTAATTACGTTTTGTTAAATTATTAAAGTTTCGTGTAAGGGGCCCCTGGGCATTGCGGCCCCCTCCCCCCACCTTCTCTGCCCTAAAACGAAATATGTTTGCATTCGGTATATTCCTGTTTTCCACAACGTATGTTTTAATTTCGAGGATTCGGAATTTGCTACGGAACACAGGTCTTGTGCTTTCATGCTAATTTCCTCTTGAACTTACAACTTTGCTTTTTCTACGGCTGCTATTTGATCCTGGCCTGGCCTTTGCACTGGAGTCTAGGTGTATGTAAGACTGCCTTTGTGTCTCTAATTGCTGTAGCCATCGAAAAATGCCCTAAAGGTGGCGCTCGCGAATGAATGGCACCCTCAAACCAAGCGTTATTTTCCTTTCAGCTCTGAATGGAAGGAACTAACTATTTTTTTTAGACATTTGAGCACGCAGGAAACTCTTTATCCCGTTCACCTTGTTTTCGCGGCCACCGTAAGAGACGATGGCACAGAATACCTGTAGTAAAAACTCCTGAAATAAATGTTTTTAGTTTTATATTAGGCACTTAATGTGTCTGAAATGGTCCCTTGCCGAAAGGTTAACGGACTTTACAGAAACTTCGAAGTTTAAATAATCTTTACTCAGAGGAATTCTGCCAAAATCTTTAAAACATTTGTCTTAATGACACCTTTGAAGGATTACGTAAAACGAAACTGTTACACTTTTTTTTAATGTAAGTACGTAACAAAATTTGTAATATTTATGAAACTATCTCAGCGCCATCTGTGATGACTTTTCTTAAATACGTGAATTGATTCATTTGAATTTATATATCATGGAATTATTTTATCAATTTTGCATACTATTCTGTGTTCACTTGGCTATTTCTTCAGAGCGCGAATCAATAAAATATATTTTTCTGTCAGTAAATAATGTCAGTAAAATATATTTTTCCGTCAGTAAAGTAGGCGCAAAGGACTGACTCTCCCGCCCTTCACCGTTCGATAATTGGTGTTGCCTTATTTTTTTTAATGGTGTATTTTTGGAACTTCTTTTTATAAATGGTTTGCCGTTAGGGAGGTGTGAGATGACCTTGCTCACGTGACTGCAAAATTGACCAGATTGAGTCAATATTCAGGTATTGACGACGAAAACTTTGTGTGTGTACGGTCCTCTTTTACTTCTATGTACCCTTAATCTCCATGGCTACAGCCCTCATTAGGTATCGAAAATATTTTAAAAGCAAGCAAATGGAAGAGTGTTTAGATAGTGGCGGATCCACGGGGTGGGGATTGGGGGAAAGTTCCCCTCCCAAATCCATAAAAATGCAGTGGAAATCGGTTATAACGAGCGCCGATTATAACGACCAACCGCATATAACGACGGAATTTTTACAAAAACTTTAATTTCCTATTTCCTCAGACCTGTTCGTTAAAAGCGGTTAAATTGTATTTTCGCTTAATCATAAAGCTAAACAAAATCCACGTTTTCTTAGCTGAATGCCGGCTGGTTATAAGTGAGCCTTACTATGTTTTACACCCTCCTGAAATCAATATCTGGATCCGCCTCTAGTTTAAGGGAAGGCAAATGGATAAAAAGAATGCAAGGCAAATAGGAAAACATCTGTTCACGTATCATGTATAGATACATTATAATTGTAACGTTCCACCTTGACCCGTGTAATTTTTTAAATGTATTTTAATTTAAATAACTAAAAAATACGCCGTTTAAGATGTGTAATTTATAAACGATGGAGATGCATATCATTAATAAAAAAATGTGTGAGAAAAACCGTCGCAGCATTTCTCTGCTCCAGAGCTTCCTCTAGATGCCGATCCTTTCATTTCTTACCGTTTCGGATTCATTCAGATTCATTGCATGTGTTGCCGAACCCTTGAGCGTGTAGATTACAATCATGGCCTATTGTCCTGCATGTATACGATGTTTAATTTGTATCTTGTTTCGATGTATCTTGATTCGATGTTTAATTCGTACCCTCCTTGCGCTGTACATATCTAAGCAATTTGATCTATTGAGGGATAATATCCAAATGTTCATCATTTCCCCATCTGTTAACGTAATATAGAAAAGGGGTGGGCCACCGCGTGCACCCGATTATTCAGAAGGTTTTTGTTTACCCTTAAAGTCTTTGGTTTTATGGAGAACGTTTATTAAAGAATCTGACGATTTTTGGCGTCGAAACCAATTTATCCTAGCAACCTAATTATGCTGGTACCTGCGAAAACGTCCAGAATTTCGTTCTGCAGTCAGAGATCACAGAATTTGTCTTATTTGCTTGCTCTTCCCTTATTTTGGTGCTGCTTCCTAAAAAAGAGGGAAAGTTTGACATTAAGCAGTCACCTATCAGAAAATTATTTTGAATAATTTATCGATTTCGAATTCACTTATTAATAGTATGTTAGTGAATTAATTTTGTGGATAATTGGACAATTCGCAAAGAAGGCACAAAATTTGTCTGCGGAGGTGTGTAGCGTAGGTTTCAAATTCTGCATAATGCCCCAATTCCATTAATTTAATGCAAAAATTACTTTCTCTCCGTAGGTAGTTGAGTTGCTACTTCAGCAACAAACAAACAGCCGTTGTCGATCCTTATTATTATGCAATGCTCAAGACACGATGGACAACGATAGGACCACATGCCTCCATCTAGCGGCAAGGAATGGACACTGTGATGTCATTCGGTAAGTTTTTTTTATATATTTTTTTCAATGGTTCGTGGAGGTCTATATCTGAAAGCTAATCTTGAGTATATGGTAAATAGAAATTCAATGAATTGTGACGAATCAAAAACTGCAATTTCCCAAATCGTGACAACAATCAAGAAAGATTGTTTGTGAAAGTCTTGCGATTGAAAATAAGGGAGTCCATGGCCTAGTTAGAACAGCTGATTAGTCGACAAAAATTATCGTAAACTGTCTAAATCAGCGATCGCCAACTTTTTGGACCTCACTTTTGCACCACATTTCGTGAATTTAGTGCAATATAAAGGCAAAAATTGTCATTCAGAATATGAGAATTTCTTAGAATATTATTTTTGTTTTATTATTAATAAAACATTAAAAATGCAAATAATGTCCAGATTTTCCCGCGGACAACGGGTTGGCAACCACTGGTCTAAATAACAGTTGCTGTGAAGAAACATTTCAGTACAGTTATCCATCGTGATTCACGAATCGAAAATAAAATTACAAGTAATTTCGATCTCTGATTCTGTAACGATTTGAGATCTACGAGTAAATGAAATTCCCTACTCTAAACTTCGTCTGGTTCATGGCACTTCTCAAGCTGTAGCTCCCGGTCCTGTTGTAAGCAGCTTACTCTTTCGTATTTCAAATGCCAAACGAGTTCCTTTAAAGATTTCCGGACAAAACAAACTGGCTCGCTTATAGCTTTCCGGACTAAATAAACTGGTTCGCCTAGAGCTTTTCAGGCTCAATAAACGGGAAGTTCACGGATTTTATTGACGTAATAATTAAGGCTCCACTCTCGTCTCGAAGTACCCACGTCGTCTTGTTTTGTCTTTGACTCTACACCGCTGCATAATCTCAAGAAATGAAGTAAACGCTACTGTAAAAGTTACAAGACGATGTTTAGCGGTTTCTGTTGTTTTGAAACAAAGGCCTCTTATGTAAATTTGAGATCTTTGTTTCAAAGTTCACGGGTTTAGGGAAAGCGAGCAAACAGGGCGTGGATCTCTTCCTGAGGTGCAAAGGTTTCACGAATTTTTCTTTGTTTTGGAACTTTGGATAATTGAGACAGGAAAGGTGAGCGTCTGCAGAAGCCCTCTGGTTTAATGAATATGAATGAGGAACCATTCCAGGAGAATTATTCCTCTGAGATAATCGCTCCGTTTTGATTCTTTCCTCCAATTTAAGTAATCGTATTCAGGTTACACCTTCAGTTGCAATCTCATAGCATGATGAAAAAAGTCTTCCGATACATCTACTCTGATTATAATTATTATAATTCGAGGTGAGAAAAATCATTTATATTTTGAGGACTATGTTCTTTGGAACCTTTCCTTTAAAAGAGCGTGTTCTTTGGAATCGTTCCTTTCACCACCAGTCATATTCCGAATTGCGTTCCATTACGTTATTAACTCTTGCATTGCGTGTATTTAGTACTAATTTAAGCGTTTATGAAAGGCGGTATCCAATAGTTCGTACGAGCATTTTATGCTTAGAGATCCATTTCTTTGTGAGTACTTAAACGTGGTTCTTTTGACCATTTTTGTAAACTGTACTTAGTACTTTTTTGACCATTTTTTAAACTGTATTTAGCGCTTTTTCCCCAATTGCTGTTCTCGCCGACAGGGTTGAAAGCAGTGATGTTTGGGCATTAGCTCCAGGAAGCTCCATTTCCCCAGAAAGACGCTTTGCTTAAAGGAGCTTTTGAGCATCCATGGTTATAAACGAGTCCCGTAGGATTTTTAGGGAGAACGTTTCATCTCAACCGAAGATAAATCGCAGTTTTGAACAATTATTAATGATCAAAGTGCATTACTTTGCGCATGCTAAGTCGACGCTCTAACATGGCCGAGACGAGGTTAGTTCGAGCTCGTGGGAAGCGAGGATACCGCTTTTAGAGAGCCTCTTTACGGGAATCATCATAAATTAAGCTTAGCCCCAACAAACATCTAATAAAATCGATTGGAATTAAATCGTAGGAAACGATCTTCGTCGTAGGTGGACTGAAAACCATCCATTTATGTCGTAACTTTAAGAGAAATTGAGGAGGATTTTTTTCCTACCCTTGTAACACTATTGGAACAACGACAGTGATTGTGTTGGATAGGTTGTATTTGAATGCCACTCTGCGAACTCTCATCTTCTTTTTATCGTTAGCGCATCGCCTCTCGGGTTCCGAAGGAGCCTGCCAAGGGTCTCGAAACGTCACGAAAATAATGACTATTGGAAAATGGGTTCTCCTTGCTTTTTTACTACTTGTTTTCTTCAATCCCGCAGCCAAAACTTTAATACTACAGCACAAAATAATTAAAAAGTAAATTTTTGTTTTCGAAAATACAAGGCTCATGATAACGTACTATATGAAATAAGCATTCTGTTCTATTTTGAGAAGCTGATTCTGAATGGCTACCTTATTTTAAATAAATTCCTCATGAAAAATTTAATGAAATACGTGGCATTGTTGCCAGAAGTTAGTTTAGATAACAGTTTAATTTGGATTAACACATACTAAAGCAGTGGGTTTCGACTATTTTTGGTCCCTCACCCTTTTCACCACATCTCAGGGGTGTGATTACCCCATAAGCCTACGCAGGAAGTTCATAAAAGGGGTTATAGGCTTGTGATGAAGGGGGTGGGGAGCTACAACTTTATATGTATATATATATATACAAAATTTCATCGCAGTGAGGGTTATAATCCCTCCTGCGTACGCCAGTGGATTCCACCCCCCCCCAAGATTTATTTAGTTAGCAGCATGAGTATTGCTACAGTTTGAGTTCGCAATCCCCACCTCCAGGGGCGTAGCTAGTGAATGCTGCATACCTTCTTATGCTACTACTATATAATAAAAAAAAAAACGCGAACGTATATATATAATGCAATACTGAACGTGAGTAGGTGATTTTCTGGTTGTTTCATAGCTTGCATGCATTTTTTTTCTTCTTCGAAGACAATAGCCTGCATGGGATCGCCAAATTTATATCAAAATGGAAATTCCAGTCACAAATATAACGTACATTCCTTTTTTGCATTGAATAGCAATATAGTATAGTGCAATGTGCGGCTGATTCTAAAAAAGATAACTTAATATGATGCATACGCCCAGCCCTTCTTGTTTTGACGACTGGATTTACCTCTATTATGGAGTTCTTCGTAAGATCCCGAGATATCATGGGCACGGGCGCCTATATAAGTGAGCGGGGGGGAGCTCGACCCCAGCCGTTCAAAAATTTGATTTCCCCGATTCTGCTATGCATTTATTTAAAAAAATTACAGTCACATTTTAAAATAAGGTACTTTTTAGCTCATTACTAATTGTCAAGCAGTATCAATTATTTTTGTAGCATTTTACCATTTTGTATAATTACTGAAATGTTTGACATCTTTGAGAAGGCGGCCATAACTTTTTTCAGCCCCCCCCACTCCCAGAAGTATTCACATGGGCGCCCATGGTCGTAAATAGTTCCTTAGTATGTGTGCAGTTCCAATTAAAGCGGCATGTTATAGATGGTTGATTATCATTATTATATTATTTCATGTTTATTAAAATACCGATATTGTCTTCATGATAATGATGACGCTGATAATGATGACGCTCGCTTTCTCGCCACCATAAATATTTCTGATAAGCTCCATCTTAGTGTACGCTCAAACCTGGCATTACGCTAATTTGTGACAACGTAGTTTGTAAATTAAATCGACTATCCTTTCTATTTTTTCATGATTGTCTAAAATTAATAAATTCAGTTTAAATAGTATATTTAGAACTTCTCAAGAGCGGCCGCATATAAGATTGTACATTGAATCAGTCGGCTAGTACACTTCATCTAGCTGTACTCTGTCACTGTTAAGTTGGAGCTCCTAGAATTATGGTCCGCCATTTTCTGGTCTACTTCCGGTTTCATAACACAACGTTTATTATTGGAAAATTAATAATCCATTTTCTTCTCACAGAATCTGTTGCAAATCTCAACATTCTATATTTATTCCTCGAATGATTAGAACAATTCTCAGCGGAACACCCACACATTTCACCTTATTTTATTAAAAATAACACACTTGTAAATCACTCAACTTTAACAAAGCAGTGAATAGGATCACGTGACACGATGGTAAGAAAATGGCGGATATGCGCCAGCTCTCTTTTCTAGGAGCCTTAGTTATGATGTATAACTCATATGTTCTGCATACCGCTGCATTTCTTACGAGGAACGCTTCCCTTTCGTTAAGAGATTCGAGTGTTTTTGTTTCGATGTTAATCCGGATTTAAATGGATGTTTTTAAGATGCAAACTGTAAACTCTTAAAAAGGAATAAAACCCAAGAATAAAGAATAAAGGCAGCCAGATGTTTGTATTCGTAAATGGAAGTTTCAGGTTGTCTGTAAAATAAGCGTATATTTAATTAACGTTTTCCTGCGAGGAATAAAGGCTTGCTCATATGTTCATATTTAAGGTGTTATTAAATTTAGTTTGGCTCAGCAATTCTCTGCCTCCTTAATACAAATTCACGGGACGACGACGACGCTTGTAGCGAGCGACAACAGCCTCATCAGCAATTAATGCAGAACCAATTATCAAGCTATTTAATTAAGAATGTAATTTGCCCCTGGTGGAGAGAGGGGAGATATGCTTTGCATACGCAAATGGAGTCGGATAATTAAGGCTACTATAATAATTGTATCGTATGTCGTTGATATCAGCTGCACCAATGGAGGAAATCCCAAGATCAACGGTAAAAACATTGCAGACTCAAATAGAGTCGGCGGATTAAGGCTACTATAATAATTGTATCGTATGTCGTTGCTATCAGCTGCACCAATGGAGGGAATCTCAAGAATCAATGGTAAAAACATTGACTAAATAGAAAAATTTGAATACCTTGGTAGGGTCGTGTCAAAATGAAGAAAGAAAGATGAGAGCTAGAAAACCGGAAAGTCAAAGGTACCTTTGCGGGGGGAAAAAAAACAAAAACAATAAAATTGAAATTGACATAAAGTCCTTGCTGTTTATACGCACTAATCATATAATGTAATCAAAGCAGTAACAAACCAAAGTTAAGTTTTCATAAATAGTTGCGCCTCTGTGTAATATTAAACGTAAACGCTGGAGAAGATAAGGTAATATGGAGCTCTATGGAAAATATATTTGCGTACAAAAACATGTCAGAAGTAATCAAGTAAAGCAAATGCAATATAATGTTTCTACAACAATATTATACGGACGGAGAAAAATTATCATTGTAAAAAGTTACTGTTATAGGCCGTGGTGCATCTAGATATTTTGCTGCCCAGGGCGAGCGACTTATTGCCGCCCCCCAATGGGGTAACAAAACAAATTTTGTTTTTTAAAGTTTAGTTGCCGCACCCGAATTGTAACGCCGGGACGATAAGCTACGCTACTAGTTATAGGGAGGGCCCATTATACAGTAGAACCTCTCTACAACACTATTATACCGACCGAGAAAAATTATCGTTGTAGAGGGATTTATCGTTATCGAAAGGTTTACTGTATGTGTATAGTTGAATAGGCTGTGTGTTCTCAAGAAAAGGCCGATGTTAGATAAACACTACCACTAGAAAGAGGAGCAGAAAGAGACTGAAAAATATCTAATTTGAAATTGTAAGAAACTAACTCAAGGAAAAGGGAAATATATGGAGGAGAAATAAGTAAATTCGAGAAAAGAAAAAAAAAATTATAAGAGATATACGTCTTCCTAAGGATTAAAGGGAAAAGGGTGTCACTATCATAACTCAGACAAGAAAATTTTCAGACATGCCCGCAGAAATAAATACTATGCAAAGAAGATTTGAATGGTGAAAGTTGTGTCTTGAAAGGGGAAAAGGAACATCTTCTGCAAAGAAAGGACGGAACTAACTGGTACGAGAAAAAGACCAAAGTTCACTGTGTAAAAAGGGCTTCAAAGAAAATGAGTTTCAACTTCACGCCAAATGACGTCAAAGAAGAGAAATAACGGCGTCATAACCCTGATCCCGAGTAGGGAAATAGCCAGAAAGGTAGTGTCGTATTGTCACTCTCACTCAGAAACTTTTCAGTGGCCATGGGATCAAACTGACGTCATAGCTTACGCTGGAGTCGAATTCCGGTGCGTTTGGATAATTTTCCTCATTTGTAATTTGCCTCAGGGCTCCCGTGTTTAATAGTCCGTTTCACAAGCTTGATCTGCAAATTACATAAAAAATCATGATCGCGTCATTTGTGACAAAATATACTACTAAATCATGTAATATGCTGCAAAAAATACCTACTAATTCCTTTTAAATAAAATTAAACACATTAACACAGTTAAAATAAATACGATGGTTTATAGCTATTTCGGAAGCGCGTTTAGGCTTCCTTCTTCAGAACCCTAGTTACACTAATGTGACACACGTGCTAGAAAAACTATCGATGCCAAATTGCTAGTCCAAAATTAGTTCGGGTAAACCAGTTGTGGGTCCGTAGCCGCGTCTTTTGCTATGGGACGAATGAAGTTTCTCCAAATAGAGGACATATAATTGAACGGAAGCTGATCGTTAACAGTAGAAGAGGAATGCGAAAGAATATGGAAGGCTTCAAAGAAATTGAGGTCGGCTGGTGAAAAAACTTCTTTGGCCAAACACGCCTGGGAAGCTGGCCATAAATTTTCTTTCGACAAGGCCCATCTAATAGAGAAAGTTTCTTCACCAGCCGACCTCAATTTCTTTGAAGCCTTCCATATTCTTTCGCATTCCTCTTCTACTGTTAACGATCAGCTTCCGTTCAATTCCATGTCCTCTATTTGGAGAAACTTCATTCGTCCCATAGCAAAAGACACGGCTACGGAC
>QLNU02014176.1:98794449-98826214 GCA_006491805.2 Dysdera silvatica
GATAAAATATTAATGTTGTATAATAGTCCCAAAGTCGGTGAATATTTTTATATAAATAGAAAAATAAAATATTAGCGAAGTGTACAAAATGTAAAAAATCATCGCTGCGTATGGAAATTAGGTATGGAGAATTTGTATTCCTTGGTGTTTTATTTTACAGCAAACGCAAGTAGATGGCAGCACAGTCGTTCATGCTTAATAACGTGAAGGCCTGTGTAGGAATCGTGAAGGCCGGTATTGGATTTGACAGCGGCAAAATCTAATAATAATGACGAAATTATGGAATTATTTCTTCTCTTAATTTTTTTAATGATCTGGTTGTTAATAAACGTTTCTTCACCAAATGAAGCATGCAGTTCGCATAATGTAAATCGCTCTTCTTGCAGAGTGGTGTGGATGTAAACAAACCGAATTCTTACGACCAAACAGCGTTGGACATCGTACGCTCCTTCACGACCTGCCATGCTGAGAAAGAAATGAAGCATTTGTTAAAAGGTAAGCATTTGAAAGAAATCAACCAAGCAAACAGCTTTTTATTTGTAATAACTAGGCGCATATATTGCGTGTAATCAACCTTAGTGAAAACAAAATATTCGCAAATTACGATTTTTTTAAGCATATATTATATATGCGATGATTCTAATAATATTTGTTAATCCTGTAACATATTTTTCGTTTCTGTCAATGATTGAACAAGTCCAAGTGCATGAAAAGTGTGTTACGTTCAAAATTCATCTTGAGCTTCCGTTTCCATCTTGATTCTGAGGTCAAGAACCTGTTATATCACCAATGGTGTGATTGTGGCGCCATCTATCATCCAACACTAGAATTATTATATTGCTGCATATTTTAATATTGCGACGTTATAATAATAAATTTTCTTGTCACAGTTGGTATATACAAAAATCACATGTATAATGTAAGTTATATAGTTTTATGTGTCTAATTATTTAAATCATGATACAATGTTCTTTGTAATTCCAATGGTTTTGACGGTACTTCAAAGCAATTATTAAAAACTTTTGTCTAAATGAGTTTAAATAATTTTGTTACTATGTTGTTATTACGGCCCGATCTTGATAACCTAAACATTCGTAATAAATGCCCTTAAAAAGATGGAAATGACCTAAAATGAAAAAGAAAAATTATATATTTTTTTTTTTTTTTTCTAAGCTGTAAATTAAATAAATTCTTAGCCAATTCATAGACTAGGATTTTCATTCTTTCTTCATGATATGTTAGAAGAAGAAGAGAAAAAGGTTGATATTGCTAACTAGATTGTGATACGAAAGCGACATATATCGATTTAAACGGCAATTAATCGATCCGTCAGGTGCATTTCTGTGTTGGACATCGTTTATCAATTGTGAATGGATCTAAGCCAATGGTTCCCAACTCAGTTTAGGCTTTTTTTTTTAAAAGACCACTTTTCCATTTCAATTGGACTCATGGACCATTTTTCCACTTCAATTGGACTCGCGGACCACTTTGAAAAATTCTCAAGAGTGGACTGCAAGACCTGAATCTGACTGGAATCTCTCTCTCTCTCTTGGGGGAGGGGGTTGTAAAATCTCCTTTGGGAAAAAAAGAAGGAAATAATAAGGTTTAAGATTTAATAATAATACAGTCAAATCTCGACGAATAAGACGAACACGCTTAAGACGAATTACTTTTAATACGAACCGTTTTCTGAAGTTTTCTCGTTCTTGTATGCCAGTGTTTTAATTAGCAGTAAATTATAAAAGAGGCCTGTTTCACGTGATTATAGAAGACATACTTTTTATCACGTTCTTTCCACAATGACCTGCATTGCTTCTCTTCAAGTTTTATACTGTTTTATCATCTACAGAGACACATTTTCCACGTGCACTATTCAAACTAAGGACATAAGGAAACAGGGATATATGCGTAGAAATGGAACATTCAGTAGTAGTAATGATGCTTGTATTTTCAATTTCGGTTTCCCAAGTGTCAATCCGTAACGTCGTAAATCAGGGGTCGTCAACCTTTTTCAGTCGAAGTGCCAATTTTGCTTATTCTTGTAGGCCCGCGGGCCGCACTACTGTATCAGCAATATTAGGACTGAACAAAGGCGGCTCAAGGGGTGCTCCCCCCCCCCCCCGATCAGGTTTTTTTTTTATGTTTTTTCCCTTATTTCTCTATATTCATTTTACGTGCCCACCCAAAAATATTTTCTGTATCCGCCTTTGGGACTCAATATATATATATATATATATATATATATATTACAATGTAAAATACGTATGGAAGCAAAATACATTTACAATACTTTTAGTTGTTAATATATAAAGCGAAATCAAACCTTTTAGTGAGATTTATAGCACTGCTTATTTTTAACAATCGTGTCAATATCAGGTCTTATTTTTGATATTGCAACCCTAAGAGTGTTTCCAAGGTGGACGTCAGTTATTCTGGTCCTAACTTTTCATTTTATCAACTTCATTTTTGGAAACAGCTGTTTACAGACGTACTGGCGTACGCAGGGTGGGTTGATGGGGGTTGTAATTTCCACTGCAACGAAATTTTGTGTATATACACATAGATGTATATACATAACATGTTCATATTATGAACACGTGGAGTTGTAGCTCTGTAACCAGGTTTGTCCCCAAAGTGTCCGCGCTGTGTGCGCCATGTACTCTCAAAAAATTTTGAAAAATACAGAGTACGCGGCGCGTACTCTCAAGGTCTCAAAAAAGTTTTTGTATTTGCTGGTTTTTGGACAACTTTCAACAAAGTTCAGCCTTTTTTTTTTCTAGTCATTTACAAACTTGAATGAAAACAAATGAGGAAAAACATCCTGAACTCCCCCAAGCCTCAAAATAATATCCTGCGTACGACCAGAAGAGGAATGAAAAACTGATGAAAGTGGCAAGTGCCACCTTGGGCTTGGATAGGCGATAAACGACCAGTCAAATGCCAGTCAGCGCGGCGCGATGACGTCACCAAGTCCAGTAACCCCTCAATTTCAATACTCTTTAATTAAGACAGCACCGCATACTCTCAATAATTTTCTTCAGGAGAACCATGTCTGTAACACCCTATTCTAAGCCTGTAACTTTTCCTGTATGAATTTTCTGCATACATCTATACTCAGATGTAAGTACTCCCCAATAGTAACATTTTCAGAACATGCAGTCAGATAGTGGGGAAGATGTTCATATCAGCATATTTAGAATAGAATTCAGCGAGTCCCAACTTGAATTTTTTTTAAATCACTGTTGCACTGCAAATCAATAAAACTACACCTAATACATGGGCGTCCATATGGGGGTAGAGGGGGGCTTGAGCCCCACCTAGCCGTTTAAAAATTTTATTTGCCCGATTCTGCTATACATTTACTTTCAAAAGTTTTACAGTCACATTTTAAAATAAGGTACTTTTTAGCTCATTACTAATTGTCAAGCAGTATCAATTATTTTTGTAGCATTTTAGTATCTTGTACATTCACTAAAATGTTTGACAGCCTTGAGAAGGAGGTAATAATTTTTCAGCCCCCCCCTAAAAGTACTCATATGGGCGCCCATGTATGCTAAAAAACTAAAGTAAAACGCGATTGAAAGGAAAACCAAGTGTTACTTTGGTTCTATAGTGTTTTAAAATATTTATTATGAAATATGAAAATGCCAACAGAATAAAATACATATATTTCAGATTCAAAGGGAGCAGGGATGTTATTTTTGTGTGAAACAAGTTGTATTTTTTCATGAGCTGGTAAATAATCATGAGAACCAGAAACTACTGGCGCCATCTAAGAGACAAAAATGGCAACAGCAGGAAGAGAGAGAAAGTTCTTCCAGATTTCAACATATTCTATCAATAAATATAATTGCTGTAATAACATCCAGTGATTTTTCTTAATTTTGAATAGTTCTGTGGATGGGTATTTCAACAGCATGTGATTTAATATGTGAACAGAGGTATTTCAAGGACTTAATACGATAAAATAGTGGATTTCCAAATTCCTAATTTAACAAATATGCCTATTTAGAAAAATCCTGTAAGGTTCTACCAGAACCTTACAGGATTTTTGCAAAACCTCGAGTTGGGGGTGTTCATCTGACGTCGTCGGGTGCGGGGGCTTTCCCGGCGAGGGTTTCCCCGATTGGGGTTTCCCCAGCTGGAAATGCTCCGCACCAAATGGCGTCAGATGGGGATTCCCAACATGCGGGTATATAAGCTTAGGACTTTCACGAACTCTTCATTCTGCCTTCACTTGACAAAGGGAGCAGTTGGCTCCCGAAACGTCGTGTTTTTAAACCTTACGCCAGTGTCGAAATAACTGTTTGTTATGGAATCTCCTGGTGAAACTCTGTATTGTTTCGTTAGAATTATTATAAATTTTAAAAGTACTATAAACCCCAGCATCTCATTATAAGTTATATGAAAACTATAAATTGGCGTAGAACCCTTGAGGTCCTTGCTCCATGAAAATACAACTAACGAACATAAAAACTATAAAACTATTATAAATTATATGAAAACTATAAAACTACCATAAATTGTATGGAAACTATAAATTATATGAAAATATAAAACTATAAATTATATGAAAACTATAAAGCTACTATAAATTATACGAAAACTATAAAACTACTATAAATTATATGAAATATAGAACTACACACCGAGTTTTGTTTTTCAATCTCATTTGATTTTATTACAGCGTTTGCTTTAGTTCATTCAGTACAATTTTCATTTGAAGTCTAGTTCCTTTTAATTTTAAATCGTACGTGGCCTTGCTTGATTTGGAGCAGAATGACCGTTGCTGTCTTTTGCATATTAACATTCAAACCAATCATGTATGCTTGTCTGCGATTCGTATAAACTATAGAACTACTATATAAACCAAAATTTCTCAAACCTTTTTAATATTTCTTGGAAATCATTAAATAATATTCGCATTAAAGGAACCTTTACTTAAGAACTATTACACATAATTTTAAATATATCCCTTTGTTATTTACAGACTTTGATTTCATGTGTGAAAAGCATATATATCTTATAGATAATCTAACAAAACAGGAAATATGTTATTATACAAGAATTAAGCAGTCAGAACCTTGAAGTACCGTAAGGGTATGATAACAATATTTGTCATAGAACCTAGGGTCATCAAGCCGCTCACAGCGCCGTGCGCTGGACGGTTTTACAAATGGTGTCCCTTTCCCTCCCCAACCAAACCGTCCAGCAATCACAAATAGTGATAACCAGTGCATGAGAAGCGCAAAATGTGATGTCCAAATCATCTATGCCCTTGAGCAGCTGACCTGAGTTTTATCTGGTACTTTTCACGCACTGGTTGTAAATATTTGTGCATGCTGGACGGTTTTAGAACTAGCGCTGTGAGTGGTTTGCGACCCTAGGTTCTATGACAAATATTGTTCGTCTAAGTGTACCCTACCCCTCCTAGATGTTTATAACCCTGGTGCTGACACACTCTGTTTACAATTACTGTATAAACTATATCAATTACTGTAAGCTACTATAAACACTATTTTCTATCGTCTTCGTGTGGAAATAATAATTGTAGTTTTTAATGTTTATTAGGAATTGCTGGGAAGTAGTATTTTTGTGCAAATGTTTCATAATTTTACGTAAATAGAGTTGCATTTTTCTAGATATTGTGTGTCTAATGTACCAAAAATTCAAAAAAAGGACAGATTTTTATAGAACTAAAAATTAATAAGCGCTTTCGTAAGTGAAACTTGCTCTTACAGTATGGTAATGAGTTATTTTTCTTTGCATAGTTGTTACGTAAATTACTTAATGTAATGGAAAGTGCGTAGGTAAAGGTTGGGAGGCAATAAATTTTCAAACCACAACTTTGTAAAACTTCTCGAAAAGTATTTTAAGACTCTGTATAAAAAATTTAAATTATTTTATAAGCCCTTTTCATATGTTTTAGCAACAGGGTTAGGAGATATAGTTTGGCGCCACTTCATATTAATTGGCGGCTTTATTTTTTAGGTTCGATCGCATATTTTCGCCATATTTGTTGTTCCAATTATTTGTCAAAATGTGAATGACCCGAGAATGATGGCGACATGCGTTTATACCCCACACGCCACATTCTCTAGACGCTGTTACGGAGGCGTCAAGACCCACTCATGTCTGCATTCGACTCAACCTGAAAACGCATTTCTAAGGTCGTAGGTAGTTGATAGTTCGATTCCCCGATAGACTCCGAACTATCGACACCTACATGATTGATATGGACACGTTTTTTCTCTCAGTGGCGAGCGTTTTTTTTCTTCAGTCACCGTGCCCCAAAAGCTATGGAAATTTATGTAATTATTTATTTTTGTTATGCAAATTTCCCCCGTTTACCCGTTTTCCATCTATTCCTTTAACACTTTCGCCATTATCTTCCATTGTTTCACGTTCCCTATTGTTTGCAACGATGTTTTCTCTTCTGTGAGCATTTTTTCCATGAATGTTTCTCCCCATTTCTAGTTATGTGAATGAAGAATATCTCGCATATCCCGAAGGCAAGACGAAAGGTAGCACCATTTTTTCATTCAATTCTATTTTTAGTTTAGGATGAATCATCCAACTTTTGAAATAATATTTTTTTTCATCGAGAAATACCCCGGCGATTCGATACTTTCTTCCCTTTTTTTTTCCCTCCGATGAAAATATTATGAAGAAACTTTTGATATTCAGTCTTCCGTTTTTCTTGCTCCTTATTCAACTATTCTGGTCTAAATCTTCACTCCTGTGGAAATGCTATCGATCACAGTATTTCTGCTTTTTTAGTTTTTTCCCTCTAAATCTGAAACGGATCTTGGCTTTTAATCATCATTTGCTCGATGTGAAAGATTTCGATCCTCGCCTTTCTATCGACTGCGATTTTTTAGTATTAACTTCTTCGCCCCCTCTTTTTTTTTTCTTTTCTATTCCTTTCATCTGTACATCTCACGATATGAAAAATCTAGCTTTGGGATTATTGCTTTCGTTTCCGCATTAAATGGGGGAAACGATTTTTGTACCTGTAAAAATGGGGATAACATTCATTTTCCGATTACTATTGTGTGTCTTCAGACGCGTTGTCTAATGTTTATTTGAATTGAGTATTTCCATAAACCAATTTATTTGATATAAAACTTAGTACTTCCCACGTCTGTCTGTTCTCATTTTTTATTTTAATCTTATTTTCTATATATTTCTAACCTTATTTTCCATGGCAGTTTGTCTGCCTGTTTCACAAACAAAATTTTATTGTAAACGACTGTTTTAATTTCGACTTTAACTGAGTGCTTTAAGTTTTAAGTGGGTATATAAAATGAGCATTTGGAGTTTTAAATGACTATTTAAAATGGCAGTTCTGGCTTTAAATGTAATTATTTTTTATTTTAAATAAGTATTGTCAAATGTTTATATATATACATTTAACCTACATTATCTTATTACATGATAATAATGCACAATTGATTTTTTAACGTTCCTCTATATTAAGCGTCGTGCATACCGGTAAGATGATGATAATGAATGGTACACGCACACACATATTTAATTGTGAATAAATATTGTTTTCAATTAACTTTCACTTTAACAAAATGCACATTATCTTCATCTCAGCGTTTTCAATAGTTAAACCTCGTTAAAACGAATGCGCTTAAGACGAATTATTTTTAGTAAGAATCGTTTTTTGAAGCCTTATCAGATTTATACACCATACTACCCTTTCCGGATAAGACGAATTGCTGTTAATAGGAACAGATTTTTTGTTCCCTTTGGTGTTCGTCTTAACGAGGTTCGACTGTAATACTAATTCTAAGAATTGCAATTTGAATTGTCGAAAATAATTGTAGCTGTTTGTTTTTACGGCTCAGAGACTTTAGTGGTCATGCTGCGCCGGGACCTACTATTTTCCGAGGAATCCGAACCTCTTAAGGCCTAGGGAACCAAACCCCGGACTACAGTGAGCAGTGCGATCTTTTACGAGATCTCTGAGTAAGCGTTCTTTTTGCACTGCTGGGAGTCGAACCCGGATTAGCGGCGCACTTGGAGAAGGCGTTACCACACTGCGCCACCGCAGGGCTAAATAATTGTAGCAAATTCAACTTCAAGTTACAATCCAGCCTGAAAGGCGGGGGGTGGGGGAGAGGATTGTGCAAGGGTTTCATTGGGAAGGGTGGCCGCCGGAGGCGGCGCTGTAATCCCAGAGCCTGATAGACCTGACTTTTAGTCAGGCCTGTAGCCAATTCGGGGCCAGTAGGGGTGTGGCCTCAGTTGCCTCCATCGAGTTATTTATACACTCTATAACAAAAAAAATCGACGCACCAAGAAGTTGTCCGATTGTAATGAAATTTCGTATGCAAAGACATTTTGACCGAACATGCAAATGATTAAAATTTGGTGTCCAATGAATGAATAGCGGGAACTCCAGTGCATCGGAACTGCGCATTCAGCAGGTGTATATAAGGAGCGATTCTCAATATGTGGTCAAAATTTCTGTTGCATTTTGACTGCGGATATCTTACGTCGACTGTAACAATGCCTCGCCGAAAGATTCGTGCTCATTACGAGCATATGTCAGAGTTTGAAAGAGGTCGTGCTATCGGATTGAAAGAGGCTGGTTGGACGAATCGAAGAATCGCTGGACATGTGGGTCGAAGCGATGCGGCGATTGGACGGTGCTGGCAAGAGTGGGTCAACAACGGCAGATGTCAGCGTCGGGACGGCAGCGGTCGACCTAGGGCCACAACAGAACGGGAAGACAGAGCGATTGTCAGAGCAGATGTCACAGCACCGGATTCGTCGTTATCAACTATCCAACGTGTGGCCCGCACACATGTGTCCAACATGACCCTCTGCAGACGACTGAGAGAGCGGAATTTACGCTCGCGCCGACCGTTACGCCGCTTACCTCTCACGCCTTTACACCGTCAAGTCCGATTACAGTGGTGCCGGGCTCGATCAACTTGGAACTGCGCTGACTGGGGACGTATAGTCTTTAGTGACGAGTCCCGTTTCCAACTGTGTCCTGACGACAACCGCAGACGTGTCTGGAGACGTCCAGGGCAGCGTGGGGATCCTGCCCTTACTATCGCACGCCACACATGCCCACAACAGGGCGTTATGGTCTGGGGTGCCATCTCCTTTGATAGCCGGACCCCTTTGGTGGTCATTTCTGGCACACTTACAGCACAGCGGTACGTAGACGACATTCTACGACCGGTTGTGTTACCGTTCCTTTTGCGACACCCTGGACTTACGTTTCAACAAGACAATGCCCGGCCGCACACGGCACGTGTTGCTATGAATTGTCTTCAAGCTTGCCCAACACTTCCTTGGCAAGCTAGGTCTCCTGATCTCTCTCCCATAGAGCACATTTGGGACGCTATGGGGAAGGCGATTGCAACCATCCAGGAATGTTGACGATTTAGCCCGACAGTTGGAGACAATTTGGCAAGAAATTCCGCAGGACACCATCCGGGATCTTTATCAGTCTATGCCACGCCGGGTGACAGCTTGCATCCAGGCCAGAGGTGGACCAACGCCTTATTGACTTCCTCCCTTTGTAACGGTCAAACTCTGCAATAAATCATTCAATTGTTCTGAAATTTTAATCGTTTCTTTTTCTATGTATGTTCTTCACATCCACCAATTTTTATCGCAATCGGACAACTCCTTCTTGGTGCGTCGATTTTTTTTTGTTATAGAGTGTATATATAAAACAATCCCTGGTGCTCTGTGCCCCATATGCCCTTTGCCTTACCCCAGTTACTCCATCCTGACTACAGGCCTGCTTTTACTTATAGTAGTGATTGTTTCCAAATAATCCCACTTTCACCCAGTTACTGAGGGGTGACTCTTTCCTAGTACTAGAATTCCCTGGTGGGCGTAGCGAATTTTATAATTCATTGGAGTACGTTCACATGATCTGAATATAAGGCATGGGCGTTTGCAACGCCCATACTTCACTCATATGTGTGTATGTATATATATATATATATAGGCATGCATATACGGGCGTGGTTTAGAGAGTTATTTACCAATGTAAAAACTGTTCGAGAAATTTGTTTTATTTTCTATGTAATGAGTTTAAATGGTAGCGATGATGTTCATTTATGTGGTCTTAATGATAGCGTAATGACGGCGCACGTGACAGCTGTAGCTATTTCTAATCTCACATTTAACATCAATTGATATTGTCAAAATTAAATGAAAATTAAGGGACAAGGGCATTCATACTTCATAGAAACACATGGAAGAAAATAAAATTATAAGCCAGTGTGACGGAAGATGGGGGACAAATTATTGCGCAATATAAATTGGAAGAAGAAAACAAAGCTTAACAATCTCTCTCTCTATCCCTCTTACATATAGCAGGAAAATTTGTAATGAGAGCTATATAGCTGCTAGGGTAGATCATTCTCCGTATTATCCCCTCAGGAACTCTACATGGAACAATTTGTTTTATGTTTCTGCTCCCGTTTACATGATTTAAACGTGTTTTATACTAACCGTTGTCTTTCACTATGAATTTCTGCAACCATGTAAAAATAAGCCGTTTTGACACAGTATTGTGATTGTCATTTTAAATTCCTTTCTCTCAACTTTGGCAGCTTTATACATTTTATATTCGCATTTATAGATTATTATTATTATTTTTAGGTAGATTTATATCCCATATTATATTTGATTGGTTTTATCTATGTAGTTATAGAGTTCTGTTCAATGACTGCAGATAACTAAAGGTGTCTGCAGTATGTAATAGTTAATTGTCTACATATACTGCCATATAATTGTATACATATGATATGATCTGTCCCAAGAAGTGCAATTGTATACATATAATGTGATCTGTCCCAAGAAGTGCAGCGTGGTGTCGGATTTGGTGTTGATTTTCAGTGCGTTAAAGTAGTGGACTGTATTTTTAGGAATGGCACTAAATGCACCCACTATACTCAGAGATCTCATAAAAAGATCGCACTGCTCACTGTAGTCCGGGGTTTGGTTCCCTAGGCCATAAGAGGTTCGGATTCCTCGGAAAACAGTAGGTCCCGGCGCAGCATGACCATTGTAGTCTTTGAGCCGTAAAACCACAAAACAAACAAACAAACAAAGCACCCACTATAACCAGAACAAATGTAGCTCTCCGCCTCCAAAGTCTTTATGATTAATTATAAGGTCATTTATTTATTGATTATTTATAAGTTTATTTAGCATCAGTGTGTTTTCGAAAATATACTTAAGCAATTTAAGTTCGACATTGAATGCCTCTCTTATTTCTGTTTTATATAGAAATTATAAATGCCGTGCAAGGCCGTGCTGTTAGGGATTTTGATGATCCCTCGGATCCCCACTCCCTGCAACTCAAAGAAGGGCAGATGGTTACGGTAAGTGGTGCTTTACTCGATTTTCCCCATTTTTCCCCATTTTATTACGTTATCTCCCCATCGTTCCCTCAATGAAGAAATATTTTCAACTGTTCCAGAAATAATTTTCGAACAGCACATCATTGTCGCTTATAAAAGAGTATTTGTAATATTATTACATATTCGACGTTTTTGTGACAATTTTTCCCCCCTCTTTGATTCATCCACAACCATTATAATCTGACAAAGGTGGGGGAAATATAGGGTATTCTTTTCTCTTAAATTCCACAGTCGCAGATGAGCAAAATTTTCACGCATGTAATTTTTTTAAAAGATTTATGTCGTTTTGTATTATGTCGTATTCAGACATGTCAGGATATTATATTTAAATATATGACGTCATATTCAGATTAAGCTGCGCACGCTGTATCCTCATATTATGACAATTTTGGGTAGTTCTTTTCACTTTGCTCTATGAGGATGGGTTTTAACCAGTGGGGAATAATGTGCCGAAACTTGCCTTTAAGAAGATGGATGGGTCCATTGATAAGATAAGGAAACCCAGTATTCTCTGTTGGAGGGGAGGATAGCTCACTCTTAGGGTTATCGTTTATCAATCAACGCTATGGCATTTGTTTGGACCGAACTATGAAACCTTTATCCAAAGGGATAATTCCAGGTTCCCCCCCACTGCAACCTGAGAAACCTGAAATTGTTAGGGAATTTGAAATCATCTCTAAGAGTCATCAGGGGCGTAGGCAGAAAGTTCATAAGGGGAGGGTTATAGGCTTAATGGGAGGGGTTACAGAGCTACAACTCATATATTCCTATGTTAAATATACAAAATTTCATTGCAATTGGGGGGTTACAACCCCCAAAACCTTCCCCTGACTACGCCTCTGAGAGTCATGGAATCGTCATGGAGAGTCGTAGGAAAAGCAATGGAAAAAAATAGAAAAGTCAGGATTTTTCCCACTCCAATGTTAGTGGGATTCCTGCATTTTTCTATTGCCACAATCAATAATTGTTAAATTGAATATGCTAACTTAATTGCAGCTACTAAATACCACTAGCTATTTTTGGAATTTTAAGGTTTCGAAATCATCGTGCAGATTTTCTGTTGCTTTCGGCAGTGGCGTACGCAAGAGGAGATGGGGGGGTCATAATCTCCCACTGCGATGCGATTTCGTGTATATGCATATAAATATATGGAGTTATAACTCTATAACCTCCTTCTTCATGAACGTTCTTCGCACACTTATGGTCTTCGTGGTTCGTGTTTACAGTAAACCTCTCAGAATGGGTTGCTTGCTTGAATTAAAAAATAAAACTGTGCCTGAATATAATTTAAACCGTTTCTTTCTTTTAATTTTCTTAAGGTGTATGAGGTTATTTGGCAATGTCATTTTCGGGAACTTATATATCCATACATCTGAATAATATACGTATACATATGTATACGTATGTTATTTAGATACGTATACATATGTATACGTATGTTATTTAGATACGTATACATATGTATACGTATGTTATTTAGATACATATACATATGTATACGTATGTTATTTAGATACATATACATATGTATACGTATGTTATTTAGATACGTATACATATGTATACGTATGTTATTTAGATACGTATACATATGTATAGGATCGGTTCTAGGTAGTACTTGCCTGCCTGCGTGCTATTGAGTTGTTGCCGTTCCTATAAGTAGTATTTCAGGGTTTAAGCTGCAGTCGCATTTTTCGCAAAATGCGACGAGTTGCTCGAAAATGCGAAGAAAAAATTATTGCCCATCGCGAAAATGCGACAGGCATTTTTAACCACAGTTTATTCTCTGAAAACAGGATTCCTCGATTCCAGAATATCCGTTTTGCACTTCAGCGATCTTTTCTTGTTCCTTTTTGTTTCCTCTTCAAAATTCTTAACAGCACCTGTTAAGCATCGTTGATATAAATAATTTCATTGATACGATTTTTCGAGCAACGAAAGCAACTAATATTTTTTAGCATTTGGCTACAAATTATTTTCCCATTTTAGCATTTTTGCGACAGCATGTTTTGAGCCAGCTTAAACCCTGATAGTATTGTTGAGTTTTATTACGTTTACAGGGTTGTTGAGGCAGCCTACACGTGTGTCCACCATAACCGGCCCTGTATGTATATCGATATGTTTGATATTCAGTATAGGGAGGTATGGTAGTATGGATAATAGTAGTATGGATAATAGTAGTATGGATATAGTAGTATGGACAAGGGGCTTAAAAAAAAAAGTGAGAAACAGAAAGTAAAGATGTGTGTGCTTGAAAATGATCAGGAGGTGTCATAAAAGAAATATTTGGGTGAGAGAGCATACTAGTGTTGGGGGAAAGAAGAAAAAGGAGGCTGCGCATGTTTCAAAAAGACCAGCTCAACGATTGATAATCGACAATTGCAACTGGATTGCCGCATGAAAACAATATATGGATGTATAAAGCAGACAACTGGAATACAAAAACGCGAATTCATTTATGAAAACCGTAACCTTCCTATGACGTTGTGTAAAAATCAACATGTAAACCATCACTAGCGGACAAATGCAAAATATACTTTTTTTTCCATTCCTATTATTAGCGGGTTTCAATAGATATTGAACCCGCTATTGCTTTTGGTTTTTCTGTGTCCGTCCATCTGCATTAAAAAGGGTGAGGGTCTGACGTAAATGCAATAACGATGGCTATTGTTAACGTTGAAAACCTACAGAGTTACTTGAGAATTAGAGAGTTGCGAATTAGAGAGTTGCGGATTAATGTTAATTGAAACCCGCTAAATTTAAATATCGACCTTAGGCGATTCTTTTTCAAACAATTGCTTGTTATATAGTTTCTAAAATCCATCATTATTATTATTTGAAATACGAGTATATTAAATAAAATTAACTAGTTGCTACAGAAAGAGCGAAAACAGTTTTTCATTCTAGCGGGTCAACGACGGGAAGTAATAAAGATTCCGTTTTTCGTATTTTTCACTCCATTCTAAAACCTTTGAGAAGATGCTGGTATCTGGGAATTAGGTGATGGATGATTTTTGGCGGGAGATGCGGTGGAGGGTATCGTACCCCCCGTATCGGCCCGGTACGGTGGGGGATGTCTACCTCGCCACTACACCCTCCTATTCCGCTTATTGCGGCCATTCAGCGTTTTGAAGCTAAGGTTATTCCTCTGATAAACCGCTCGATGGATGTGCGTTCCTGCATCATCCTCTATGAATGAAAGTCAGAAAAAGTCAACTTCGTGAATATAATCGCGAAAACGATTAATCCTCGTCGGTAATTACTCATTACGTGAGAGTATTCATTTCTCTTAAATGTCGTGATGTTAATAAATGGCGTTTTTTTTACCATACTGAAAAGTAGCACTGTGTTGGTTAACTCAATTCTTTCTGTCTGATAAGTTTTCGTTTTTACATTTAATTATTTTTCGTGCGGAATTTGAAAATATTTGGAAGCTTTGTATATTCTATGGACTTCAATATGGAAGTTAATTGTATTGATTTTGACAGGTGAGGGGGGTGGGTGGGTGAGATATGTTACATCATAATTTGTTTTCCCCTCATGTAGAAGTCAATTTCATTGATTATAGCATAGTAGGAAATTACATTGATGATTATTCCTGGCAGGAAATTACATTGAATATTCCTGGTAGGAAATTGTATTGCTAATTAATGGTAGGAAACTGTATTGCTTATTCATATTAGGAGTCAGTTTCATTACGTATTCATGGTAGGAAATTTCATTGCTCATTCATGGTAGTCATCAATTTCATTGCTTATTCATGGCAGGAGCTAATTTCATTATTCATTCATGGTAGTAATCAGTTTAAGTGCTTATTTACGGTAGGATGCAGTTTAATTGCTCATTCATTGTAGGAGTCAATTTCATTACTTATTCATTGTAGAAATCAGTTTAATCGTTTTGGAGATAATTTTAATGACACCAAAATATAAAATTCTCACAGGCTTCAAGAACGAAGTCTCATTTTATACAAGCTTCAAGAATAAAGGCTAATTTTATGGACTGTTCAATATAGACATTAATTTCAGTGAATTAAAGAAAAAGTTATAATTTTATGGAATTGAGTTCATAAAAGACATTATGGATTTAAAAATAATAGTAAATTTTATTGATTCAAAGACAGATGTGCATTTTAGTCACTTACCGAGGCAAAACCAAAATTTGTGTGTTTAAATTAGATTTCCTTCACTTCATAATAAAAAAAATAAATAAAATTTATTAATTTAACAATGCAAATGCAAACTTTATCGATTTCAAAGTTAATTTTGTGAATTTAAATGTCGATTCAAATTATTTAATAGGTGTTGGAGCAGAGAGCCGATGGCCGATGGCGTGGCATCGTATTCTATCCAAATTACACTTCCCAGAGTGGTTATTTCCCGGCCACTGCGGTACAGCTGCTGGATCGTCCAGGTAAATCCACTTTAAAAGCTTTTTCTCTCCTCGGCGTGACCTCTAACCCCGTATTTTGATCCCACTATCAGAGGCGACCCATTTACCAGGTCGGATCATATGGTTTTCCATATGGTCAATAATTGATCCACATCTGCTGATCTTCTAGTTAACTACGTATTTCCTGTCATAGAAGGTCCCTGTTCGTGACCGTTTACATGAGCGTGGCACGCGATGACTTAAAAGTCAGGTGAACAAGGGAACACGGGACGTGTATGCACACATTTTGTGGGTTTTGTACTGACGGATTGCCCCATGTTAACTTTAACCATAGGACACGGTGTTGTCCTTTGTTTCTTTTCAATCTGTTGCGCCAGCTGGCCAGAGACCTGTAATTTGTAAATTTATGGCATATTAAAGAAAAAAAAGAAAAAAAAAGAAACCGCTTTTCACCGGAATATGGTATATACAAGCCGTTCTTAAACTGTTATCCGCGGCCCCCTCATTCACAAAGAGTTGTTGCCCGAAAAGCCTCCTTGCTTTCAAGCATTTTTAAATTTATTGCCAATGGCGGGCTTACTTTAGTTATTGCAGGTAGAAAGAGAAAACTTGCCTCTGTTCTTAAAATTTGATCAGAAATTGGAGATTTTAAGTTCTTTACAATCCCCAAACGTTAGCCTTACTATACTTAAATCGAAATTCACACAAAGGCAGTTTATTATGAGCTAAAACGACACGTTTACAATTGTTTCGATAGGCAAAAACGTCGTATCTTCTTCAGAACTTCTCCCAGATTCAAAACAAGTTTAGAAGAACTTCTGAAGAAGATAGGACGTTTTTCCCTATCGAAACAATTGTAAACATCTCGTTCCAGTTCATAATAAACTTCCCATTGTGTGCATTTCCATTTAAATATATTGCTGCACAGCGCATGGTTCATCTATTCCTGCTTTACTTATTTTTTTTGTGAATAAAGTAACGTGCGCACGTGTGGTAGTATCTAATTAATAGCATAGCAGCTCAAAATTCTGGGGAAGGTGCTCATGACTATGGGGAGGTTAAAGCGCCTTTAAAAAAAAAGATTTTGTGATGCGCTTATGAGAAAGTAACATGTTTCGATATCTAATGGGGATAAGACCCTCCCTTTATTACGTCAGTATATCTAATTATCAAAGTAAATACCGTACATAATTTATAAACATATAATTTACAAACAATGCATGTAAGTTACTAACATGGAATACCATACAAATTTAGTGCAAAAATACATTACACATACCATTTTAAAGCAGTCCGCTCAAGTGCACAAACCGTTCAACTGCACGGAATCTCGTTACCGCGATGATGTGCACTTACGCGGTTTTGACTGTATTCAAACTGTACTTACTCCCTTTTTATCCGGCCATGACGGGATCGGTGCCCTGGCTGGTTAATCCAAAAAGTGAGCTGTTCATGTCAGTGGTATATCAAGGGAGCTCATTGGATATCAAAACGCATTATTTTCTCCACGGCCGCATAACCTGTTCTTTTTTTAAATCTACTTGAGCCCTCCACAATTTTTGAATTGCCACGCCACTGATTCACAGAGAAAGAGGAGTAAAGTTGGGATATTATCATGAAAACTGTTGAATTATTTGCAGTGGTAACGCGTTCATCTAGCTTGCCGTTAACCCAGGTTCGACTCCCAACCAGTAGCGCCGTGATTCAAAAACTCATGGGGGGGTCTCAGGTGGCCTTAAAGATCATGTAATGCGGTCTTAGAGTAAATAGTGTTTTGATATCCAATTGAGCCCGAACCTCCCTTTAATAGTGCTGAAATAGGACGCTTAACGACGAACTGCTCAGCGTAGCCCTGGGATTGGTTCCCTAGACCTTAAGAGGTTCGGATTCTTCGGAAAATATAGTCGTCAATTAAGCAGTGCAGGAGCGCTCCGTCCTTGGTGGTATTGTTGGAAGTGAGGGGACAGAATGGAGCCGGAGAGACATTGAGAACAAGCAGTACCGGAACCCCGGTCCTGGAGCAGCATGACTTTTGCAATTTTGATTTAGCTTAAATTGTGTGAAACAAAGAAATGTAAGTTACATCAATTGATTGATTGATAGTCAGTTTTCGACTCGCGCTAATGTCTGCTGTACCTCGTCATCATCCCCCACGGTGCATTCTTGAAAGCCAAACGAGTTTGTAAAATCGAGTTCGTTGAGTACGAAACAACCATCGTTTTTCGTAGACTCGAATCGAGGCAGCGAAAAGTTAGGAAAATGATTATTACTGACGAAGAAAAATTATGAAAACGTTCGACGATGAAAAGCTATGAAACATGAGCAATTATGGAGACGAAATATGGATGTTGAGAAAAATGGTAACGGCTAATTTTTGATGTTGTTTCTTCATAACTTTGATTTACTTTTGACTATAGCTAATAACGAAATATTTTTCTGCTCAAATGCTTGTAAAAATAAATGTCTTTGAAGTTTAAAGTTCAATACAATTTCAAAGTATGAAATTTTATTGAGACATTTAAAGTCGATGTGAAAGAAAAACAATCCTCGGGCTTTACTCTGCAGACGACACATTCTTCGATGATTGTTTTCTTTGGAGTACTATTATATCTTGTGGAGGTTATTGCTTCGTAACCAGCAACGACAGGAAATGTACATAAAAACAGATTTAGGAAAGTGATCGAAAGCCGATCAGTCCCCCCCCCCCAGAAACGGTTTAAGTACGCCCCTCATTTTTTTTTAACGTATTTCCGGTTCTTTGATATTATGTTTACGGCGTCGATTTTCCACCTTTCAACCGGGGCTCGACCCTGTTGTCGGACTGAGGTTTGTTGGCGTCTACCATGTGGGTGAACAACCCGCCCTGCCCCGATCTACCTACCTACCTACTATGCAACTTTCAAGAAGTTCAGACACTTGGCCTTGGCTGTTTTTTTCTCACGAAATTGCCAAGCGCCAAGCCTTGGCGAGTTTCTTCTATTCTTCATCGCCATGTAAAATATTGAAGAACAGACTTGCTATTTCTTAATAGCTAGTAATCTAAACGGAAGTGTAATTAGACTTTCCTTTAATGTCTACTTTAAACTATCCTAAATACCATTTACAACAGTTGTCTTTCTGAGTGCATTTATTTTGCTTCGCGTTTCAGCTTGACCTGTGCAGGCACCTTCAGAGGATTCTGAAACTACAGTCCTCTGAAGAAGTACTGCCATGTTCAAGCCGAAACTTAGAGTAAAACGGACACGTCTACATACGATAGCTTCGAAAAGCGACTTCTACTAATTGTCCTCGCCATAAAAATTATCCAAGATATTTTGGGATTATCTTAAGTAAATCAAATCAACCCAGGAAAACGACCTCTAATTCAACATCTCACAAATACGGAGAAAGGTGAAATGAATGATCTTATAAAATGGCTTCTATTGCTCTATTTTTAATCTCGTTTGCCATTCATTGGGGTTGTTGCGTTAATCGTTAATCCAACTTCTGTTTCATATTATTATTATTTTTTAAATCCATCTGTCAGAGGCTGACCGGGTCCTTTCAAAGGGCGCGAGTCCTATAGCCCATGAGGGCGCAAAAGTACGTAAAAAAAAATAAATAACACATTCATTCTGTACGATTTTGAACATTGCTAAAATTGGAGGAGCTAAATAAAATAAACAGGGGCTTGTGTCGAAAAGGGTGAATTAGCCAATCGCCCCCTCTGATATTTCAGTCGTAGATAAGCATGCGCAGCTAACGTTTATCTATTACTATTTATATTTGTCAAATATTCATATTTGTCTGATAGTATTTATATTGTCTAATAATATTCATATTCATCATCCGCGTGTCAACGTTTATTACCCATTAACTTTTGGTGTCCGTCAATGTTTAACTAAAATGGTTTAATCTAACTTTCAAAACGCAAAAGGGGAACGAAGTTAGACCTCCACCAGAGAAGCCGTCCTATAGGCGCTCGTAGCAATAATTATTCTTCAAGGGGGAAAAGAAAATGCATATATGTTAATTTCTTATTCATCTAATGCTAATTTAATTTTCTAGAGGAGGGGGGCATCTGCCACCTTTCGCTCCCCCTTCCCTGCCGTCGCCCATGCTTAGTATCAAGAATTGCCATCTTATTGGGGTCTAGTTTTGAGAAGTTCTCTTAATCCACCCATTGGCGCGAGAAACGAGTTCTTTGCCGGTAACCCTTGTACGTCCGGTCTTCATTTTTTCTTTCTTATTTCGCCATCGCTGTAACCAAGAGCGGGTATCGGTGTAAAGGTTACTGATGGGTATCTCAGCGCAAGATGGCTGTCTGTCTGTCTCCGTTCCATGCGGACCCCCGTCACCCACGGCGCCCCTATTTGAATAGGCTAAGGAGGTCTGTGTAGGGGGCGTGTGGAGGTGGCCTCTATTGTGTTGCTACTGAAAGTCTGCTTGAAAAATCTGCCAGATGGTTTCTTCCATGGTCGTGTTATTAGCTTGTCGCGAACGGCATGTGTTCAGAGTAGAGTGCTAACGTTTAGAACTTGGAGTTTTTTTGTTTTTTTTCAATGGTACTCTTACCGTGATTGTGGAAAATTTTACTTTTCGGTGGCGTATGTGACTACATAACCAACAGCTGGCGTTGAATCATCTTTACTTTGTTCGGGATTTTATTATCTTCATTTTCTTCGATAATTATTATTATTATTAGTCAAAAGTCAGCAGCCATTGATCTCACAATTGAAGTTAAATTTGGTGGTTTTTGTGATGAAACGGCAAATCAGCGTTGAAGACTTCAAGATCTCATCCCATGGTAACACTTTTATGTATTTGGTCAATCCAATGGCGAACCCAGTGAAAATACGTGTTGACTGTACGGGTATATAACACTGCACATGTGTGTTGAAAAGTGAGTGGCAGAGCGTAAGAAGAATTGTAAAGCACGTATGTCCTGAAAATGCCATAAAGCTATGTCTAGAAAGCTTTACAGTAAGTGAATTTTCTTGTCTGTTTACAATATTTCATGCTTTTAACCGCATGTAGAACGTACGTAACATATGAGGAGCTGCATACCCCCAGTCCCATTTATTTTTACTAATTATATATAACTGCTATAGGTTATAGCAGATTTTCTACAATTAAATGAAAAGTTTCGTGTTTACTTACGTAACAAGGGGTTGAAAATGTAAAAAATCTTCCTGTGTTTATAATGTCAGGATTGTGAATTTTACTGTTCTGGATTATTTTTAATGTCTTCACACCTGCTAATGTTTTCAGCTAATCTTTTCCGCTTTCTCAAGTATGTTCTGTTAACGAGACGACTTCCCCGGCTGCTGCTGTCTGCTCGCGTTTGTTGTCGTGAAAATGAGACTTGGCCTATTTTCAATGGGGGATGCATTTCTTCGGGCACCCCCAATTGGAAATGGGATAAGGCCGTTTCTATGGCAAAAGACAGGTGCAGGCTTAACATGGGGAGGAGTTCTGTTGATAGACTGTCAGTACGTCATTTATTATTTTAAGCAAATTATGAACTGACTGAGATTAACAAATTTAAATGAAACATCAAATTTTTACAATAAATCTATTGTGTGCATAAATTTATACAATTTGTCAGAAGTAAGCCAATACCAAAAGTATTGATAGAAAACAGCCATTCGAAAGTGTATTGTCATTTTTAAATACTCGCATATAAAATTCCATTAACATATTTTGCGTAATCGTATGTCGTCGATTTCTATATGAAAGGGAATGGCCAGCTGTGGGATTAGCTGTATGTATGATGTGGTAAGTAAAAATGGCAGAAAAAACAAAAAATATTAATTTGTTGCATCATTTTTGGAATTTTGGGGCATGATCCGCTCCCCCCACCTGAAGGGCCACCTTTTCTTCCGTGAGTTTTAACTAAGTCGATAAGCAGAAAACATTAAAAGACAACACCTACCTGATTGCCATACAGGGCTTTTATTTCCTACACTTAACGCTCGAATGTTTTATTCATTAAGTAATTACCAGATAATCTCGGGAACTTTTATATATAAAATAATAATTTTGAATTAACTCCAAATTACAAAGCTTGTAATTCCTGTAATAAAAAAAAATATAGAACAGTCTCTGATGACGTATAAGACTGTCTTCAGAGGCAAAATGAACTAAAACAAATTTAGTTAGAGACTACAAAACAAGTTTAATTGCGAAATCGTGTTCCAGATTGCATTGAATCGATCATATCTTAATATAGATGCATTTAATTCAACTGGCTTTTCAAAACGTATTGCTATAGCTCGGTGATATCAGGGAAAGCTTGTTCCTCATGGTGGTGGTGTTAAGGCAATAAATGCCCATCGTTAAAAAGGAAAATATTGTGTCACAACGGGGCAGGCAACTTCTGTCTTACAGGGTTTCAGGGGCGGACTGGGTCCTCTCAAAGGGCGCATACCTTGGCTGATCGGAGGGCGCAAGTCTTATCGCCCATGTGGGCGCACCGGCTACCCATGTCCGCCCTTGGAGGGTTCCCATGCACCCGGATTTGTCAGGGAATTTAAAATTGTTCTTAAAAGTCAGGGAAAAACGAGGTAGTTTGGGCAAACCTGGAAGAGGTAGGGGAAACACCTCCTAATTTCTGTTCTCAGTAGCTAAATTTCACGCGAATGGGGAATTATTTTCCTCAAAAGCGAGGTTTAACTTTAAGTTTCGTTTGAGATCAGTCGGGGAATTTCGTAGGGTAAATCTGGAAAAGTCGGGGATTTTTTTCCCCTCCAAGGTGGATGGGAAGCATGACCCCTCATTTACAACCACTATCAATAATTTTGTAATACAAATCTTTAATTTCTCTCTCTCTATATATAAACCCCAATTTCTTTAAAGTGGTGGTGGGGGAATATTCGTATCTCTTCAAGATAATTGGAAACAAAATATTATAATTCCAAAGCTCGAAAACCGATTTCGATCTATTTCTAGAGATCTGTAATAAGTACAAGTTCATCGCTTTCAAGGGCGTGCGCCTACTTCCGTATGATTCGAAGTAGCGAATGACATTACCTTTGCTGTATTTATGCCTTATTAACCGTGGAGCAAAAATGACGAAAAAATAATCTTACGAAGGAATAATTAATTCCGTCTGAGGAAGTAATTCGTCGGGGGGGAAGGAAAGATAATGTAAATCCTAGACGAATGATTTTCGCAGTCTGCAATAAGTTAGCTTATCAGCGTTTACGGAGTCGCGAGGACTTATTGATTTTCGTCGTTTTTTACGTCCCTAATAATTATTCCGGGAATTTCTTAAAATTCTTACGAAATGGGACTTTTCGTCATTAACGGGCACTCCAGGGCGTCCTCGAGAAGAAAATACGGCCTTCCCGTTAATAAGCGAAATCCATTATGACGCCAGAAGCTTGTGTTGGTAAAGAACCGAGACCGTCTCGAGATCGTTAGAAGGTTGTCTGTCTGTAGATGGTGTTCTTTTCTGTTCCGTTTGTACCTTAATGTGCCTCTTTGGAATACTTTTAAGCTATTTCCTGTCTTCCACACGGAAACTTTATTGTGGAGAAGGGAGAGAGGTGGTTTACAGGACTTGCTTCGTCAGCGCACCTGCCTGCCGCGATGTCTGTCAGCTTAGCAAACGCACAAGTCGCACCATCGATGTCCCTTTAAAAAGGGGCACGTGAGTTGGTTGAAGTCGTGGTTTTGATTTAGAGGAAGGCAAGGAAATAATCCATCTCTTGACAAAAAGACCTTCGCCATTTCTTAGGCGTGTTTGTTCTCCAGGGAGATGAATCTTCGAGACTTCGGTTATCTTGTTATCTCCCTAGCCTATATGACGGAATCTTACGTTATCTGATGACTCATCGATCACTGCATATTTCAAATTGAGGTCGATTTTGTCTAGAGATTTCACATGTGGCTGGCTGGTTCATTCTTTACAGGCTATTGGCGGGACAATTCAAAAGGAAAAGAAAGAGAAAGCATATAAAAAATATTTAAGAATAAGAAAAGAAGTAAGAGTGGGAAGAGAAATGAGAAAATGCGAAAAAATGAATACCTGTTGTGCGTTCGCGCTCAGTTGGCGTGTGATACCGTTAGCAGACGGGTTAGTCCATTGCAGTTTAGGGAAGGGCGTCTTGCCGAAACTGGTTTTTCGCGCGGGAAAAACCAGTTCCTCCAAGACGGCCTTCCCTAAACTGCAATGGACTAACCCGTCTGCTAACGGTATTACACACCAACTGAGCGCGAACGCACAGTGCAGTCTCAAGAACAGTTTCACCGTGTTTCGAAGACTACTACTTGCTTGGCAAACGACCAGTCATCTGCAAAAATGAAAGCGACTTGTATTACCAAATTAAAAATTCTCGTATACTCATTGCGCAGTGTTTGACCCTTGCGCCAAGGGCGGACTGGGTCTCCGGCCCTCAGGCCGGTGCGCCCTCATGGGCTATAGGACTCGCGCCCTCCGATAATCTAAGGTATGCGCCCTTTGAGAGGACTCAGTCCGCTCTGCCTTGCGCCGTAACCTAATAAACCAACGTGTATAAATAGGCATTGTGGAAGAGATGTCAGTATTGTATTCACTTCGTTTTAGCGAGAGAGAGAGAGAGAGAGAAGTCATTTATCATTTCCAATGGCCAGCAGTCGATTAAAGCGGCTTAATGATGGATTAAAATTCATTATTAAGCCGTATAATAGATTAAAATAGCTTGCTACAAGCGGTATTAGAATTAACTGTAATTGTTCCAATGCACAATGCCCTGGATATTAAACCCCCTCCTTAATTTGAAAGCTGGTTTCCTTAAAGATTTAATGTGTCGATATTATTGCCGTTCAGTACAGTGTTATTCCCTGTAGGGGCACCTTTGGTCCCCGGTATACTTAAGTATCAACCCATGCTCCCCCGAAGACGGGACACCTGTATTTAAGGGACAAAATGACCGGTTCTGTAAGTGTCCCTTTTTGAAAGGTAACGCTCAAATCGAGTTTACTCGCCAATTTAATTACGGTTAAATTGCTCAATGTGGTTTCATTCTTGGCTTTGCCCGTCGATAAAGAACATGAAAATTAATTTAAAAAAAAAAACGTGTAGTATCCTTTAACTCCTTACGGGACATATATGTCCCACTAAGATTTTTAAAATTCCTACTGGGAAGAAAATTTTATAGAAGAAATATATATTCCTACTGGGAAAAAAGTATTTAAAAATTAAAAAAATAAATGAATAAAATTTTAAAAAATTGGGAATTAAAAATAAGAATTCGTAGTCAAAGGGCTAAAGGATTTCCCTTTGGTCAGTAAGTGTTCATATGTATTTAAAAGGGGGTTAACATCATTTAAGGAATCTGTAAGATTTTATTTAAGGGATCTGTAAGATTTTATTTAAGGGATCTGTGAGATTTTATTTAAGGGATCTGTGAGATTTTATTTAAGGGATCTGTGAGATTTTATTTAAGGGGTCTGAGAGATTTTATTTAAGGGGTCTGAGAGATTTTATTTAAGGGGTCTGAGAGATTTTATTTAAGGGGTCTGAGAGATTTTATTTAAGGGGTCTGAGAGATGATTTTAAGGAAAAATTCCAATCGTATATAACCTTTTAAGGAATTCATACATTTAAAAGAAAATTACTTTTAGAAGGGCGTTTGCGTATTTTCTTAAGCCATAGTTTTTTTTGTGATTGTGTGTTTCACAACCTCCTTGAAAAAAAAAAAAGGAAGAAACAAACGGCATATTTTTTGCCAAAAACAACGATTTGCCATGAACGATTTTGACATAGTTTCTTTTACCGGTGTTTCTTTTGTCTTGGATAAACATTCGTTTCATTTTTTAAAAATGGTTTCTTTTAAAGCAATACTTTTTCGCGGGCAAAAAAAAGCGAGAGCGAAATATAGTTTTCTCCCTAAAATTTCTATTTTAGGTAATACCTGTATGCCTCCCTTTTACTAAGGGAAGCAATTATTTGGGAAATACATTATATACCCATTAGCGTTGGCGTAACTTGCGGTTAAATATAACGTTAACTGACAGTGGGGGCAAAAACAAAAACAATTGTATGGGAGGGGAGTACAGTTTGACTCTTTCTAAAAACCTCCCTTGCCCCGCCAGATTACGCCTATGCTCATTAATATATGGTTTATTTGGAATTTTTTTTTAGAAATTTATCAATAAATGTTTAATAAAAACTCGTGAAATAGCAAGTCGATCGTACTCCAGCTTTTGAACGTGTAAACAGCTGTCCTTCACCAGTGTTTTGGGGGTGTTGGGGGGAAGTGTTTGAAGTTTTAAGTTAGATGGGCATTTTATGATAGATTATTAGATTCTTATTTTGGGAAGTCGTTCTTTAAAAAGAACGTTCTCTTGAGACGCCTTCATTCTTTCAAATAATCATTTTAACTTTCTAACGGAATGAGAATGATTGCTTTAAGTTATCATTCTCGCTTACTTTAGAGAATGATTAACCATTCTTATTTACTTTAGAGAATGGTTAATTATGATTATTCATTTTAGAGAATGGTTAATCATTCTTATTTACTTTAGATGATGCTTAATCGTTCTTATTCACTTAGTGAAGGGTTGTCGTTCTCATTCACTTCAGGGGACGATTAATCATTCTTATATGCCTTAGGGAATGGGTTATGATTCTCACTCACGTTAGGAGATAATCATTCTCATTCACTCAAGGAGGTAACTAATAATTCTTATTCACTGTAGAGAATGGGTTATCATTCTCATTCCCTTCAGGGGATGATTAATCATGCTTATTCACTTTAGAGAATGGGTTATCATTCTCATTCATTGTAGAAAATGAAATCATGTATTGTAGAGGCTGAGTTATCGCTCTCTTTCACTTTAGAGACTTATTGGTCGTTCTCCTTCATTTTAGAGCATTTGTTCTTGTAAATCATTTACCATAACTCAGCTCTGTTTTCGATGAACTGAAATGTATTAATACATTTTTAGTTCGCTATTTCACTTCATTGACGTGTATCGACCACTCTCACGCACATATAATTTTGTCTCACTGACGTAAATCAAGAGGAATATTGACGCCTTGAAGGCGGGTCGCATTTAAAGGTGGAATCTTTTATATGATGATAAACGCTCTCATTGTGAGCAAGCAGATCGTCGTGTGTGTGTAAAATGTTTGCGTGTAGAAGGAGAGCAAACTCTTACTTTCAGCATTGTTTGGCATGCTGATCACGCCCTATAAGTCTTACAAGAGGCTTGAAACGTGAGGCCAAGTGTTTTTTTCATTTATTCGATCTTCTTCCCAGCGGAGAATGAAAACGTGTGAAGTTCACACGTATTTGGGTGGATAATGACGAAGAATGGGACTTTAAAATATTTACCATTGTTTTGTGTTCTATTCTGTAAGAGGGGTTTCTGAAGGTGGAATTTGTGTTTATTTCTCGTCATTTTCTGATCATTTGAGTCGTTTCCGCGAATTAGGGACCCACATTGCGCAACCTACATTGGACAACGCGACGATAATTCATCGATGATCACCAATATTTATCGTTATCGTTTAGTGAGTGAAATCAATTTAAGGAGTGATGTTATTATAAAATACCTGTCCGTCTACATAAGCACCCGCTGTCTCTCTATATCTATACTGTCCGTATATTTATTCTACCTGTATACAGGGTGTCTCAGCACCAAGGTTAAAAACACCTAGTAGGGTTAGGGTACACCTAGACGAACAATATTTGTCATAAAATCTAGGGTCGCAAATCACTCACAGCGCTAGTTCTAAAACCGTCCAGCATGCACAAATTGTGACAATCAGTGCGTGAAAAGCGCATAAAACTCAGGTCAGCTGCTCAAGTGCATAGATGATTAGGACATCGCATTTTGCGCTTCTCATACACAGTTTGTCACTATTTGTGCATGCTGGACGGTTTTAGAATTGGCACTGTGAGTGGTTTGCGACCCTAGGTTCTATGACAAATATTGTTCGTCTAGGTGTACCCTACCCCTCCTAGATGTTTGCAACCCTGGTGTTGAGACACCCTGTATATATATACTTGTATGTCTATCTGTGCTGTGTATTTATAATTTGTGACCCACCAAGCGCGCCACAATCTCCAATTTAGCCCCACTGGTTCGAGATTTAATTTCTTGGCCCAAGTGCTGTGCTTAAGCAGTCTTGGGAATTCTTGATTGGTTGCCTCGTCATCTGTCGTTATAGTACATACGCTGTCAAAAGAGCATAGAAGGCCTAACAATTCCGATCTATGAGAGTGCGATATTATTTAGAGCCGAACAATGGTTTTGTTTGGCGCATTACATCTTATTTCACAGCATTAAATATGCTCGAAATGGTCTAAAATGCTACCGTGTATTTATATTACGTGTGTATAAACCATCGTAACAAAAAAAAAACTGACTAGCAGCTTCTCTCCACAGTCCAACTATTCCCTAGTTCATTTGATTTCATGGTCCTGTCTCACTACGACTCTGACTATCCTTGCGCCATAGAACTCGAAGAAATAAACGTAATGAAGGGGTAGGTTTTCTATATGTAAAAGCAATGTATTATACATTTCTCGTGTGTGTATACAAAACTTCGAAGTAGTAGTGCAATCATTGTTTTTAAATGTTAGACATTAATGATAATTAATAATATGTAATTTAATATATAATTTTTCATAAATGTTAAACAAAACAATATTGATGTAAAAGCTTATATGGGGTGGGGATGCGACATCATTTATGTGATTTCACTTTCACGTAACACTTTTTGAATTTGACAAAGTAGCACTTCGAATTCATAATGCCATATTTGGCTCATATGAGTTGCGTTCAAGTATTACGAAAGCATCTTTGGTGGGGGGGTTGCTGTTGTGTATTTTTCTATATTAGGCGACGTTACTTTGTGGTTACCAAGGGAGGGGTATAAAATAGCCAAAATGTTGCTTACATAATACTTGAACTTTCCCTATGACAACGTCACGCTTATATTGAATACCGTATTATCTCATAAGAAGGACGTTATATTATCATATAAAAGAAGTGTTCTTTACGAGCGAGATGTCACGGTGTCGTATATATGATAAGATGGTGAATTATCATATAAGCAGGGCGATATAATTATATGTCATACAAGTGAGGTGCTATCTTATCATGTAAACATGTATCGCATAGGAACGAAGGCATTACGTTGTCATATAAATGAGACCAGACATAATACAACACGCTTACTAAAATGTATCGTCTGCAAAAATAAGTCGAGAAACTTGTGTTTTTACAAGTGGCTCACATTTTATGTCCCTTCAATGCATTTATTGCTATCATAATGAGAATCAGGAGTACTTGATTCTCCTGATTCTCATTATGATAGTCAGGAGAATCAGGAGTACTTGAAAGCACTTCACGGTTATAAAAATCGGATGAGTTCCGATACAAATGAAATTTTGCCGCTGGGAAAAGAACTGAAAGTATTTGTGAAGGACATTTCGGTTCTTCTCTCGTGCGTCTGAAAATTTCATCCCCGGAGCACCAGCCTTTTTTTTTACTGCTGGGAAAGATTATTCACTTAGTCCCTCTCCACTTTGCTCTAATCGATTTTTCATTAGCAAGAAACGTCTTCGAAGGTGTTTTTCCATTTTTTTTTAAAGAGTGCCAGTAATTTAAGCTTTGGCCTTGTTTTGTTATTTTTTTTTAAATCGCAATTTAATACCTGTAAATTTGCTTACGATGATGAGAACATTTTCGAATATTAATAATTTCTTTTTCTAATGGAGTGTAACATGATTAAAAACCAGCGATATTCTTTAAAATTACGGAATGGTGTCCATTTTACCATTTCAGTTATTAAAACGTTTTGTAAAATCTGAATATCTGTACCGTGTATCTACTCGCATAAACCGCTACCTTTTGGGACCATTTCTAAAAAGAGAAAGGAGGATTTGAGTTGTAATTCTGGCTTCGCGATTAGCCTCCCCTGGCATCGCGGATGATCTTAGTAGCCCCGGGACGAAAAAAACCCATTCTTTTATGGCCGTCGAAGGCGGAAAATGAATGCAACAAATCCACCATTCGTTGCAATTCTTGCTCAGTTTCACTATATTTAAGGATTTTTTTTTTTAGTAGTAGAGTATAGCTCGTTTACGAAAAGTTGTCCGATGGTGCCGTTAGAATTAAGGGGAGCTGACGTCACAAACGGCATAGCCGATTCCAGCAGAGGGAAGGATGTCATTTCAGAACTGTTTTTTAGCGAACGTTTGTCTGCGCCAAAAACCAGTTCTGAAATGACGTCCTCCCCTCTGCTGTAATCGGCTAGGCCGTTTGCGACATCAGTTCCCGTTATTTCTAACGGTACCATCGGACTACTTTTCGTGAACGAACTATAGGCTGTAGCCTACGGCGGCAAATTTTCGACGAAAAGTTTTGCCGCCGAGAAGTTTGCAAGGGCGGGGCTGAATTTTTTGGTTGCCAATGGAATCAGCAGTTTCGAATTGTTATATTCAGAGGCGTAACTAGGCATTAGCAAAGGGAGAGCTGACACGTGCGCAATCTTGAGAGAGACTAAAAAAAAAAGCGCCCAATTTGCAAATACTTGCGAAATAACGAATTTGAAATATCCGCCCTGGGCATCAAATTAACAATTTGACAAAAGCCCTAAAAGTCTCTTTTATACCTCCAGCTACGTTGAGGAAGTTTGGGCGGCAAAATATGTCAGCCTACAGGTAACAAAATCGCAAATTTACTCCTGGACTTGGCCATAAAATCCAATTAACCTCACAAGAACTAGTCGCATTTAAGCGTTTATATCGGCATTACCCCTTAATGGGCTTAAAATAGGACTAAAATTGAGAAATGGTTGTTTTGTGCTCAAATGTCTTCAAATATTTCTTCCAACAGTTAGTTCTATTCCGTGTTTGTAATGTTGAATTCTGTTATTTCTTTCTTTCAATATTTTCATTTTAGGGAGCGTTCGAATATTACGTAAGCAATATTTTGTCCATTCATACCCCTCCGGGTAAGCAAAAATTAACATTGGCTAACATAGGAAAATAAGCAAAACAGCCACCATCGCCCCCCCCCGGAAGGGGCTTACGTAATATTTGAATGCTCCCTCATAAGTAACACGTTAGCTCCTCGTTCTTGATATAATTTAATTATTAAATTTTCTTGTAATAACGAAAGTTTGCGAAAATCGTTTGGAGTTTAAATGTCTTTTAATTCCCATTTTCTTCACTTAATGGTCCTGGAATGGAATTATCCGGAAAGTCAATCCAAGCTCATTATCCGGATTCTAATGTCTTAAGTTACTCTCTCCACCCACTTTCCTTCCACCTTGCCCCCAAACTTTTGATTTGGAAACTAGACCAGCAAAAATTGCGATGTCTTCGATGTAAGGGTACAGAGATATGTACACACTCGCTCGAGCGTTGGCGCAGTATAGCCCAGATGCTCTTGCGCCATAAAAAAAATCCAAACAAGCAACCATCGCTCGAGTTCCCATGGGATATCCGGCCTCGTTGGATGCCAATAAAATTTGGCGCAGTGAAGGATTCTGCCATTAGTCATTCTTGCTAATTCTTGTTAAGGACTCCATTGTAATGAATTGACAATTGAGAACATTTCACCCTAAGTCAATTGTTTCCAACCAGGGCGTTGCAGCGCCCCAGTGTGCCGTAAAAATGTTTTCTTGGGAGGTGACTTCAGAATTTTGACGTAATATCAGAGTTGTCGTTATAAACGGGTTCTATTGTATGCATGGGCGGACTGGGTCCTGTCAAAGGGCGCATATTTTGGATTATCTGTGGGCGCACCGGCGGCTCAGCCCGCCCCTGATTATATGTGCAAAAACACATCCACTTGTAAAAAGTTGAGAGTATGGAGCGCGTGATCCTCCCCCAAGGAAGTATTCGTTTCTTTGTAAAGCAAAAAGGTAGGGGCGGCAATGCAATGTGCTCCTAGGGCGGGGATTTTCTAAATCCACTACTCGGGCGCATGTGTGTATGTGGGGGGTAACAAATATAGACTCTTTCCTCCTTTCCATATTT
>QLNU02014176.1:98826314-98836909 GCA_006491805.2 Dysdera silvatica
TATATATATATATGGGTTCATTCCAACATCACTAAATAGTCACATTATTCGAAATTAAACGAGGTCATTGTTTCAGTATGAGACGCTGTTTAGAAACGTAATCACACTCCTTTGATTGGTTGTAAATCAGTAGCTTTTCCTCAGATCCGAGTAGATGTAGCTTTTGTGGACGTTCGCAAGATTAGCGATCTAGAACCTTAGTGATCAGATCTGATTGGCTCATTGTACAAATTATCTAATTGGTTGATGCTACGATCAACTTCAAATGTATATAAACCCATGTAAACATAATAAAGCTGAGTTCAACTTCCGTATTTCATTTGGCTTCGTTTACTCACTGCTTTAACTTTAACAGACAGAAAAAGAAGTCCTTAAATAAGACTCCAATTCTAGGAAGACCCTTTCACACACACCCTTTGTGCACATCGAGAGGAAAACGCCTTTCTGAAATCCTAAATTAAGCCAAGCTATCGCAGTTGGTATTTATTTTTACGTCTAGCTGCAGAAGAATTCAGAAAACTGCGACCTGTTTATTCCAAGGTGCCTTGTAGAATGATGCCGTGTTGGGAGGTTTGCTCGCCAGACAATTTGCTGAGAAATTGGGGTGGGAAGGCTTTACCTCGGCCTCGGTATTCTTTAGACCTCTCACGTGCCAGTTGCCTCCTTTTCCGTAATTTACACAATCACCAGACAGCGAAAGTATTCGAAACTTGAAAAACTACAGAGAAGGAACTGAATTGGTACTTCTTAGATCAAAAGATTTCATTTTCTTGTGTGAAAGGAATTAATCCATTGTGTGACGGTTGACAGGATTGTTGTTATAATGGGTTCTGTACTCTCCAGCAATTCTTATTGACTGAAGAATGTATCTTCGCTCAGTCCATCGAATATCATCGTTTTGGATATCATCACCCCAGTCTCTTGTGGGTCCCATGCAACTCTGTGGGACACCTCTTTCTATCTGCATACCTCCGAATGCAGTTCGTTCTCCTACATCATCAGTTTGGTGACTTGTCCCGAACCTAACTGGGAATATACAGAACTACCTAGATGTGGCCAATGTTCCCAACCTTATAGTGGAAAAAAAAAAGTTATAATGGAAAATAATTTGATAAATAAAAATCTTAGTTATGGAAGAGTGGTTAAAGTTTTAAACACCCTCTGAAAAAGCGATAGAATTTTCATTTCCTCAATACTTTCTTTACACGGATTAATGGTTTAGTTGGGACATTTCTTTTTATCCTTAATAATTTTTTCTTCATTAATGTATTTTTCTTTACAGAGTCAGTATACACAAGTCATTATTCACCCTCATCCCGAGAGTCAACCTTCAACGCCAACTTCTGAAAATGTCGGTCCTTTGGGATCAGTTTCGGGTAAGTGTTAGACATCAATTCCCTCTTCGAAGTTGTCGTTTTGCAGATGCGTGCTCTACCTAAGACGAGGTCAAAGCACTGCAATGCAAGGTGTACTGTTATCTTTTTTTTTTTTATTATTATTGCAAACAATGTCATGGGATCAGTTTTGTAAGGTCTTTTTTGTGTATGTCAGTTTTTTTGTTCTCCCTCTAGTGTGTCACGCGATGTTGGAAGATCAAGGCATCGATGTATGCCCAAGTCCGGGTGGAAGCAGCGCCAGTGGTGGCTCCTCCAGGCATAGCATGTCCAGCGTAGATAGCGGCAGAGCCTCCGGTTCTGACAAAGTAAGACCAAATTAGTGGTGGCACCATCTGAATATCTTAGCGAAGTCCTGACCTAATGGTTTTCTTTTCTATTACACGTTGCAAGATCCGTGGGATTGATTTGATATAATTATCCCCTGATGAATAATTCAGTGTCGGTACTCTTGCTTTCGAAAAATGTGATTATAGAGAAGTAAATGGTGCGTTGGAAATGAAGGAAGGTTAAAAGGAGTTTCAAACAATAAAATCTCGGCGTTGTAATGAAGCAAATTTGTTGTGATGGCGGCGTTTTATCCCACATGCTGAAGCCCCGTTACCATATTTGTTTTTCACTCGGTTGTTATTTTTTCTAATAATAAGAAACCCAAATTGTTCCCCCATTAAAATTATGACAAATGATCCGTAGTAAATTAAGAACGTAGTTACGGGTGAGAATACCTTGAACATCAAAACAAGGCTGAGATCTTAGATTCGCCTTATAATTATGTCCCATAGGATTCCCATATGTCGACCGGTCCGTAAAAAAAAGGATTTTATACATAGAAACTCCGACATGTACCGGAAGAGTTTTTCTTTGTAATGAGATTAGGAACTGCAAATCACGGGGTACGCGAAAATTTTGATGTGCATATAATTTCAATTTTCGGGAGTATGATGTATGGTAGTTTTACTCTAATGGATTTTCTCCAAAAATTGGGGTGGGGGGGTCACATCTTATTATGTTTTCAAATAGGTTTCCTCCTTATTGAAGATGAAGCTTCTGGAGGAATAAATTGTGTTAATTTGCATAAAGGCATCTTAACTTACTTTTCAGATTCATTTTAGTCACATGATTTTTAGTGTAATATTTGTAAGATTTATTTCAGGTTTCAATCACTAGCGTAGCAAAAGGGGCTCGACCCCCCCCCCCCGTTTGATGTCAAGAGACATTCTTCTTTGTAACACTGCATCACACGATCTTCTTTAATGCTGTTGAAGCCCCCATAGTTTTTGAATTGATACACCACTAGTTTCAGTATAGGGTTCATTAGCTTCTAGCGTGTATTGCAGTTATGGATGCATGAATAAAACCTCTAAGAATACATGTTACAGTTATGTACTAGGCATGGAAAGCAAAATCTGTTAATCAAATATCTCTCCACTTCCCAATTTATGTGTTTATTTCTTTATTTTTATTTCTTTTTTGTAAACAATTAGCTCATATTTTTACCAATGTTCTCACTGCAAGATGAAAAGCAAGAAGTTTTAATTTGAAGTTGTCGGTTCGCTGACGATGAATTAGTAACCAGAAAATGATATTTCTCGGTCATTCCCATGAAATCGTCGAGAACCATTTTCAGAGAGAGAAACATGGCGCGAGATGTGTTTGGATGCTTTAAAAGCCGTGAAATGATGAAGAGTGCCATTAAGGAATTAGTTAATGGAATGGCGCCAGATATTTACGATTGGGGTATTCAAAAATTCGTTGCAGGACTTGAAGATTCCTAAATCATATATTGTCAGCCATGTAGAGAAATGGCGCTTAAAGTAGGCCATAAAATAGTACAAAAAAATTTAACCGGGTGATTTTTTTCAACTAAATAGCTAATTATCTGATTGACCCTTCCATTAATACTAATAGCAGTTTATTCCTATCTGTTAGTTTTTCATGCGTATAATGTGTGTTGTATGACTACATATTATGGACAATCAATAACTGTTATTTCAATACTGGCTTAAAGTTAATTTTTTTTTGTTTAAACCGTACACCAGTTTCGAACTAACGGGTTAGCGGATCTCCTGGTGGAACTTTACCTTGTCTTGCTACTATGGACAGGTGTTGAATTGTATGCATTGAATTCGTTGATTTAATGCAGAAATATTGCGATTCTAATCGCTACATTAGAAATGAAATGGACTTGAAAAGGGTGTTAAAAGACCAATAGCAACGAATACCTGTATAATCAGCAACAAGAATTGCAAGAGCCATAATGGTACACTTCGACTTCCATGCTTCATCGTCTAGGGAGATATTCCACTTTGTCCTCTGGACGATTTTACGCAGATTTCCATGCTCCATTTATTGGAAAGCCATGGTATGGAAACTCAGAAAAAGGTTCGCATTTCAGCCTTTGGGCGACTTTTTATAAGCTTCCTATACCAGGATTTTTCAATGTTCAAAACGCATGTTATAAATATTTTAAAATGTTCCTGAGCCCCGCAACGTTACAAATAGACTAAGTATGAAAACCCGTGATCTATATTAAATCTAAGTATTTCTACTAAAGTGGAATGTTTCGATAAATGGTCAGAAAAGTTGTCTCTTGTACTGGTAGTTAGTTGAATGATGAATTATGCTTTTTGCAGGTGGTGATGCCAAAACCGCACCATCTCTTGCAAGGCCACCCAGAAGTTCCTCCACATCGACACAGCTACCACAGTTCCACTTCAAGCGTCTCCAGTGACGACCTCATCATTGGAGCTAACGTTGCCGAAATGATGCTTCATGGTATTCCTGTAAGTTTGGTTTGCAAATCCATTATTGTTTGATCTCTTACAAAGCCATTTTGATTATAGTTGTCAACGAAGAGAGAGAGAAAACAAGCTGATGTAGGTATGAAGTAAAAAATAAATGATTTAAGTACGGAGAGGGAGGGGGGTATTGGGGAGGTAACTGATTTAAATACGGAGATAAAAAGTAACTGAGTTAGGCTTGAAGAGAAAACTGATTTATACATCTAAGTGTGAAGAAGAAAGCAACTGATTTATGTAAGAACAAAAGGAGAAAGGTAATTGATTTAGGTATGAGTGAATGTCACTTGTATCTTCCAGTGATGCTGTTAAACTACCCCTAGGCTCAGCCTCTATCGTAGTTACACCAATGACTGATTAAAATTCCGACTCCATTTTATCGACTTGTATCTAGTAAAAATTTTTACCTTTGTAACATTTTACACCAGTCTTTTAAACATGACGTCATTTAAAATTTGAACTTCTGTTTGGCATAAGTTTCAATTTAACGTCAATATTTAACCCAGTTTATGATGTATGGAGATCCATAATTAATAGATATAACTAGACAGGGGCGGACTGGGTCCTCTCAAAGGGTGCATACATTAGATTATCAGAGGGCGCGAGTCCTATGGCCCATGAGGGCGCAAGTCCTAGAGCCCATGAGGGCGCACCGGAGGCCCAGTCCTCTCCTGTAACTAGATGTATATTCAGTGTAGATTTTTTCCTAAATCAGAGGGAAAATAGGCGTTTCCCGTTTTGCAAGTTACGCACCATTGCAACAACAGCTTGTGAACCAACCATGTGTTGAATGATATATCGCGGGACTTGAAATTCTACCAACGAAAAGTTTTGTCTAACCACATAATGTAACCAGGTTCATCATTGGTCAGTGTATGTGGGTGTGTGTATTCTGGATTATATCTTAGCTAAGTGTAAACTCCAGTTCTAAGCTCTTGAATTAAATGCTCTTTATTTGCGGTTAAAACTTGAGGTTAACCGCAAGTTCTATGCAGTTCTGTGTAACCCCAAGTTCTATGCAGTTCTGTGTAACCGCTAGTTATATGTGGTTATATGCTTTTCTTGTGCAGGTAGTAGACAAAAGTGAAAACACCCACCTATTGATCTAGTACGCAATGTCTGTTTATTTTTAAAGCATCGACGTATATGATCTATTTTCAATATCTATAAGTATATAATCTTACATTAATAACTATAAATATATTGATATAATAAATGTATCTAAATATCAGTCAATATTTACATCGGTGTACAATTTGTTACAATCAGTAGATCATAAAATTTTAAGTTAAATAACACTCTACATTTTACCTTAATATGAAATTATCTAAAAATTAAAATTAAGAAGCATTTAAAAAATAACTAGGGCGGTGATTATCCGGTGATGAGGGATTTTATTATAACACCAGTATTATTATTAGGAAATTAACAATAATATATTGTATTTTATTCTTTTATTACAGGGGAAAATTATTCCAATCACAGACATCACAGATTTTATATTATTTAAAAAAAAAGGGGGTAGGGGTAAAGGCATTGGAATTTAAAGGTGGTTAGCAGTCAGTTAATACACGATATATATATTTAATACTTTCAAATCGATTACTCTCACATGTGATAAAATCGATTAATCTCGTTTTCATCAAATAATAATTACATATAATACATGTTATAATACGTATAACAATTTATCATTATTTTTCAGTAAAACATTTATTAAATTTAATTTTAAACTAAAATGATGCTTTATTACTTTTTTGACGTTTTTTTTCTAAATTTAGGCATTTTTAAAATTAATAATAAAAGTATCACATGTTTAATCTGAAAATATTTTTTCAGTTTAATTTTAAGTGGCTGCATGTAAATTCTTTCGAAAATTACTGTTAAAAATTACTCACTTCAGGATTAAAAAATATATAATTCAAGTGTTTGCCATTGCTTGTATTTCAACATAAACAGCATTTTCTTTTCAGATGTTATAAATGAATGTTGGATATTTTTAGATGATATGTTTCTCCCTCTCTCCCCCCACATATAAGAAATGTTTTTATTTTTATCTAGATGTGTAAAGGAAAAACTTAATTTTCAGCCTTAGTTTTATAGGCTTGTAAAGATTTACACTGGCCGGTTCACTTTTTGTACAAAAAGCTGTTCCTACATCAAATCTCTCACAAAATCTAAAATATATATATATAGGCGACGCCCACCGTTGTGCTCGCCCACACGAGCGTTCTTCTGATGATGCGCCCTAAACCCACGTGCTACATAGGATGCAGGTCGTAGATAAGGGACCAGCCGGCATGCGTGCGCCAGCACAAAGAAGATTCAAATGGATAGGACCCCATTTCACTCGAGCGTGAGCAAATCTACTAAAGGGAACTTATACGCAGTAGGTCCTCGTGATTTGTTCTATGGCTGTTGTCTACATTGACGCTGGGAACCTAGCTAGAGCTTCGGGGAAAATCGGCGACCCCTATGGCGTGACATCACGCCACAACAACTGTCCTTACAATAACTTGAGTTCTCTTTGCCTTCGGGTTTTGAGCACCGGCGCCGTTAGCGGGGAGGGGGAGACAGGGGGGACCTGACCCCCCCAATGTTGGCATTAGGGTTCCATATCCCCCTTCAATTTCAAACAAAATGCCTTTTAAAGGTATATTGACACCCCCAATATTTTCATGCCGTCGGCGCCGATGGTTTTAAGTGTACTTACTGGGAGAGGAAAGAAAGATGGCGGCGGTTGATTTTCATTTCTCGGGAACAAAGATGATTCTTGAAATCCTTGAACTTGCATCCAAAAGATGCGATTTTCGTTCGTGATTCTATCGAACCACAATTCGGGTCTGGATAACAATTTCATCGTCACTGTATTAAAATGTAATTAGCGCCCATTAAGCAGAATTTGATCTTAGATAGCCTGTGCTGCCGTAACGGGTGGGCTCACTGGACCCGAAACCCAACTTGGCGAGTCCCCCCCACACTTAAAGATTTGTTTTTAACAACAGATTATAGTTTGCTACAGCAACATGCAGTGAAATCTGTGGATAACGATATCCATGGCCCGAGAAAACGTATCGTTTTAGACAAGGCTGTGGCTTTTCGGAAAGTGGGCCACTTAATTTTTTTACAGTGGATCTCGTAAGCCAAAGGTTTCGTTAAAAAAAAAAACCTCCAGATTTTCTTCCGGCTATTTGTTCACTTGCTATATGGAAAGGGGTTACCCATGCTGACCCCGCGGTTTTCCTTATTTCTGGGAAAAAAAGTATCTAAAATTTTGGGTAATTACGGTTATCGGTGGGAAGGATTAACACTGCTGGCGGGCCGTATATTTGACAATTCTGCTCTATATCTATCGGGATCTTGGAAAATGCCGTTATAGAACGAAAATTTACATATAAAGTTACAATCTGTATAACTTACAAATATGTAGGTAACGTATAACTTTATACAGTTAAATTTGTATATAACGTATAGCGTTATATAGTGAAATCTATATAACGATACTGCCTGTAATGATAAATTTATGACGTTTTCGGCGGTCACCACAGATGCAATTTACCAGGTTCAACCTTGTCTATAACGATAAACTGCTTATAACTATACGCTTTCTCGGTCCCTAACGTATCGTTATAAACAGATTTCACTGTATTTTTATGATTGTAAAATTCTTGAAATATTAAATCTAGTGCAGTTAAATTTTAAAATTAGAGTGTAGTGAAATTAAGTTTTAAAGTTAGTGTAGCTAAATTTTAAAGTTAGTGCAATCAAATTTAAAAGTTAGTATAGTTTAAAAGGGCCTCAAAAAACGATCGAGCTCAGGGTATAATCTTCCAATGCACTAAGGCGGCTCTGTCCTTGATAGCAAGCACTTGTTTAGGACTTTAGACCCGCATTTACATAAATGGAGGGTCTGTTAACAAAGTTTCAACCTATACCTAAATATGTAATGTATCTTTAATTGTAATTGATTCTCCTAAATAAAGTTTGTATTGTATCTTTCACTCGGCTATTGGGGGTGTACATCTCTTCCGCAAGCACGTCAGGCTTGAACTTCTCTTCACGTTATCTAACCGGGGAGTTTTCCCTGTATAGTACTTTAAAGTTAAGTTTATTTTATTGTCTCGGACGAGTCGATAAAACCATTCCGTTACGAGTTGGACTCCCGATGCCATTTTCCACTTTTACTATGCGACATGCCGTTAAATTTTAACAGCGGTGGTTTATGAGTTGACGCTGAAAACTTTTAACCGTTGATTAAAACGGCGACAAGAATTTCGAAGGGACTCCGTCAGATGTCCTGGCCTTTGCGGCATATTTAAGTGCATTTTTTTTTTTTAAAATATAAATAATGTGTGTTTTAAAGTGTAGTAAGCACAAAATATGTCAACTATGTTAGAAAGGTGGATGTTCTCCAATGTTTGCCTTCTGAACACAACCGACGTCAGAAGCATTCTCAGTATCACATCATACAGAAGCGATTTTCTGTAGAAATATTCATTTATATTCTTCTCGAATTCTATTGTTTATATTCTTTTCGAATTCTATTTATATTCTTTTCGAATTCTATTGTTATATTCTTTTCGAATTCTATTGTTTATATTCTTTTCGAATTCTATTGTTTATATTCTTTTCGAATTCTATTGTTATATTCTTTTCGAATTCTATTGTTTATATTCTTTTCGAATTCTATTGTTTATATTCTTTTCGAATTCTATTGTTTATATTCTTTTTGGATTCCGTTTATATTCTTTTTGGATTACGTTTATATTCTTGTCGAATTCTATTTATATTCTTGTCGAATTCTATTTATATTTTCGAATTCTATTTTTATTCTTTTCGAATGCTGTTGTTTATATCCTTTTCGAATTCTATTGTTTATATTAGTTCTTAATTCCTTTTGTATTGTTTAAAAAAAAACAAAAAAAAAACCTTGCGGCGGATTTGAGTTTTATATTTTCGTGTTTCGTGGTTGCGTCTCATTTGAACTATCCAGTACTTTTTCTTTCTTCCTATTTTCTCAGAAATTTCTGCCGCTGACGTTTCTTTCGTGGTTCAGTGGAATTGTAGACGTCTTGAGTTCCCTTTCTATAATGAGCTATTCAATCTCCGATTTACTGTTCTGTGACTTCTATTTAGGTGTTATTTGCTCTGTGACTGGCATTTCTTTCTTTCTCCGTTTGCCACATGGCGAAGCATGTACATTTCTTTATTAAGTTATGGTGTGCATCGCTGCTTCAGCTCAACGCTATAACGACACTCAAAATGCATTATTCGAAAACAGAGTTTAAAAGTGTGCCACTGGCGTTGCATGCGAGCACTAAATTTACGTTTAAGGACGGAACCCTCACAGAAAAAGACTTTGAAATCACCTCGTGTCATTTCAGCGTAGGCGTTATTTTAATCTCGTTTATTTACAAATGTATGGGAAATTTTCGTAACGGATAAACCAGGTATATGAATGTTGAACGTGATGTCGATGAATGCTGAACGTGATGTCAATGATGATGACTTGGAATACTGAACGTAACGAATTTTAAAGGAACACTCTTAATTTATCGATTGAGTATTGCGAAGCTCCGCATTTTTTAGGGACCCATCCTGTCCTTCCAGCCCAAGACCTACAAAGGCCTTAATTCGACATCGTTTTTGTACATGCCTACAAAATATAGGATCAAATAATGTTTTAAGAAGTTCAGCTATTACATCAGATGTAGGGCTTATGCAGTGGTGACGTTTCCATTTAGCGTGCGGTTACCCTCGTTCGATTCCCGACTGTGCCGTAAAAAGAGAACTTACCCATTAGCTGCTTACCGTAGTCTAGAGGGTTGGTTCCCTAGACACTTAAAAGGTTCGGGTTTCTCGAGAAACTGTAAGTCCCAGCACAACATAATCTTTGCTGTCCTTGCGCTGTAAAACATACATAAACTGTTGCTAGTACGCTATTTATTCTGAATCCGGCGATGTGCATTACTGAAAACCAATCATTTGAATCCTTGCACTGGTGGACTGGCGTACGCAAGTGGCGTTGATGGGGATGTAACCAGAGTTAACCTGTTGTTAACCTTTTCGCCTAAAGGCGTTAACCAAAATTCGTTTAGAAAAACTGGTCAGCAATTTGCCGAAAAGCTCCAAATAAAATTGGAAAGGTGATGTATATTCGTAATAGACTCCATGCTACAAATATAAGGCATTTGATGAATATATCAATCGGTGGGCCAGAGAGGAAGGAATTTGATTTGATGAAAGCTGCATGCATTGTGTACGCACCGGCAAGTAAGAATCCAATCAAACAGGGGTGATTATGTTCCGGGATTTCCGTAAATTCCAGGAATTTCAACTTGCCTCTTCCGGGATTTCTTTTTAAAAATTACAAAAATTTTGTTTCGTATAATTTTTTATATTC
>QLNU02014176.1:98844971-98855834 GCA_006491805.2 Dysdera silvatica
CTCTCAAAGGGCGCATACCGTAGATTATCGGAGGGCGCTAGTCCTATCACCTATGCGGGCGCACCGGCGGAAGGGCCGACGGCCCAGTCCGCCCCTGGCTGGGTTAAAGGGGCCTACACATGTTTCGGGCGGTTTGCGGAAGTCGGACTGTACAAGCCGATTAGAACGTGTTTTCAGGAACGTTTCTTTTCAAGACTTTGCCGGCCGCAGAATCTGTAAAGTATTCGATCGGCCTAAATCGGAGTGGACTGCGTGAGGACTGCCCGTACGTCGTATGTTATTGATGGTGCCGACCTAAGAAGTTTCTGGAGCGTAGCTTACGCGGGCAGTAGGGAAATCAGGACCCCCCCGGTCGACCGGAAAGTATGTAGTCCCCTTAAGGCCTGCACCCGTTTTACGTACGAAAGTACAGAATATATAGTACAAGTTACACGCCATTTTTTCTGAAAATGGGCACACGTCTATCAAATCTGTAGACATAAAAATAATAATTTCCCCGTTTATCGCTGTGGTTGTACCAGCTTCAATGGTGCCAAATCTGAGGCTTCGTTCTTAGAATTCTTCATTCAGTTTTTTTTTCTTACGTAAATAACCTTTTAAAGATTTTAGGAACGTGAATCAAAACACATCTCGAATCCCGAGTTTCTGTTGCTGCTGTGACTTCAGTGATTGTGTGCAAGCGATCTGTTTCAGTGATGTCCTGTTTCCCACCCACGTGATCCTAAGTGCATCCAAGGGCGGACACAGGGGGTCATGACCCCCCCCGAAACATTTTTTCACTGTAAAAAATTCCAACTTTCATGATAAATGAAGGGTGTTATTCCAAGACCATGGCAAATTCTGTCCTTGACTCCCCCCAAAATGAAAGCCTGTGTCCGCCATTGAGTGCATCTAAAGGCAGCCTTTCTTTGTTTATCTAATCTAAACGGTCACTTCGCATTTATGATATCTATTAGATCGCTCAGAAACTGATGCGTTTGTCCTCAATCTATTTCTTTCGTCTTCTTTTGCCCTTTTCCGAGGAAATAGCTTATCTTTATCGGCTGACAGCCTTCTACTACCGCCATTGCATTATATCATTATTTTCTTGTTGGGGGAAACCAGGAAAACAATGGATCTTGTTGTCTGTTGTAGCTCTAGGCATTTATTACTAGTGTCGTAGCAACTGATGGAACAATGGACGACTTTTAAAAGTAATGTTGTGGAATTTGTGTAAATTGGACGTAGGTTTCTTTGACAATGATCATTTTATAAGAAGATATAATGACTTCAACGGCCATAGCCTTAAACGTTGGTGGTCCTGTTAAATTTTAGGTGATATGTATGATTATTGGTCGATTAATGGGTGGCCAAGATTATTAATATTGTGCTTCTTTTCGTAAGGATCAGTTCATTACAACGGTACTGTATTGTCAACTACAACTTTTCATATATGGTATGTTAGAGTATTACGCGCTATGTTGTTATATTTTCCATCGTTATTGTTGTCAATTGCAATGTTCTCCAGTCCTAGTTCTCTTCCTAGTATCTCTGGTTTTGTTAGCAGATTCGTCCTTATCGATATTCATGGTCAGGTACGGTCCTCTTTGACCATTCCAGGCTCATATTTCAGGGTGTTTACTCACCTGGAAAAGTCAGGGAAATTTGAAATACAAAGGCCAAAGTCAGGGAAATTTGAAAGTCATTGTTATAATAAATAACTTATTAAAATAATTTTCCTGAACTGTCCTTTTCATACCACATTACCTACTGAAAAATTTGTAAACCTTGTACTTTTGACTAAACTTCTTCCAAAAGTTACCATTTTGCACCAAAACTAATATAATTTATATAAAATTATTAAGCACATATATTTTTCAGAAGAAACTGTTTGCCAAATATATAACTAAAACACACAAAAAAAAGTGTTTTTAGCTAAATTATTTAATTTGTGGGGGATTTTGATCATACCAATCTCCTTTGCCTTACATCGGTGGTTACACGGAATAAGTGGTTAAGTCAAAAAATGCCCAAAATTAGCCAGTTATTCCCTTTGACCACAGATATATATATTAGTCATACGCACTTTAAATGGAAATAGAAAATCAGCTTTGCGATTATATAGTTAAGCTCTTTTAAAATGGACTTGAAAAGGGCCAAATGGAAATGTTGCTGTAAATATTTAATTAGTGAAAGTTTTTAGTGTAAAGAAATACACTTTTTAATACAGCTTTTGAATTTGTAAATTCACTTTAATTGAGTTATAAATGGCTTTGGGGTTTGCGTTAATCGATTTCATGGCCTTGAAACTTGCTTTGATTGGGCAAATTTTCGCGGGCGCATTGTGTGTTGTTTACTGTAATTAGCGACTGGAAATCGATTAAGATTTGGTCTGGAAACCTGGAAAAGTCAGGGAAGTGACAGAAACAGAACTTGGGTAGACACCCTGATTTTTATATTCTTACACGATTTAAGACCACAAATTCAATTCACCACAGTGGACAGTATATGGAAAAATAGATTTCTTTTTCGTTGACGATCAGCTTCCCAGTGTTGTCTGTCTGGTCATACATGGTATGCAGATTTAACAGCTGTGTTAACCCTTAATTCCTTCTGCCATGGAACAGTGCTCCATCGATAAATGTATAATCGATAATGTAATAATCGATTAATGTATTTCATAAATATGAACGTAGGCGAGTCTGAACAAGGGGAGTGTAGCAATTCAAAAATTAAGGGAGGGGGGCTCGAGCACCTTCAAAAAAAGATCAAGTGATTCCGTGTTAAGGATAACAACGTATTCGTTGTCCAGTAGGGGGCTTTAGGCCCCCCCCCCTCTTACGCCTCTGGTCTGAAGGGAACTATTAAAAGAAAGGTCTTCATAACCTACACGTGCCTCTTGTCAGCATTTTTTTCCCCTTGTAAGGACACAAAAATATGGACTACTCAACCCAGTTCTGAAACGTCATCCAACATGTGATTAAGAAGAAAAGTTTCCTCCTTTGCTGAAAGACTAATAATGATGATGGTTTGTGTTGTCCCGCCCCCAAGAAGAAGGGAGGAACATCGAATTGTGACTCAGCGAGAAAAGTCATCCGACTGAGGATGGTTGCTCATTCAGAATGATGTAAATTTCGTTATAACATAGAAACCCATCAATTCCAGAACACTAACATTTCGCCATTTGTCTTTGCTGTGTTATTCGGCTTACAAAAACATCAATAACGTACTCATTTATCGTTGGATTAGATGCTATTTGATGGCGGAAACTGACCTTGGTGCAATTGCCTTGCGAATTTGACCCTTCAAGATCTTTTTCATTTTCAGTGCTTATTTGTAGAGGATAGCTGCATTTCAGATTGATTCAAATGCGTGCGATGGATCTATTTCTTTGGATATCGGTCTATTTCATGCTGCACTGATTCTATTTGCGCACATTTTTGATGCAGAAATCAGGTCAACCCTGAAAAGTTGACATTGAACATGGCGTCGAAAAAAATATCTGTCATGGATAACATGGCCAGATATATGTCTTAAAAGCGGAATAGTTGTGATCGAAACCCGCAGTAGGCGGTTATAGTTCAAGATGTTTATTTTGTATTCAAATGAATCAATTTTAACATGTACATGCATTTTTATGATTCGTGCTTGGTATTCAAACTTATTTCTTTTAAAAGTATTGATGACGACCGTAGTATTTCGTAAAAGTTTTGACAAATTTATTTTTGTGACTAATATTAATTTTGAATACATGTAACGGTACATGTCTTACGATTTTGCCAATACACTGTTGATTTATGGATTGTCTTTAGAAACGCTTAAAACTTTGGGCTCCGCATTTTACGTTTTCGGTAATTAGCTAGCCAGACGAATTACACTTCGGGGCGAGGTGGGGGGCAATTATGCGTATTGGGGACAGGACACGTTCGCTCAAAACGGGACGTCTTGTCACCGTAGTCATAAAACGCATTGTAATGTGTTTCAACTTTAATGGTTTGAAAAGTGTTTGACTTTTTGGGGAGGGGAGGGGGTATATATATATTTTTACGAGATGTTTAGGAGACTTTTTTTCATATTTTCACGGTTTCTGGGTATGGGAGATAGCGGTCTCACAAACGAATTAGGAGATTCAAACCCTAACCAATTGATTTTATGTCTGAATGTGTTCTTTGAGTTAAAGTTTTAAAAGGGCAGAGATGGTGTGGGGGAAATGGGTGCGTGAGCGAAAAACGTTGGAGTGGGTAACGGACGAAGGTTGAGAACTACTGCGTTACTCTAAATCTGTCCCCGGTACATGTACACGGCGCTACATTTGAGTTCGGTAAGTCTGTACGGTTACAGGTGGTTAGAAGTGCCCTGCGGTGGCGCAGTGTGGTAACGCGTTCTCCTAGTGCGCCGCTAATCCGGGTTCGACTCCCAGCAGTGCAAAAAGAACGCTTACTCAGAGATCTCATAAAGATCGCACTGCTCACTGTAGTCCGGGGTTTGGTTCCCTAGGCCTTAAGAGGTCCGGATTCCTTGGAAAATAGTAGGGCGCAGCATGACCATTGTAGTCTTTGAGCCGTCAAAATCAAAAAGCGAAAGGTTAGAGAAGTTACTGATATGGAATGGCAAGGGGGAACATTCGTAATGCAGAGCTTTATGAAATCCTCCTCCTTTTATTTTTATCCACACTATTTAATCCACTAAATGCACATGCTGTCTAAATATGCACAGTATTGCAGTGGTGGGTGGGGGCATGAAGAGAAAATCACAATGCGTTTAAGAAGTGGAAACATTTGCGCTTGTGAAACAGGAAAAGCACGTTCGTTTATTTTACGAAGTGAACAATTACAAAAAGACCATTTAATTTCATTTCATGAGTAACCATTAAACTTGCATTTTTTTTTTCATACCCTCCGATGTTCTCTTTCCTAGATGCCACGATCTTCTTTACACGGGCATTATTAATTCTTGTTTTTCAGAAAGACATTTTTTCTTGCTTAAATATGGACTCGTTTTAAAGTATAAATTAGTGGAAAAACATCTTGCCGCATAAAAAAAATATATATATACATGTCTTACTTTATCTCGTCTCTGATGTAATTTAAGATCGTTTATATGTTTTTTATTCTCCCAAGCTTGCCTTAAAAAGGCGCTTGAATCGTCTCCTTGTTACCACGATCGTGGCACCATATTCTCCAGAGGGAACCAGTAACATCTTTGCGCTTTCCGAGGCCCGGTTTATGATGAATAGCTGGCTGCACCATCCCCATTTGGCTCATCCAGGCTTCGTAAACCCTTAAAATCCCTCATGTCTAGGCTCGTCTTTTTTCTTCTTCCCCTTTATCTTTCAGCTCCTGGTGCATGAGCCTAGAAATCCCAACTATTTTTGAATCCGTCTTGAGCCCGGCCGACGCGGAACCAATATCCGGAACTTTTTGCAAGATATTTCTCCGGCGGCTAAAGATGGCGATAGCGAGCTTGATTTGTCTCCCAAATAGCCAGGATTTGCGCTTCAGCTCTCTCGTAGTGAAGAGCGTTTTTTTTTTTTCCCCCCCTCTCTTTCTTTATTACTCAAGCGTATGCTCAACAGTGGTATGATGAGAGTGATGTAAAGTATTTAGCGTCAAGCTTGGAACTTTCTGCTTATTTTTATAAACGCAAATTATGTAATTTGCCCCCCCTTTTTCATCTCCCAGCACTGACCGTAGAGCGAAAATTACAGACTATAATCCTTCCCGTTAAAAGCTCTTGTAACAGCGAATTGGCAACTCTATGAAAAATTTCAGCATGTAAATAAAATTTCGAATGAATAATTCCATTACTGGAGACATTACTCCTAATGAAATGGTTCTGGCTCGTCCGAAAGCTTGGAATCTTTTTCGTTTGCTATCTTACCAGTGTTTAACATTTTGTATGTGAAGTTGCTATTCGACTATTATGTCAATATTTCACGTGTTTTTATATTTTTAAAAATGTAATGTAGAAAACTTGTCTAGTTGAACCCATTTCGATGGAACCGAACAAACTACAGTTGAAATAATTTGACGACGACACTGCGCGTTATTAAATTAATTGGAAAAGGACAACAAATTAACAGTTTTGAAGCCTTACATATAATCGCCAACGCAGATAATGCCGTTAATGACTAGTTACCGTCCAATTTCATTTCTCCCTTTTGGACGAATTTTCTCCCCACATCGAACAATATTTCTTCATAAAATGTTTCTTCTGTCTCACATTATGCATTTCCTCCCATATAGTATAATTTTTCTTCTGCTATGTTTCTTTCTCATCTTACTTTATATTTACTGGTGACGTTTCTCTAAATTCAATGTTCCATTACCAGAGACATTTCCCCTAACCCATGTGCTTGATTGATTTTTACTGTTCATTTCATTATACCTGTAACCGCCGTTTGTAACACGTATTTGTTATTACACATTGTGTGTATATCGTTGACCATTCTGACGAAAATAGCCCAGAGCTATTGAAACAGTCTGTAAACGATTAAACTTAATTAAACTGTGTTAATTTGTTGTCTTTTTTCAATTAAACTGCAGTTGGTTCCCGTTAGGGAGGTTTCAAGTATTACGTAAGCAATATTTTGGCCATTTCAACCCCCACCCCGATAAAGCAAAAAGGTAGCAATGGCCAGCATAGGAAGAAATAAAGCGCAGGCACCTCCCCCACAAAGGTGCTTACACCTTCACTTGAAACTCCTGTAACGAATACCGGAACCGAAAAATCCGTTAAGAAACTAAGACTACTAGTCCCCGTTTTAACATTGAGACAGTGTATTGCTCTGCGGTGGCGCAGTGTGGTAACGCGTTCGCCTAGTACGCCGTTAATCCGGGTTCGACTCCCAACAGTGTACAAAGAACGCTTACTCAGAGATCTCATAAAAAGATCGCACTGCTCACTGTAGTCCGGGGTTTGGTTCCCTAGGCCATAAGAGGTTCGGATTCCTCGGAAAACAGTAGGTCCCGGCGCAGCATGACCATTGTAGTCTTTGAGCCGTAAAACCAAAAAGAAAGCGAAAGAGGCAATGTATTAATATTTCCGATTTAAGAAAACCAAATAATTTTCGTTATAACGAAAAAATTCATTCCGGATCCAAAAAAGTTTTTGTTATTTGAAAAAAAAAAAGGTACTTCAAATGCAAAGAACTTAAAATGCAAGAAACAAGTTTTATTTTTAAATAACAATGGAGGAACAGGTGGCATGCGAACATACATTTACCACTCTTTGAAGTTTTTTTTACAACTGTCGAATTCGTTTCGGTTTTTCCATTCTTCCTCTACCTTCCCTCTAGGTTGAGTATATGGCAAATAACTGGTGTGCATTATTAATGTGATATTCAGCGGCTGTTATCTGTGTCCGGTGTTAGTTGCGATTTTATTTCTTTCCAATTTCTTCGGTAGTGAAATGGCTAAGGTGAAACGACAACAGTTGTCTTTGGAAGAAAAGGAAGCCATCATTTCTAAAATCGATAAAGGTTTTCGGAAAAAGGCAATGTGGCTAAAAATATTGGCTTCTTTATCAATTTTATCTGCATATAACAAACTACTACATATTTATCTACTGTTTTGACATTCATTACAAGAGTTTTTACAGCTATGAATTCATTTATACAATCAAAAATCAAGGATTTAATATTCGAATTTTATTTCACTATATTATCGTAAGTTAATTTAATTACTTTCCCGTTAAAATTATACCTGTTTGTGAAAGAAATGCTTTGCATGTTATGTTTACAGAGAAATGTTGCGTAATATTAATAACTTAATATGAATTCCCCTATAACGAAATAATTTAGCTGCCCCCTGAAGTTCGTTGTAACTAGATTCTACTACATTATAACTTTAACACGTGGGTAATACTCTGTAACTTGGACAACCTTTGTAACTTGGAAATCGGACGCATTTAACAAGGCAAGTTGGACAAGTTCCTTGAATTAGGTTTTTGTGCAGTAAACGTGAAGGAAGGTACCTGCTTCTCATGTAAATGAGGAACAAACGACCGATCTGTTTTGCTGTTATTAACTCAACAATGATAATAATTATAATAACTCAATAATTATCATTGTAATATAATAAGTCGCTCAATGCAATACACACAATATTAAACGTGTGCCGAGGTACTAGGTAAACGTTTTGTGCACATGCTACACAGGACCGTTCTTGAATTGTTGGTCGCTGAGGTATAAAACGATATCGTCGTTCTTCTTAATTTAATATTATTTATTTAACAATTTGTTATGCATTGTTTACTTCTGATAACAGGCTATAAACTAAATTTGTCTCTATCTATATATGCATAGTTTTAAATAGTTATCATGGATTTTTAATTTTTTTTTTCATAAAATGAAAGTTCTTGATATAATCTTCGATCTAAAGACCGAATATAAAAATAATAAATGGTCTGTGGCCGCTTCTACGCTTGGCCGCCCAGGTTAAGGACAAATGCCCCCCCTCCCCCCTCCTGCCAAGAACGACCCATGAACCCTGCCCTACCACTTTTAACCCTCTCCGTTATCTATTCCCAGTTATTATTGTTACTAAAAGTATGTAACATAACTTGATAATTATTTTTGAATTAAAGCAATTTGTAATGTTTCTCGCATGCTATAAAATCTTTGAGACTAAAGTTCGAGATTCCTTACTGGGAAAAAAAAAATCCAAAAAAAGATTAAATGACAATAAATTTCATCGTACGTACTATGTTGGACGTTAGACACCTCTCTTAGCCGACCACGGTTAGAGGGAACCGTGGGGGCCCAATTTGTACTGTGTTTAAATTTAATTTTTGAAACCGCAATGAATTACATACAGTTGGCGTCTGTAAAGTGTTGAAATCTAATTTGTGAATCGTCTTGGTTTTATCTTTACTACCTTCTCTGACATTGCTTTAAAACAAAGGTATCACTCAAAACTCGGTTTGCGGAACCCTGAGGGTTCCCCTTCATGATACTTTTGATAAATGCTCTCGAAGGTTTCCGTGAGCTCACAGTTGTTGTCTTCGTGATTATACTAAAACGTTAAGCCCAATCCCACGTATTTATTTTATATAAATCGAACACTACGCAGATTAAATCAAACAACAATGTCAATCAATCAACGTTTATTGGCGTAGTGATACCAACGCCGATGGTATGGCGTGATTAGATGGTGAAACGTTCGAAAGAAAATAAATATTTCTGCCTTCGGTGGGACCTGAACCCACGACCTTCCACTAAATCCCATATGAATAAACATACTTCGCAGTCCTCTGTAATTTTGTCGGCTGGACAGGCATGTGCGCGTTCGGAAAACAAAAATGTGAGGATCGCTTGTGTTATACGGTAAGTTCACAATTGGGGGTGGGGGACATGCATTATGTCATGAACTATATCTTGTTGTGTTTACAAAATTTCAACGTTCAATGTTACAATTACTATTATTGTAGTTTTTAATTAACAAAATGCATGAGAAATTTTCAACGAATTGTATCCATATTTTGAAGCCTTCTTTTCGGGACGTTCTGATATATTAAGATTATGAATCCTTGTTTCTCTTTGACTACTGGCTTCATTTTTTTCCTAGATGTATACATAAATTTTGGCTTTGATTTTTGTATAGAGTTTTGTAATTCGTTTTTTCTTTGGAAAAAAATTACCTTTGTGGTTACGCATAGCCCCAGCGTTGGGAAGATGACTGTTATCTCCAAAGAAAATCAATCGTTTGCTCCACATACTTAAACCCTAACTCCAACTCCCGCTGAACGTAAACGTTATATCCATCAAAAATTCTGATGAAAAAAAAAGATCGGTTCCGCGAAAACTCGAATATTCTTTTCACTAGTAGATTGCGTGTGTGTGCTTGATTCGCCAATCATTTAATTTTTAATTTTCTTTGGGTCGCATTCCCTGAGGCCATGCAGTATAAGTACTCCCATATTAAATTCGCTTGAATGCCCTAATGGCTACCTGTCAAAGCCAAGGCATCCATTATGCAAGCACATTAAAAAGCATGGAGTCTTCTTCCAATCTAAGATTTCTTTGAATATCTTAACATAAGAATGTCAATTATAGTTAAATCAATGTTTCGCAATCTCTTATTTACGGCGACGTGCTTCTACACTCATCGACGCCTAGTCCACTTCGACGTTTGGGAGAGGCCCGCGTTGGAGTCAACGATACGTATTTCGAAAACTGGCCACCGTGAACCGGGCCTGTTTATGTCTAGGGGCTACGTCATCTTGTTGGTCCTGCGTCCGATGATTATCGTTCGCCTTAGAGACCATTTGCCGGTCATTCCAATTGATAAATGGCTTCGACATGTCGTCAATTGCTATCTCATGAGCCGTTGGTCCAAGCGGTGCCAATTCCCCTTGTCCATGAGATGTATTGGAGGAATCATTGGCTGTATACACGATAAGGTTTATGGGCGATATGTCATCGAAATGAGGCTATACACCGTCGTCTTCATATCTTCCAGTGTGTTATTTCTATTTAAAACGGAACTCATGTGCCCAAAAATGTCGTAGTTACTGGTTTAAAAAGTAAATAGTGATTTGTACTTAAGTCAGAAACTTTATAACTTGAAATATAATTGGAAGTGATCGATAAATTTAATCGTAATTGGAAGCAATTAAATAAATTCAAATTCAATTGGAAGTAATTGATAAATTTAAACGCCATTAGAAGACATAGATAAATTTAAACGCAATTAGAAGTGATTAATGAATTTAAATGTAATTGGAAGTGATTGATAAATGTTGCTGGTTTAAAAAGTAAATGGAAGTGATTTGTGCTTAAGTCAGAAAATTTATATGTAATTGGAAGTAATGGATAAATTTAAACGCCATTAGAAGTAATTGATAAATTTAAATGTAATTGGAAGTGATTGATAAATTTAAACG
>QLNU02014176.1:98855934-98874671 GCA_006491805.2 Dysdera silvatica
TCGGACTGTTTACTCGTAAAACTTGTTTACTATAATCGTATTGTGTTCGTAATATCCGCGTGTAAACTTGTGACTATTGTGTGTGTGTTTATTTATCGCTATGCAAGTTTACATGTATGCACAATGTTACGGCACTTCCACACGCTGTTATTGCTTACTACGCAGCTATATGGGTGTTGTCGTCACTCCCGGATCCCTTTGCGGTTCTAATGAATTATCAATTGTATTGTTATCAGCCTAGCGGTTGGTGAGATATTCCCCAGAGGTCGCAGCAGTAGTGATGAGAGGCACCCTAAATGGCGTTTTGTCTAAATTGAATTTACTCCGCGCCGAGTTAGGTCTGGGAAAGACAGACCACCAGTAATTTCTACTCCGGCCTGTTATATACGTTATTTTATTTTTTTTGATGGCGCGCTTGGCTTTGGCCCAAAGTATTTGTTATGGCGACTATAGTCTCTTTGTACGATTCCGGCTGGGCTTTGGCAAGTCAGCGTTAGCGCTTTCAAGCATTTTCTGTATCCCCCCCATTATAATATTTAGGCCTTAAGACATGTAAGTGATCTTCGGGGTAGCTGACCCTTTATTTTTTGAACGAACATCCGGAAAATTGTAGGCCGCGGCCCTGCATGACCCTTGTTTTCCTTGCGCCGTAAAATTCTAAACGAACAGCAAAAATCTGTTATAAGATGGCCCTTTTTTACATGTCAGGTTGTTTTCGCAGTAAACACGGCGAAAAGCCATATGAGTTCAAACAAATCTATGTGGAAGAAACTGTAGTCAAAACCAAGGGCGGATCAGAAGGATGCTATTAGAAGTTCGGGTCCTTCACGGGGAAATTTTTAGTTTTGGACTGTTAAATAGTTTAGGTAAATGTTGTTATATTACTAGCCTTCGTGTATACCCACTAAAATATTTAATTTATGACAATGAATTAACGTTGGGTTTTTCTTTAACCCTTAAATGCCAACCCCCCAAGTGGGTCAAATTGTCCCGGTGTGTTATATTTTGTGCTATATTTCCGATGGTTTTCCAAATGCACACTTGATTCTCACCGACATCTAAGATTATACATTTTGTAAGCCATCTAGCTAGTTTTTTTCTCATTTTTTTATTTTTTTATTGCAAATTTCATACTACTACCCCGTTTATGTATGACTCATAACCTGGGTCAAATTGACCCTATAAATAATTTTGCACATGACATCGCAATTTTAAATTAAAAATCATTTTTTTTAGCACATTTTGGCTACGAAGAAGTAAACTACTTTACAAACGTACACAGAAATATTTTCGCCCCTTCAGTCAAGTCAAGCTTGATAAACATAAACATTGTGATTCTCTGCTGCATTTGGAATTGAGAGGCTTTTATGGTTTTTTTTTTTGGGAACCTCATTTTTCTACTGTCCCAGAACGTGCATGAAGATCCATTGAAAGTATATTTATTCATGCATTAATCAGAATAATAGCCTGTTATGTGCAGCCACCACAGTTATATTAACAATTAGAAGCCCCTCCCCAAAAAAATTAAAAAAGAAAGGTTCTGATACCCTACCACGGGAAATTTTAATATTAAGAAATATTCTTTAAAGCAGGATAAATCGTGACATTTTCGTCGAATCCGGGACAAATTGGCATCCCCAAGGGACTTCGAAAAAAAGGATCAAAATCCGGGACGTCTGGTCACCTAAGAAAAAGACTACATCTTCTTAAAACGCTTTGATGCGCCTTTTTCCCCAACAGGTTACCTGCGCGTTTTAATATTTCAAACTTTCGTATAGTCTGCCGTTAGCGTACCCAGAAAATTCACAAGGTGATTGGGAGTTGGGTGCTACAGGTTTATGAGGAAGTGTTACAGAGTTGCAACTCCATATCGCACCCTCGCTGCGGAAGTGACACAACTCAAATTTTCAAACTCCAGCCGTAAACGTCATATTTATATTCAGGAGAAACGACACATCCAACCTAAACGACACATGAAGACATAATTGAAAGAAACGTAAGAACCCAGGTTGTTTCCCAATAGTTCATTAAAATTTTTGTATTTTCATATTGATCAAAAACTCAAATTGAAGATTTTGACTTTTAACTTCTAAAGTGGAGACACGATATATTCATTTGTGTATTGACAAAATTGCATCGCAATTTAAGAACTATGAACCCCGTGTACACCAGTATATATATAGTCTGTATATCGATATTGTATTTCTAGTCTGTATATCGACGTTTCGTGCCCAGCATATTTTTTACATCTTTTGATAGTAACATTTCGTGCAGCTGAAGAGGAGAAATCTGCTGTCGTATGAAGCATCGTTGTTATTGGTGATAAAAAAAAATGGCGAACGTTGTTATTTATAATAAAAACCAATGAACGTTGTTATTGATAAAAATTAATGAACGTTATTGACAAAAATTGATAAACGTTGTGTTTTTTTAAGGTATAATAATTACCCTTTTCAGGGTTAACAAAATTGTCAAATGCTCGACATACAAAACCACTCGGCATATATTTTGTAATTTTCGTGGTAATTTTTATAAGTGGTAATTTTCCGATACCCGCGTTTGAGCTTCAAGTAAACGTTATTAATGGTAAAAATTGATCAATGCCGTTATTAATAATAGAAATCAGCAGGGGCGCACTGGGTCCTCAAAGAACGCATACCTTGGACTTCCAAGGGTGCGAATGCTATCGCCCATGAGGGCGCACCGGGCTGATGGGCCGGCGGCTCAGTCCGCCCCTGGAAATTAGCAGAATCATTTGTTAAACTTAGCTGAATAATTAGAGTGACATCCTGCACACTTAACATGTAGAACATTTCGGTGGCATAACATGCATGTGGTCCCAGTAGTAATGTACGTGCATTTGGGTTCGAGTCTGGGTCGGCTTGTACGTTGGTGTATACGTATCGTGGTTCAGGAATTACGTTAATGCGTCTGTCTCTAACAAGCGTGCGATGCAAACTTGAAGCGATCTCCATTCACAAAGAATTGTTTTCATATTTTTTAAAACTCGTTTTAGAGAAATTAACGATGCCAGTGACAGAATTGTCTCCAGGGTGACGTGATTAATCAGTTTCCGCAACTTTGTAAAGGCTATATTTAGGGAATACATCAATTATCAAAATATAGCCTTTACGAATTTACAGTACTCTTCTCCCTCCCCCACCCCTCCGATTTCACACGCATGGTCTAGCCCAAAAAGAACGGGTTCCTTAATAATGGACCCATAATTTATATTCCGGAGTCGCACATGGCCGTTTAGGATCCCGAAACCATTGTTGCCTCTCCAGTTTTATTTCCGGATTCGGTCAATATTTGCGCCCGGATTGTCGTGATTGTCACATCTTGGAGGTAGGCGCAAAAATCTCCAAAATGGTGGGATGAAACCCAACGACTTGGCTCCACGCCCGCGCTCCGCATTTCAATTAGACCTCATTTTCGCGTAATTACAGCCCGTGACGAGTCTGAAATGGACGAATTCATTTAACGCAACTTCCGCTAATGCAAGTGATGGCAGAAAGGAAGTTTATTACGTTATGTACACTCCGTATATGCCACATTTGGACCAAAATGTAATCTAAATGTGTAACCCAAACTGTTATTTCGAAACGGTGACGGATTAAGATCTTTCAGAAGCCTTAAGCAAATGGTAGATATTAGCTTTCCTCAGAGTTAGCATGGTCCAATGGCCGTACCATGTTGAAAAGCCTAGTTCTTGTCCGATCACCGAAATTAGCAGCAGCATCGGGCGTAGTCAGTACTTTGGAGGGTGACCACCTTGGGATGGGCACCGCATGTTGCCAGAGCTGGGCGGTATCGAAAATACATGCATTTGAAATACGTATTTTAGATACATTTTTATTTTGTGTCGAAAATACGTATTTTCAAGCATTTTGTATTTTCAAAATACATTTTCAAGTTTGAAAATACATTTAGTTTGGAATTTTTAACTTCCAATTCTAGCCACTTGGCTAAACAGATGATGACCGAAGGTCTGTTTTATGACCAGTTTAAGTAGATAGTACTTAAGTATTTGCACCTTCTAAATCGTACTTTTCCTCGTACCGTAATTGTTCACAAGTACATATCCCATCTGTATATGCAAAGGAACTCGTTTCGAGGGCAATAAAACTTTGACACTGGCTCTCCCTCGCCAAAACGCATTTGCCATCCTGACCACATGTACCTGTAGGAGTTTGTATAACTGTCGTCTGTGTTGCTATGAGTATGTGAAATATATCCTGTGAACCGAAACGTTTTTAACTTGATGAATTTCCCACGAAATAGAAAACCAATGAAATACAGCTTTTAATCCTGGTAATAGCGCATTACACGCGTATATGAGACAGAGATCACATGCTTTACTACCTAACTTCTATCAACGACTTACTTTACAACCATTTAGGCAATTTTTAATATTGCAAATTAATCTGTTTCATAAATTTTAACTGGTTGCTTTGGACTTGCCCTATTTTGTCTTCGTAGCTCAATACATTTTTGTGATGAATCATGATAACGATGGCAACAGTAATAATACTAGTAACTTAGGGAAATTTGATGAATACACAAATAGATATGCCATTTTAGATGGCAAGTACTTTACAATTTCTTCAATTACTGGTACAATAGAAAAGCTTAGTGCCAATTATACAAAGAAAGGAAGAAAATTTCAATAATTTGCGTAACTTCTGTTCCAACAACAAACTTCAAAACTACTTAACGGCAAGTTCTACATATTTATTTAATTTTATTATAAGAGTGAAAGTCAAGGATGAAGTGGAGTATCTTCACGTCCTTAAATTCATTTACAATAAGAATATGAGAAAGTCAAGGTCTTTGCTAGCGAAGGGGGCCCAGCACATCAGATAATCCATCTATAACGAAAAATATAAATATCTCAGAAAATATGCATCCAATTCAAAAATTGTTCAGAATAAATGTTTAGTATTTTCAGTTTTTTTTTGTAACAACCAAGCTGCCCTTTTCAAAGGAGAAGGGGATAAAATTTCAAATGGAAATCTCTATATATTTTATTTAGAGTCGGATCTCGATACTAGGTCACCCCACATGTATGGTCACTTTTCGAAAGTTCCGGTTAACTGAATATTAATTCTGTGTTACACTTCATTATTTATGTGGCCAGGCTCTGGACGGAAACCCGTTTATTAGGTTACGTAAAGTTCTGAGAATTCAATACTACGATGTTGTCAAGCACTCAGCTCGGGGGGGAGGGGGGGGGGTCAAAAGGAAAGCCAGTCAAGCTTTTGGACTGTAATATTAGCAAGGAGAACTTTCTCATACGAGCAAGGGAATTTCATCCGCTTCACCGCATTTGTGTGCGATATATCGTATGAAACGAAAAACTTTTATCGTTTACGGATAACAAGAAATTACCAATATTTTTAAGAAATACAGCCAATTAAAAGCAGCTTTTGCAAAACACAATGTAATAGCAAAGACGACGCTTTACAATACAATTTTGTCATTTAAACTATTTTGAGCAAATTTTCTGAAGTCCAAAATAATTTTCAAAATTTCTTAATTTAATAGTTACTGATTTGAATTAACTTAATTTTTTATAACTTTTGTGCTATTGATTTATATATACAGTGGAAATACCTAACGTCAGTGGAATTCTCCCCAATTCCGCATATTAAGTCATCTTACTTATATCAGTTGTTGTCAAGTTTGCAGGGGTGACCTTATAATTGTATTATTTTTCTTCAATTTTTGGATTCTTCTTTAAGACGACCTTAAAAAAAAAAAATTGGGAACGTGTGTCCCACAGTGAAGGAAATGTTTATTCGCTACAGCACAAATTTGCCATCAAGTGTCCCGGTGGAACTATAATTTTCTTTTGCTACTATAGTAAATACTCCAAAAAGGAATGCTTTGTCAGATCAATCGGTTTTAGTGAAAGCCAATAACATTCCTCTGAGTATCTTTAGTTATCCTTCAATCGTTTTTCTTGGATTTTCGCGTGTGCACCGTAGGGATAATTTTCGTCTTACTGTTATCTTCAAATTTAATATGTATTTATAAAATATAACCCAGAATCAAAACGGAGCCGAATGTTGAAAAAATAAATTAAAATTTATATTTCTTATATTATGTTTCCTGAAATATGGTACACATTTCGCATAAAATGTTCACTTCCTCCTCGCTTTGTATGCTTGTTGTAAATATGTTTGTGTATAATACAGAATTTTTCTGAGCCACCTCAATGCCAAATTCGACATGAGTGTTACTTCTAACTTTCGTTGCACTTCATTCGATATTTTGTTTGATTTTTCAATTTATTTTTTAATTATCATTTTTTTTTGTTATTATAACCAAGGACAAAAACTTATCCTTTTTGCTTTTGTATCCTTGTTAGACAAAGGTCTCTCAGCTCACATTTCCCTCCCCTTTAAAACTAAAATCGCCCTTCTGTTGGTCTCTCTCTTCTCAAATTGCTCATAACCTTAGATTCGCCACCAGATACATGTTATACGCAGAGCGTTTCTAGGTGTTTTGCCGCCCTAGGCAAGAATTGAAAAATGCCGCCCCCGCCGCCCTTTCACTACCATCACCATCTCTACCACCATCAACATCCAGCGGTACAACAATGTAAATGTTCTTATTATGCCTTTAATCATCAAACTTGTTAATTATATTTTAGACTTATATTAGTTATTTTGTAATATTAGAATATTGTGAATAGTAAAACAATTGCTACATGTTATAATCGTTTAATTTCAACAATTTATATTTTTGAAAACTGGGATATTAAGAGAGTAATATTTCAAAACACAACGTTGTGTTATCAGAGCTCGGAAGATGCTTTCCGAGAGCAGTAGTAAAAGACGTTTCTAGAAGTTTAACGATTTACCTTCATCCATTAATGTAAAATTTATTAATTACTGCACATATACAATTGTATCGTACTACACACATAGGCACGTTGAAGTATTACGTAAGCAGCTTTGGGCGGGGTTGCCGCTGTGCTTATTTTCCTATGTTGGTCAATGTTAATTTTTGCTTACCCGGAGGGAGGGGGGATTGAAATGGCCAAAATATTGCTTACGTAATACTTGAACACTTCCTATTGCGCAAATGAAAAAAAAAAAAAGAAAAGTGATTAAATCCTTGGATATTCATTTACAAATTATCAACAGTAATGTGTCGATATAATTAATTAATAATATTGTCAATGTGGTCTACACTTACTATGAATTCTTTTTTACCTCGGTAGCTTCAATTTTTTTTTTTCCTCTTGTCACTGTCTTTTGTTTTCATCATCCGCTCGTTTATCCATTGTTCTCGCGTTTATCATCTTCGCCGTTAACCTTCCTTATTTACGTTACCTCTTTTCCTGCCTGCCTTTCCTCTATTGGATTTACATTGTTTTGAACAAGAAATTTGCGCAATATTTTCAGTGAAAATATAATTTTGCTTTTTTCCTACTTACCTTAAGGGCTTCAACTGTGCCACTGGTTTATTGCTGCTATTTAACTCTGCTAGTACTAGCAATTTTAATCCACCTGCACTAATTTTCAGCTCCTATTTAACTCAAATGATCTAGCAACTCTATTGTCTAACTGGACTAAGTTTCAGCTCTTTATTTAAATCGCCCACCACCTCACGATTTGACTGTAATTTTTGGCTCTTATTTAACTGTGCTGGTATCTAGCAACTTTGATTCAGTAGCGCTAATTTACAATTCTTATTTAACACGGCTATTGCTTTAGAAGTTTGTATGTGTTACCAACTAATAGCTCTCTTACGATTTCTTATGTCACTAACCTCGTCACTCCTACTAACCTTACATCACTCCTACTTAGCTAAGAACTCTTTATTTAACTTACAGCTCTTTATCTAACTGCGCCGCTATTCAGTATTTATTTTTATAGGTTACAGTTTTCGAAGTGCCGTACAAACCCGATTATCCGACACCCGCTATAAACGAGATCAGAGAATGTTCGAATTAAAAAAAAATTAATTTCAAAACGAACTTTAAACTGTACAGATAGTAATTTTCCGAAGAATGTGGATATTGAACTCAAGCGTGGGTGTTGGAAAATTACGATCTGTTAATTAAATTATTAATTAAATTTTTCCCCACAAAAATTAAGAAAAAATCTGCCTCGGTGGCTTTGTGTGTTGACCATTATTTGGCAATTGTGTTATCCCTGAGAAGGGTAATAATCAAGGCTAGGATTTAATTTCGAGGGTTCAAAATTTTTTGTAGCTTGTGTCGATGCAATCACAATATGCAAGACTGTAACTAAGTCCCATTAGAAATTTAGTTTCGAGGAGGGGGAGGGGTGGACCTGCCCCTAAGACCCTCCCTCTGGATACGGGCATGGTTATAATATCTTACAAAGTAAGCTTTGCGTATTACGCATTCTAGAAATTATCCATAACTCAAGAAAATTCGCTCCCCCCCCGATTTTTCATCGAGCGATGATCTTTCCCAATAGGACCTGCGGTCCAGTGTTTACTTTTAATGATCTCTTTAAGCTAGGTTCGATTCCGAATAAGCTTGGGTCGTATGTATGAATATATTTGTGTTCGAAGGTTACGTGAAGCCGTAGGTTCCATCCCAGAGCACCAACAGCGCCATCTTGAGACGTAAAACAAGCAGTCCAATCAACAATAAGCTATAAATTTGAGCTTTTGGTACGACTTTAAATATAGTACTTTTAAAAATTTCGACGACGCTTCCTGTTTCCCAGAATTGTTTTAAAAATTGCAGCAGTTGAGATGGAGTTGGGGGGGGGATGCCGGAAAGTTCTAATGGTTTCCCTCGTCGCTTTCCCGTTTGTTCTGGTGCATTTCTCATGAAATGTTCTCCGGAAATATTATTCATTGAAATGATAATTGTATTTCGTACGTTGTTACCTGTTTCTGAAACATTTGCATTCACGAGGACGTGTTCTTTCTCCTGTTTATTTTTCCCGCATTCCCCCCCTCGTGGCGCACTTTTGTTTTCGGCATTGAATCGTGATCTGCCCGAAAATGTGTCTTCTGTTTCCCAATTCTTGTTTTGAATATTGTAAGCATAACATTTCTAATCTAACGAAGTGTAACGATTGGTGCGTAACTTTGTTTTCGTATCTGTCAATGGCATAGAAAGTAGGGGGGTACCTGGGCGCTAAAGCCCCCCCTGTGGGTATGAAAACATACTTCAACAGCGAACCGCGCCGTTATTTTTAAAGCTACTTGCCCCCCCTTTCCCTTCCATAATTTTTGGATTGCCACACCCCTGGTGTCTGTATATTCGTCGTTCTTTTATAGAAAGCTTTGACGAATTGCGGAAGCAGGTCTTGATTTAGGAAAAGGTAAAATCGAGGTGTGTTTTTAATTTTCAATAAATTTTGAATTTAAAATTGATGTAACTAGAAAGACTATTCCATTGCAACCCGTGTGATCAGTAATGTAGAGTTTCCAAAAGTATTGGGGGGGTGGTGGTCTCACGAGCCCATATAATTCTATCCCTATGCATATAATTATGAAAACTGTTCATTAACTTCAAATTTAATACAATTGCCATCTATTAAATTAGTTATTTTTAATATTTTTTCGATCGATGGCTCCTTGTATGAGAAACTGGTGTCACGGCGAAACTTATTTTTTTTTTTCTAAAAAAATGTATAAAAATGATGTATGTTCGGTGTTGCCAACCCGTCGGAAGGAAATTTCCCACAAAGGAAGGCAAAATTTACCACACCAGTTCGAAATTTCTCCTTTTTTTTAAATTTTTTATTTATTTATTTTTACGAGAAAATAAATTTACGTGTGACAAAGGTCTCTCAGCTCACCTTTCCCCCCCCCTTTCAAACTAAAATCGCCCTTCTGTTGGTGTCTCTCTTCTCAAAGTGCTCATAACCTTAGATTCGCCACCAGATACATGTCATACGCAGAGCGTTTCTAGGCGTTTTGCCGCCCTAGGCAAGAATTGAGAAATGCCGCCCCGACCCTTTTACTACCATCACTCTTTTGCTTGTATCTCCTCTACCACAATCAACATCCAGCGGTACAACAATGTAAATGTTCTATTATGCTTTTAATCATTAAACCCGTTAATTATATTTATATTTTAGACTTACATTAGTTATTTTGTAACATTAGGGCGTTGTAAATAGTAAAACAATTGCTATACGTTATAATTGTTTAATTTCAACATTTTATATTTTTGAAAACTGAGATAGTGACGTGGCAATATTTCGAAAACACAACGTTTATTATCAGAGCTCGGAAGATGCTTTCCGAGAGCAGTAGTAAAAGACGTTTCTAGAAGTTTAACGATTTACCTTCATCCATTAATAAAATTTATTAATTAATGCACATAAAAATGGGTATGTATAACACATAGGCACTTGAACTTTACGAAGCAATTTGGGCGGGGTTGCCCTGTCCACTTTTCCTCGTTGGCCAATATTAGTTTTTGCTTCCGGGGGAGGGGGTTGAAATGGTAAAAATTCCGTGATACTTGAACGCTTCCTTTGCGCATTAAAAAAAGCTCAGGAAAATCCTTGTATTCTTTACATTATCAAAGTAATTGGATTAATTAAAATAATATTGGAAGAACTGTCAGTGCTGAACTAGAAAATAATTTGAATTATGTTGACTTTTTTAAATTGAGCGGCACTGATGCTTGTTTTTTTTTTTTTTCCAAGAAATATTAAAAGCTACTAAGAAATGGATTGCTAGAAGTGAACAATTCAAATACAAGCCTTTTTGGTCTTCCTTCCTCACTTGATCTTTTGAAACGGCAAAGTATTTCAACTCTCAATTTAGCTGAATACACGAAGAGAGTACGGGTTGTTCAGGAGTAGAAAGAATCAGTAGGCAAGCTGAGAAAAGCCATCTGTAAGGCAAAGAGGGACTGTTTTGATAATTTCGTTAGAAATATTGACTATCGTAAAGACAGCAAAAAAGTTTTTAAATTTGTTGACAAACTTCGTACGTGGTGCTGGAGTTTTATGTAATCTTTTCTCATTTTATATTCCTGTAGGATTTTTACTTCTCATTTTGATGGTGAAGTATGAAGCTATATTTTTGCACTTAATCAACCCCTTTTCCGTAAGAACGCCTTCAATGTTCTGCCATTCTCTCCGATTCTAAAGTGGCATTTCCAACAACAAAAAAACACTTTTGCAACCGCACTTATGGCTGTAGGGCCATATTGAAAGCTTTGAAGGATAAGATCAGCCTACAATGGGTTTCTGCACATATTGGGTTGGAAGGAAACGAAATTGCTGATCAGCTGGCCAAGAAAGGCACATCTATCTTGCAGAGAACATGACATTTCACGAATCGAAACTATACGTCACCATTTTAGTAAAAGTAACGATCTGGAGGTTTCAAACAAAGCTTTAAATAAACCCTGATCTGTACTACTCCATCCTAAATCAAATTATTCCGGATACTCCCAGAACTGCCGCCGTTGCAAAATTTCGCATGTTAATTGCATGATTGTCTGCAGGCATACTTGTTCAGCTTTGGCCTGGCTGAAAACCCTGATTGCAAGCTGTGCAACAGCAACCAACCAATGACATCGGATTATCTTAACGTGTGCAGTGCATTAAAAACTTCTCAAAATTTAGTTAGCAGATATTGGAAAGCTCGAATATTAATGACTAAATAGTCAAACGCCTGGCATTTGTAATAAATGAATGAATCTAAAAGCTTTACCGCATTCAAATGAAAAATATGAACGTAACTTTTCTATAGTGAACGAGGTAAAAGAATAGAATTGGTGATGCTGCGTTGAAATCAGTAGCAGTAATCCGTTGTCACTCCAATCAAAAGACGTCCATTGCTGCACTTTTCCAACTAAAAACAATCATTTGAAGCTATACATTTGCAGATACGTATCGTACGAATTGGAGCAATAGTTTCTAAATGAATTTGTAACTTATTAATTTGTTAATGAAAGAAATACAATGAACAATAAAGCATAAATTGTTAAAGGAGGATATATTTAACGTAGTATTTATAGAAACAACGACGGTTTAGAATTGTTTTTTTTATTAGTCGAAATATACGGGTGTAGGAATTGTGTGGGTTTAATTTTTTTGTTCGTTTCGCATGTAAGATTGCATGCATCATTCGATGTGAATTTAAAATTTTCATCTCCTTAAAAAGGTTCATGATTGAAGTTTTTATTTCAATGACTTTTTTTATAGAAATAAATCTAAGCACCGTTTTCGAATTTCATCCACACCTTGTTTAGGTAGTTCTTCTTATAACAGCTTTCACACTCCGGACCTAAGTACTTCTGTCCCAGTTGACAAAATTGTTCGGGCATGAACGATTATTGTTGACATTTGTTTGGCTGTCAGTGGCGAAGACGTTTTACTGCACTTTTGAAAAAACCTGAAATTAAAATTTTGCAACCTTGAAACAGCGCATTGAACGATTTTATGAAATTTAATGTGCGTTTTAAGAATAGCAAATACGTTTTAGTGTGTGTGTGTGTACATGTTATTCAGTTCTAATAAAATCCATTCTGCATTTCTTAACTTGTCTTCAAAAATTGCCATTTTAAACTAATTTTGAAACGAGAGACAGACATCAAGGATATGATAAGCGCATTGACAATGCATTGATAACCTCTTGTAAGTACAGGCTTTAGTGTTTTTTCTCCCTGTATCCAGGAAGTCTTATATCTCTATAAATTCCGCACAGAGTTTAGAACTTTCAGACATGTACGTTAAAATATTTTTAGCTAGTAATTCTTTAGGTGTCCTAGATAGTTTTCCACAAGCTTTGTTTGCAACTAAAGCTGCCGAATTGCTAATATATAGTTGTGGTATCCTTTTCGCAGCATCAAGCTTTAAACGACTCACAAAAGAATTATTGGTATTAACCATAACATTTGCTCCATCGTTCGATACACCAATAGTATTCATCAGCGGGATTTCTTTAGACACTAAATATTTTTTGAACACATTATATACATTTTCTGCCCAGCAGTCTTTTGTTATCAACTGTAATAAGTCCTGGCAAATTTGTTCTTATTTGGCCAGTGAGTGGTGAAACATATATAACGAGAACACAAACTTGTGCATTCCAAATCGGTGGACTCATGTACAAGTACTGAAAACTGAATTGCTTTTATTTCATTAACTAGTTCATCTGCCTTGACCTGAGCAATAACACTTTTTCCTAAATTAGTGCGATTTGTACGTTTTTAATGCAAATCATACTATTTTGGAATCTTGGTGGGGGAGTGCTCAGAAAAAATAACCTTCAAGTTTGATTCAATATTACCAAAAACTCGCTCCTGAGGCCTTGTGCGTTGATCATTATTTAGCAATTGTGTTCGCCCAGAGGAGAGTAATAATATCTTACGAGTTACGTTTCTTTGGAGATTTTTTAATTATAGGTGTGGCGGACTCCTTTAAAAAAAGTGGGAATTTTTTCTGTCATATCGTAGATTATGAAATTTCCCACAGTTTGGTAGTTTTTGTTATTTTTTTCCCCTTTTCCCCCACACCATTAAAATTTTAGCAAAATTTCCCTCGTGTGGGAAATCTCCCACAGGTTGGCAAAACTGCGTGTGTTTGTAAAACAAGGAGTAGTTGGAAAAAATGAAATGTATTATGATATACCAATACCTGAAGTTATGCTTATTAATATAATATAAAATCTTTGCCAACGTCCACTATGCCCCTGACAAAAATTCTAGACTACCGAGGGAATATCATGTTTATAGTATTCATATCATCAACTATTTTCAATCCACCGCATGGTGGTGGTAGTCTGTGTTACCACACTTGGTATGGTGAAAAAAATACAATGGAATCTCCCTCAAGCTCACCATGCTGGTCAGACGTGTTGGCAAGCTGCACTTACGGTTTGAGTGGTCCAAATAGTGACCTAGAAAAGGAGGGTTCGTGGGGATCAAGCACCTTTCACTGTATAACAAAGTATGGGGCCGTTCAAGTATTACGTAAGCATCCATTGATGGGAGGGGGTTTGAGATTCGATTATATTTGCTTACAACGGGGAGGGGGAAGTCTAAGCCATGCTTACGTAAGACACAGAAAATAATAAAACATACACACATAGTCACGAAGTAACAGCCGCCCTGACAGGATTACAATACTGGGATGCACGACACACTATGAGTAAAAGATATAAAATACACGTAATCACATATAAATATTTAATTATTTAAACCAGTGGCTGGCTGTCAACTTTTTTTCTCTCGGAAACTACCTTCTATACTCCCCGTGGCCCCTCTAATATTTTTAAATTAAAACGAACGTATTATTTTTAATAAATGCATTTTATCAGATCCACTTCTTATTTATCCACTATTTACTTACGACATAAGGAATGTTAATACGTAATCAAAATGTGACAAAACGCTTTATAATAAAATATTACTTCAATATATATATAATAATGGATTTCAATGGATGGCAACATTATGAAAGAACTCAACAGACGTATTAAACTTGGCTGGAGTGCATTTGGAAGAAACAGTTTTATCCTGAAGGGGAAATTGCCTTTGTGTCTAAAAAGAAAGGTCTTCAACCAGTGTGTATTGCCAGTCCTCTCTTATGGATCAGAGACATGGAGTCTAACAGTTGGAGCAATACGAAAGTTACAGACAACGCAAAGGAGCATGGAGAGGTGCATGCTTGGAATAACTAGGAGAGATCGAAAAAGAAACACTTGGGTGAGAGAGCAAACTAGAGTAGAGGACATCATTGTTAAAGTAAAAGGGCTGAAATGGCGATGGGCTGGGCATATTGCAAGAAGAACTGATCAACGATGGACAACAGAAATTCTGAACTGGATTCCAAGAGACCACCGAAGACCTAGAAAACGTCCTCAAACTAGATGATGATGATGATATATATATCATCATCATCATCATCATATTCAACCATTATCTATCCACTGCTGGATGAAGGTCTCTCCAAATGCTTTCCACACAAGTCTATCCTGGGCCATTCGTTTCCACGTCACCCCAACCTGTTTTCTTATTTCATCCACCCATCTAGTTTGAGGACGTTTTCTAGGTCTTCGGTGGTCTCTTGGAATCCAGTTCAGAATTTCTGTTGTCCATCGTTGATCAGTTCTTCTTGCAATATGCCCAGCCCATCGCCATTTCAGTCCTTTTACTTTAACAATGATGTCCTCTAATTTGAAGGTTTGCTCTCTTAACCCAAGTGTTTCCTCTTTTTTTCGATCTTCCTTAGTTATTCCAAGCATGCATATATATATATGTACAATATAGATAACCAAAATCTTACATAAGCATGAGAGGGGTCAGGCATTTGCTTATTTTTTCTTACAGAGGACAAGGGGAGAGTATAAAATGTGGCCAGAAATGTGCTTACGTAATACTTGAACGGCCCCATATCGTTCTCATTAACGATGAATCGCTTAGAACACTTTTAAAGTTGCGTTACCCCCGTCCCGTATAATTTTCGAACTGCTACGCATCTGACATTGGCCACCACAGTCGAATGCTTACGGCGGAAAACACTGTGTCACCCTCCCACAGAATGACACCTGAGCTGTTTCAAATTCTATACAAATTCAATAATCTCTATAAATTCAAATTCTCTACAAATTCAATAATCTCTATAAATTCAAATTCTTTAAAAATTCCGTAGGTGCTGAAGAACTGATATTCTTGGCAGAGAACAGTTGTGGGACTATATATATTCACATATGAGAAATTGTATTAATTATATACCTTCAGGGCTGCCACGCAGATTAATTTTTAATTCAGTATGTGAACTAATTAAAATGGATTTGTGGAATGGTGGCACAAAAACTGCACGAATACCACGACACCATGGGAATCGACTCTGGTGTAGTAGCACGATGTAAAAATGCATTTCCTAAAGCACACTGTGACTGGAGGGTGTTTCGCTGCATTTCATTATTTAAAATAGCGAAAAGAAATAGATCAAATCATATTTCGAAATGACATACAGGAGAATGACATTTTGCAAACGTAATTTACATTGATTTTGCCTTTTAATTATGTTATTTTTCGAGAGTTCGTTGAAATGAAATAGCTATTAATGGAATAGGTGTATTTACTATCACCGTTGAAATCGTATAAACACTGAAAAAGCTGCGAAAACCGCCATTATTTCATTAAAATTCCAGACTTTTGAACTTACATTTCAGTGCCTCGACATACCCTTACTTAATGTACTATTAATAAGGAACGAAATTGAAAGGTAATTGAATCGGAAGTTGTAAAAAGGGGATATGTGCCATTCATTATACACCCATCCCCTTTCCACAAATCCCGATTCAATTGTGCTATTATTATTAATAATTGATTGTACTTATCGTCTAATAGGGGCTCGTGCAATGTAATGGTTTCCTAGTATGTTACGTGAGCTAAGTTTAATTCCTTTTTTTTTTTTAATTTCTTTATATAACCTTGCTCGTGTTCTTACTTATTTTCATCACTCTCTGACATTTTACATGACCATGTTGACCACACACATCTTTATCTTTTTTCAGAGAACTGGCTTTTACGACAGTTTGATTTTACCATGCTTGGCGCAATATAACCCAGATGCTCTTGCGCCATAAAAATCCAAACAATCTTTTGTGTGCATAATTGATGGTTTGGAAAAGGTGTCCGCATTAGTAGACTGGATTTCCATAAGAAGTTATGGCGAAGCCATAGTGATGAGACACGGCTCCTGCCCACCAATACATATATATTTATTATCGTACACAGTAATTATATGCACCCAAAACAAATTAAACAACAAAAAACAAATCAATCAAGTAAGATGCGTACATAAAATATGCAAAGCGTGTTTCTAGGGACGAGGATGCTTATTTTTCGTTTCATATCTTTGAAAAATTACGGAAGGTGAAGTTGCTTCTAGAATTTCGCCTTTCGAAAGTTCTAGAGTAAAAATTTAATAAGTAAACCAATAAACTCTCTCTCTGGTTCATCAAAGTCCTTTGCGAACTAAAAGGCGCGCATTTTCCCTTCATCAATTAATATTTATTAGGTCGGAGCGATTTTTTCATTTTATGCCCTCACCGCCCGTAATCCTTTTGTTCACTTTAATCGTATTTATCTTCATCGTGTAGATCATAAAAGAAAAAGCGTAAATCAAACGAAGTATATTCAATTTTCTTGGAAATTATGAGTGTAGCGGAGGAAATTCATTATTCTTGTCTTTCTTTCCAGGATGTTGAAATCTTGTCTGCCTGGCTTACAAGTCTGCACTTTGAAGAATATTGTCCGCTTTTCCTGCAAGCTGGCTACGACATGCCTACGATTTCCAGAATGACTCCTGAGGTATGTGTCATGATTAATCTTGGAAATTATGAACGCTGTGGAAATTACGAGTGATATAATGGCATTCATGAGTGCCGAAACTTTAAACCCACTTCCATGCGACTCTGGTCGCAACGCTCAAGAAATTATATGTAATCTGCTACCACCCTAAAAATATGCAGATTCCCAAGACATTATTTCTCGTCTGTGAGAAATTAATTTCTAACAGCGAATGGAAATCCAAAGATATATTTATTGTTATTTCTTTTTTTTTTATTTTTCTTTCTTTTTTCCTCTGCATTGTTCGTCCAAACGTTTTTTCAATTTATTTTTCGACTCCTCGGTATTCTAGCTTCTGATGATGCGAGAAAAATTGGTGTATTTTCTTGTCTCCCATTGTAAGAAGTTTAGTTGATTGCTACCAAATTACGTTAGCTTTTCTGAAGCGATTTCGTTTCGTTCTTTATCTTATTTTTATTTTTGTCCGAAAAGTGATTTATACAGTAAAACCTCTCTACAACAACACTATACAGACCGAGAAAAATTATTGTTATATCCGATATCCTTGTAGGGAGGTTTTACTGTAGTGTTTCTTTTCCTCCATTTGACCTAGCAGACTCCGAACTATAAACCTAGCTAATTGCATTTCCGTTTTGGCTGGAATGTGGTTAAAAAGGAGCTGCCGTTAGCCAATGTCAGTATTGCAAATTTAGCGATAAAAAGTTCATTTCTGCTGTTAATACCTTTCCGATTGTTGTCGATTTATTGAAGACGGGAAGAATATAGTAGTTTATAAATGAATATCGCCAGATTCAAGGGTCTTTTTCCGGTTATAAATAGCTCAGTGTTGCCATATTTAGCGGAATTTTTTGTGGCTTTAGCGCCGTAGGTGAACGGGAATGCGCAGTTTGGTCTCGCTAATTGAGTTTAAACTATTTGTCGCGGGAAGCGAAACTCGATAGCGGAAATGAGTAGCGATTACGCGACTTTTCCGTTCACTGTTTATGCACTAGTGCCGCAGTTTCTGGCTGGCACTATTATGATTCTGTTGTGTGGTGCTGCCCAGGGCCATTGCCGCGGGATGGTCTTGTTGCCATGGTGACGAGACGCTTGCATCTCATCGGAATAATGACGGCCAAAGCTGCCGAGTCAGATTTGAAGTCTTTTACAGGACACCCCGTACTTTGGTAAATAAGGAAGGTCTTCCAAATTTCCAATTCAAATACGAAACTATCTTCTCATGCGATCATTTTAGAAATAGGCGCCACCAGTACGCATTCTTCGGGCTAAACCGGGAGGAGGGGGGGCATAAATGGCTGACTTGCCCTTCTCCACCAATAACTGTTCCAAACATCATAGTAATGAGTTAAATGATGATAGTGAAATAGGGAACGCTATATTCTACGGAAGTATGTCGTTTGGGAGAAAAAAAAAAGTAATAAAAACGCAATGTTTATTCCACCCTTCT
>QLNU02014176.1:98874771-98884961 GCA_006491805.2 Dysdera silvatica
TATATATATATATATAATGAATCTAAAACGGATACTGTAAAACTTCTTTAACGGACACTCCCGAATGACGGACACCTATTTAACGCACACATTTTTTTCAATTCTCAGTCCTAATAATCGTTATCCCCCGAACTCTCCGAAATAGCGGACAGATTCTCCAGTCCTGAAGTGTCCGCTATTCACGTTTCACTGTATTATGTGGTGTTGAAGAAAACTACAGTTACGTTTTATGTTGAGGAACAGTTAAAAAAAAACGTTAGTCATTTTTCATTGACTGATTGTCCTCCTTATTCGCCTGTTTGAGGCGAAAAAAGTCGAAAATCTATAAGGCTTCGTTTGACTGTAAAAGACGATGACGCAGGGGGCGTCAATTGCGTCTGTCAAAACTGTCAAGTCTTTCAGGAAGTCCCAGCCCTCTTCCTTCGCATTCTATTAAACCACTTTATAAAATGAGTTCCGAACGAAATGTCCTTGCCCATAAACCGAACTGTTCTGCTTGCTGAAATCGTATTTCTTCCGCGCCCCATTCCCCCTACGTTTCGTCACAATTTTGTGGAAACGAGAGTATATCTCCCCACCCCCTTTTCAATATCTTAGGTACCGATAAAATAAATATTTAAATAGGGGGAGTGTTTATGGAGAAATTCGATGTTCTCTTACCATTCTTTAAATTATAATTTTCGATGAAGAATCTAAATTTGCACGTCATTCCCATACATATATATATACACACACGTATCAGTTGGTGAAATTTTTAGAAACAAAGGATGGATACATGTATGCGTCCATTTCTGCATGTCTCTCTGACTCGTCGCTTTGATTTAAAAAAGCAGTTCAAGAACTTCCCCCATCAATTGCGAACTTGTCCACAGTGAAGCTCTGTATTTGCTCGTAGATGCGAGTCTGATCTACCCCTGTCAGCTCACAAGGGAACCTCGCGAACTGTCAAGGCTCGATTTTTCTGAATTTCGGTTTATAGGCCAATATGACCGAGTAAATAAAAGATCCAAAATCAAATTTGGCCCAATCGACCTGGGGGTCGAGCTACGGCCCACTGAAAATAGAGCTCACCCTACGATGATGCTTCGCTGCATGACAGGTGAAAACAGTGTTTTGGCGTGCTGAGCAAGCATTAAGCGCCGAAAGTTTTACTGTGAGTTACTTCTATTCATGTTAGAAGTTATCCATGTTGGAAGTTTAGCTTTCTACGTCTTGTAGAAGTGAAGTCCTGGCGCATCGGAAAAGCTGAGGTTCCTTTGCAAATAATTTTAGAGGCACTTTCCAAAATCAATTAAAATTATTTACCGCTGCAATATTGACATATGGAACTGATTTGAATTATGAATATAGAATATTTACATTTAAAACTGATTTAAATTATGAATATGGAGTATTTACATATGAAACTGATTTGAATTATGAATATGGAGTATTTACATATGAAACTGATTTGAATTATGAACATGGAGTATTTATGTATGAAAATGAATTTATGTAGATATGAAAAAAAAAATTTTGAGTTACCTAACTGCTGGGGTTACCAGAGTTATAACTGCGCTCTTGGCTGTGATGAACTTAAAACGCTTTTAATGGAAATGAAAATCAATAAAAAAATGAGAAAGCATAATAACTTTGAGCAATGACTGCAACAAATGAATGAACTGACATCACAGTCCATTTCGTGACACACTTGGTCCGTGAAATTAAAACAAATTTCTTGCACATTGAAGAATTTTTCAGGCTTGGGTACCTGGTACGTTGATTTCCACCAAGCATAGATTATCATATTACGGAATTTTGGGGAAGACAGCTGATTGTGAATGAGTGAATGCAGTTTTGTGATGTTATGACGTTCTGATAAGATTATATGCTCATAATAGTGCAAAAGGCGAAATCGTGTTAAGCGTTTAGCGAAATATTTCCATTGAAGAAAAAAATATACGTCGTATGACTGTATGAGTGCTATCCCTCCAGGTGGTGTAATCATCAATTTCGATTGCTCTGAAAGACTGGCTTGACTAAATTTATCATCAACTATATTTTCGTCCATTTGACCTGTCCACGAATCCATAATTAATAGAACTTTTGATGTTATGTTCGGTTTGAGTACTTCGCTGAGGAACATCTTATGTATTTCGGTAGAGGTTTTACCACTTTTGGAACATTCCAGAATAACATTAGGAGATTAAATAACTTTTCCTGTACCCGTGGATCGAATACACCCTTTGGTTCCTGATGGATGAGCAGAAATTGTGGTAATAATTGTCCAGCAGCAGAAATGATAGGTCGGATTGTTACGGAATGGGATATGGCGTGAGAAGATTGAATGGTATTCGGAGTGTGCTTTTCCCCATTAATCGACAGAGTGCGCGTAGATGCCCGTTCTTTAGTGAATCCGCTGTGGTCAGTGTTTAAAACCTCATCAAAAGAATAGTTGCTCATTGCATCTGTAACTATGTTGACGAATTCTATAGCTCTATCTTCCAAAGCCGTTGTGTGCATAGTACGTACAGGCATAACGAATTTGGTGAATCTTCTACTTGTTATGCCACGCTCTTTTATTAAAATTTTAATAGAAAAGCATCACTTGCGCTAAAGTTTGTGAGATTTTCTCTCATTGCAATGCTCAGAAACCATAACTTTAAATCGGAATCGTGAACTGTTAATAAAGCATATTCCCGGCATTTTTAAACTTCTCAAATACTTCGTCTTTCATCCGTAACAGTTTTTCACATCATTTACCCTGGGAAGCAACATAATCCCGAAAGTGATAAATTTGTCTATGTAAAAACGTGTTGTCTTTAAAGCGATGCTGTATGCTTTTCAAGGAACGTAGTTTTCCTGACCCACTCCATGGAAATTCTTTTCATGTCTTCTAATGTGTAAGTTACGCGTGACGGCAAATTAGTTTGTTCATCCCATTCCTCATCATTCATTTTATTACCCTGTATTGCATCATACTCCATTTCATTTAAACAAATATCAAGTGTGTTCTCCTCATTCATTTTATATGTTAACCCGCTATCAAATTTTCAGCAAATGTAAATATTTCCATATATTTTATATATTTATTATTTTCCATATATTGATTATTTATTGTATGGGATCATCAAACTAATAACAAATTGCATCATGTTAAACATACAATTGGTAACTGTCCCTCTTCATACCATAAAAATCGGAAAGAGGAGGTTCTCCTTGCTAGACTTCGCATGGGGTATACCCATCTCACCCATAAACATCTATTTGAAGGGAAACCAGCACCAATTTGCCAAGTGTGCAATGAACCCATCAGTATTTTACATATTTTAACTCAATGCCCCTATTATAGACTTGCCCGCACTCTTACTTATAACTCTTCATCACTGTCTGACATTTTAAATGACCATGCTGACCATACGCACATCTTTAAATTTTTTAAATAGTACTGGTTTTTACTACAGTCTTTGATTTTACCATGTTTGGCGCAGTATAGCCCAGATGCTCTTGCGCCATAAAAAAGCCAAACAAACAGAATCAGCAAACCAAAGATAAAAATAAATTTAAAAACACGAAGTTCTTCAAAAAAGCAAATTAAGTTGGCCGACATACGGTCGGCACCAAACTTCAAACACCACTCGGACTGTGTACAGGTTCATTCCGTACCTCACCAGTTTTAAGTCTTTAAGTGGAAGCCAACGAACCATCTTTAACATCAAGGCATATGCAGCTGTCTCTTAACTATTACACGAAACTTCAATCACTGCCCACTCACCCTCTTAGGGATGTCATTTTCGAGCCTTGTTCCACCTTGCTTTTTGGTGCTCGCCCTTCATGCGTCCCTTCCTTTGGTATTCGGATGGATAGACTAACCAGAGAATTGGGTATAGATTGCCGGAGTATTGCTCCTTCTCATACTCATTTCTCTCCGCCATGGGTTATTCCTGCCATGGACATCCATTGCGATCTGGTTAACCACAGCAAAAGCACTACACCTAATGCTTATTACCAGCAGTTATTTTCTGAATTTCGGGATCATTTTCAAGACTCCAATTTCATTTTTACAGATGGATCCAAAACAGAAACAAATGTAGGTTCTGCATTTGTCATTAACAACAGTGCCATTGCAGAAAAAATCCCCCCATCATACTCCATTTTCACAGCAGAACTTTATGCCATTTCCATGGCACTTGCGTATATTTCAACTCATAGCTTAACTCATTGTATCATCTGTACCGATTCTCAGAGCTCTTTAAGAGCCCTGGAATCTTTTAAATATGCACCTCATCCTATTTTATCCAAAATCCATTCACAACTGCAGCACCTGCACAATCATTCCAATATTAAATTCTGCTGGATCCCTGCTCACATTGGTATCAAAGGGAATGAGGCTGCTGATGCAGCTGCAAGGGCAACGAACTCACCACTTGCTTCTAGCCAACTTCTTCCTTTCTCTGACCTGAAACCAATTATCAAGACCTGTGTGAATCAAAGGTGGCAGGAGGAATGGGATCATCAAACCAATAACAAATTGAATAATATTAAACATACAATTGGTAACTGGCCCTCCTCATACCGTAAAAATCGGAAAGAGGAGGTTCTCCTTGCCAGACTTCGCATTGGGCATTCCCATCTCACCCATAGACATCTGTTGGAAGGAAAACCAGCACCAATTTGCCAAGTGTGCTATGAACCCATAAGTGTTTTACACATTTTGACTCAATGCCCCTATCATAGACTTGCTCGCACTCTTACTTTTAACTCTTCATCACTGTCTGACATTTTAAATGACCATGCTGACCATACGCACGTTTTTAAATTTTTAAAAAGTACTGGCTTTTACTACAGTCTTTGATTTTACCGTGTTTGGCGCAGTATAGCCCAGATGCTCTTGCGCCATAAAAAAGCCAAACAATCAATCACTATAAATAATATTTTCTAAGTCATTTATAAATAATACTTTTTAAGCCACTTATAAATAATACTTTTTAAGTCATTTATAAATAATGCTTTTTAAGTCATTTATAAATAATACTTTTAAGTAATCTATAAATAATACTTTTTAAGCCATTTATAAAAGATGTCCAAGCTTGGTACACATTGTCGTCATAAATAATACTTTTTAAATCATTTATAAATAATACTCTTTAAGTAATTTATAAATAATACTTTTGGGAGCTTGCCAAACTTTTAAGCAATACGTTGGAAAACTATGCAAAGGATAATAAGAACATAGCTTTAATTAATAGCTTTAATAATTAAATTATTGTGGGGGCCCCAATCATATTTTATGTACGTTTATACATTACAGTATATGTAAAATCGCAATTTATTTCAAATTATTGGGGGCTTGGGCCCTACATAACTCTACGCTTATGGATGCGGCCTTATAATAGAAAATAATGTAGTTTGGTACCCAATGAAGGGCTTGAGACCCTAAGCAAGGGCGGACACAGGGGTCATGACCCACCCAAAATATATTTTTTCACTGTAAAAAATTCCAACTTTCATGATAAATGAAGGGTGTTATTCCAAGACCATGGCAAATTCTGTCCTTGACCCTCCCCCCTCCAAATGAAAGTCTGTGCCTACTATTGACCTTTGGTCCTCCTCTATTTCTTTCTTTACATCACTGCTTGCCTAAAAGTGATTCTTTAAAATGCATTCCATTTTTTTTCCTTTGTCAACTGGAGAACTCTCTAACTGAAGACAGAAAATTTTGGGAGAGTTATTTTTGAAAATAACTTCTCGTACTCCATGGTTTTTGTCGTATATACTGCATACTAATCTGCAAGCAGACCCGTACACATAATTTAAAAAAGGGAGCGATTATGAAAGCAAGTTTTTTCTGAAAAGGAAGTTTAATTTAAAGCTAATAATATTGTCCATATGGGGTGTTTAGCCCCCAAAACCCCTTCCCTGTGTATTCCCTTACTAATGAGAACCTAAAGAGAAAATAATTAGCCACATAGGCAGGGCCAAAAACCTCGAATGTTGACTTTACGTCCCAACGCTTTGGTGGACACGTTACTGGGTACATTCTTCTCTTTAATTGGTAATCTCTTCATGGGTAAAAGAAATATTCTAGTTGGAATAAAAAACGTGAAGTACTAGAAATTGTTTTTCTACATATGTTGCATTATAATTAAATTGACAAAATGAATAAATTATGTCTTTTTGAAAATAATAAATTGCACTATTTAAAAAAAAATGCTATTTTTTAACGGACTTATAATCGAGTCTTCGTTTAAGTTAATTTTTTTCCGTAACATGCTGCTGAATGTCATAACATGATTAAAATTATTTTCATGATTATTATTATATTATACATGATTAAAATTATTTTTTAGGTTCAGCTTAAAGCAGGTCTCAATGTGCTGTATTGGAAAACCGTTGGTATGGGGTTTCTGAGTGCCAAAGGACGAAAGACAAATCCTGTTCGAATAAAAAAAATTGAAATTAGTGGTACGTTTATGAAACAACACATAAAAAATATATATTTTGCAATGATGTGACACGCTTTTAAATTTATTCGTATTTGTCTGTTAGATTTCAACTATCTATATATATATAGGCCAAACATCTCATTTTTAGTAGCAACTAAAATTTTTGGATGCGCTTTTTGTTTGTTCGGCAAGTGGACTTCTTGAGCGAATTATAAAATTATTGCATCATCATGTTTGTTGAACAGCATATCGTAGACAAAAAAAAAATGCATTCACCCATTAAAACGTTGGTTATAAAGTTAATATATTTATAACATTAAAAATGCATTTACTGTATCTTCTCTGGTTAATACTATAAAAATAAATTTTAATTCATTAAAAGAGAAAATATTTAAAAAATTGCCTTACAGATGTAACTAAATTATAATTAAACGTTCTAGTTTTGCTCTCATCTCAAAAGCAAAATATTTAGATAGTTATATCTGAAATGGATCTATCACTTTCCCTGGATAAATTAAACCCTAATTTTATCAGATTTTACGGCCTTTATTTGTTGTTGCCCAAGCGAATCACCGAATATCATATTTCGTCCGTGTCTCTATTAACTCAAACTTTAATATGATTCAACCTGAATAACATTTTTGTATCGTAAAATAAAAAATATATATTAAATTAAAAAATTCTATATTCTTAATCGAAATATTTTATTATAGGTGTAGCTTATACGTCTGAATGTACCCCATGCGACGCAGGCACATATAGTAGTTCGGGATCAAAACTGTGCACACCATGCGTCGAAGACACCTATTCACATGATGGTGCTTCTGAATGTACAGCTTGTGATCCTGTGACACAATACTCTCGTAAGTATTTTTGAAGTTGAAATTATTTTTGAAGTTGAAATAAAACCATTTGAAGAATAATAACACTGGGCCATAACAAATTTACTTCTAAAGTTAAAGTTTGAAAGTTAATGCTCTAAACACGAATGTATTCATGAAAAAGCTTTATTGACTTTCGTTTTGGATATATGACAATTTCTTCAATAAATAGATAGCAAATTTACCGTATTCAAAAGTACGAAAATAATATGCATATTAATTAATTATATACTATTATTGTAATGGTAATTATAATAGTGTATAATTAATTAATAATTGCTATGATAATAGGAACATTTTATTTTTGCTTCCATATCGTATAGCATTCAAATACCTATACAAAAAAACTTTATGTCTAAGCGAAACAAAAGTTGAAGAAAGAGTTTTCTTAGGTTCTCAGATCACGTAGCTTTTCCATGATCTACTTCGGGGTGACGAAAAACAAGTATAGGAGAAGGTGGTATTATGAGCCCGCCATTTGGTTTCTAATTTTTTAAAAATCGATTTAAAAGTTTTTTGTGCAAATTTTTATGATAAATTTAACTACCACTATATATAAAACTGCTGTTAAAATATAAAACACTTTGAATAAATTTAAAAATGTAAAAAACAAATTAAAATCAAATCATTTTGTGGGAAAAGTTTGTACAGTAATATGAGCTTCCCCTGGGGAAGGGCCAAATGAAGCAACTGGTTTAGAAAACTGTAATGATGAATTTATTTAATATTTATTATTTTAACATTTAACTAAGCAAATATTTTATTCACAGCACTTCGATCCAGCACTTTTCGTGGCATCTGAAACAAAATGTTGAAACAAAATGTTTAATTGATAATTTTAAGTTTCCACCATTGCTGTCCTCTCATAAGGGCCACATAAATAATAGTTTCTATAATTTACAATTACTAATTTACCATTCAAAAGCACTTGAAACTTATTACGGTGCAAATATAAATTATCCCGTTTACAAACAATTTTTGTTAACGCGGATAATAAATTTATATTCATTCTGTATTTATACATATTTGTGCTACAGAATATCTTTTTCAGTATTGTTGGGATTGGAAAATTTTATTTTGGGGTCTTTGCTGCCACCCCTCCCCAAAAAGTGCCATTTCTAGACAAGTACCTTGCGCACCTACCCGAAAATCTGCCACTGATCGTCCATAACATAAGCTGAAATTGAAATTTTAATAAATCTCCTCTATATCACTGAGGGCAGAAAATGCTTAAAGATAGACAAAATAAAAAATCAGTTTAAAATAACGTAGTAAGCTTAGGACAGATACAAGTGGAAGAAAATCAAAAATTTCCTCTGGAAATAGATGACTATGCACTGGTTTCCATAAATTAAGTAACAAATGGAAAAAACGTGATAATTTGACCAAATTTTCATGTGTGCTGATACTCGATATCAGCCCTCGCTTACGCAGGAAAGGGACGCATATGGTGGAGGTAGTTTAGGTATGACCTCTATGTGTTGCCACATGGAAACCTTAAGGCTCAGAGGTATAGAGACGAGATCATGGACCCCGTTGTTCAACGGTATGCGGCTGCTATTGGCGATACATTTGTACTGCAGGCAGATAATGCCCGCCCTCACACAGCTCGTCTCGTGCAGCTGTAAATTGAAGAAGAGACTATAATCGAAATGCAATGGCTAGCACGCTCTCCCGACCTGAATCCCATAGAGCATGTTTGGGATGCTCTCGAGAGGCGTGTTGCTGGCTTCCACCCCCTGCCCGAACCCTGCAGGTGCTTAGAATTACTTTGCGCGAACAATGGGCATTTTTACCCACGGAACTCATTGACAACAACATTAGCAGCATAGAACAACGCTGCTAATGTTGTTGTCAATGACATTAGCAGCATGGAACAACGCTGTCGGGCCTGTATTACTGTTTGAGGTAACCACATTTTGTATTGAGATACTTTTTACTATTTCATTGTGACACCTGTATTTCTGACTTTTTTTTATTTATATAGCTTATACAAAATGTAAATGCTTTGTATCACATGTTCTTACATTTTTTAGTTACATATGGTATGATAAAGATTTTCACCAAATTTCATCCAAATTGGTTGTATATTTTATGAGTTATCACGTTTTTTCCATTTGTTGCTTAATTTATGGAAACCAGTGTAGACGAATATAATGAAAAGAGCAGTGAGAAAAAATTGTTTTATATATGTTTTCAGTAGCTATACGTAAATTTTCAACGTATTAATGATACATAGAAAGCTTCATATATATCACTAATAGTTATATGTAACTTTCTGAATTGTAATTGACGCATTTATTTGCTGAACAGCCAGAGGGTCAGCGAAGTGTTTAGACCGACCGCCATGTAACAAGCACGACTACTACCAACTCCATACGCCATGCGATAGCTACAAACAAACCAGAATAGTATACAAATGGATCGAACCGAGCATCTGCAGGGATGACGTGGATGGCGCAGTGATATTGCCTACGTCATTAGGAACTGTTCCTTGTCCTCCCTGTAATCCTGGAATGGAATACTCTAATAAATCCATGTGCGAATTTTGCCCAAAAGAACTTTATTCTGACGGATCTGAGCGTAAGTATATATTTTGTGAACTTCTAGCTTAAACTGTAATTCTGTTTTAAATGTGATACGAGTTTACGAAGTCGTTTAAACTATTTATTCAATTTAACGAATTCGCATATTTAATAAATGTGTCTGATATATTAAAACTCAGCTGAAACTGATGACGCTTGAATAAAAAGCAAAATTCATTTTAAATGAAATTGATCACAGCTTCTCAAAAATTTCTTCCCTGGAACCCTTTTTTTACCACACGGCTAGCCATGTAGAACCCTGTTATAAATATTATTTAATAATAAAAGGAGATAATATA
>QLNU02014176.1:98895010-98921756 GCA_006491805.2 Dysdera silvatica
ATTTATGAAGAGTTGTAAAACTTTCTGCAAGGACTCATCGCATATGTGTGTAGCTAAATATGCAATAGTAAGCTGATTATATATATATACACACACACATAAATAACATATGATAAACTAGACAAACCGTTTTTAAAAGAATACATTTGTGTAGATTACAATGGATAAAATTACGTTAGCAATTGCTTAGTTCAAGAATCTGGTATTTCATTTCTCGTCTCTTTGGGATCAGGTTTTTAGCTTTGTAATTTTGTTTCATGATAATGCTCATTTATACATGGTCAATTTCTTCTACGACAGGTCCAATCAGCCAGCAGAGGACGATCATTGGAAAGTTTAGACATGGACGATTCTGTATCAGCTATAATGCAGCCATCATATCATGGTACATCTGATTGCTGGTATGATACGATTAGTGCGTGGAGACAACATGGTTATGACACCGACAGTGAGCTAAGTGTCCATAATGATCATTATTCAATATATGAAGCTGATGGCACAGTCACCTTAAACAGACCAAAAAGCATGGTGAAGCCGAAACCTGTTGCCAAAATTGTGGCCAAGACTAGACAATCTAATCCAGAGATCAACTGCGAATTGGACGATGATCTGAAAGGACCTCTTAAGATTAGCAGCCAGGTGTATGAGAGCCGGTCTCCTCAACATACCTGGTCCAATGTGAACTCCACACAGCTGTATGGCACATTAAGAGGAAAACGAAACCCCCCTCCTCCTCCAAAGAGAACGAACTCAATCAAAAGTGATAAATCACTTGAAAGAAGCATTGAAGCCTTAAAAGATGAGGCATTTGCAACTTGCGTTAAAGGTTTGGCTTCCAGGTTCAGCATAGGCACTGGGCAAGAATCAGAACTTCCTCCACCACCAAGTGAAGATGGTGACAGATCAGTCTCTCCAGCACTTACAGAGGACTTTCCTCCTCCTCCTTCACCACTTCCTTCTATCTTGGACTTAACAGATGGTAACATGAGCCAAGATGAAGAAGTTTGTGCCAAAGAGCCTTCTGTTGAAGTGCGCACCAAGTTTCGGCAGAGAAGAAAGGACTCTGCTGATTCAAACATTTCCACTTCAAGTACAGAATCCAACTCATTACCATTTGCTAATGAAAACGTTGGAACTATCAAACAACGATCAGCAAAATCAATCACAGGAGAAGGGTCTCCTGCTGCTTCTCCTTTGTCAACTCTTAGGAAGTCTTCCAATATGCCTTCCAGCCAAGGTACTTGCTTCTTTAGGTCATTAACTAATGATATAAAAAAAAATTTCATGCAGTTTTTGTGTGTATATTCCATTGCAGTCTTTTGCCTCATAAATATATGAATATTCACATTATATAGTACTAAAATTTTGTATTTTTAGTTATGCAGTAACCAAAAATATCTTAGTTATTCACCCTGCATTACTAAGCACACTTATTTTTTTACTTTTCTGCATGTTAAATATTTCTGAAATGTAGAGTAATTTCGATATTACACGATAATGGTATTTACGGTCCAAAATATCATTACTATGCGACTTTTTGAATCTACTTGTTTGTATTGTGTTTAAAGTATATAAATACAGAGTACCCATAAAAAAGGGTTACAACTTCAAATTTTATTTGCATCGAAACTACAATAGCTGGAAACTTAATTCTTTTTATAAATTACGTGGCAATTAAAGTTTGAAACTCAGGTATTTAATTAGTCACCACTGGTCAGCAGGGCAGTTTTATTAGAGGCCACTTCGTTTATGTTAGTAGCCGTTTTCATGTGTCCACGAAACTTTTAAATACTGCAGCCTTAGGATAGTTCGTTTAGTCAACATTTTTCATGAAGAATAAGTAGTAGTTTGCGATTTCAGATTGTAACCTTCCTGCAGAGTGAAAAGGAGCAGGAGTGCAGTTGGGAAACAATAAAGTGGTGAGTGTGATGGCGACTGAAGTCATGCTTTTAATCACCATTCCCATATATTTAGTCGCTCTGGTGCTGGTGGCAACCGTGAATTTTAACCTTCAGTGACAAAAACTTCTTTTCAGCATAGTTAGAAAGTCTCCATGTGTGTTCCGTTGCTTCTTATTATAGAGCATAAAGAAAAGTCTAGTTCCATCCACATTCGCTTCAAAATGTCGGTCGTTGCACTAAGGAAGGCTTCATTAATGAACTCTTTAATCATATCTGGAGAGGTTGCATTTGTTTTGTAAACAATGTCTTTAATAAATCCCCAAAGAAAAAAAATCACACAGTAATATCAGGAGAGCGAGGGTACCCATTTCGTCGGGCCATCACGACCAATCCATCGCTCTGGGAAATGTTTGTCTAAACAGCTTGGAACATCCAAAGACCAATGGGGTGCCACACCACCTTGCTGAAAAATGTTTGGAATATCCTGGGTATTGTGGAATTGAAATTATTTCAACATATCCAAATTAATTTATTATAGAAGGTACAACACTATCTCACACACACACACACACATAAATAAATAAATAAATATATATATATACAAATAAATTTTCGTAAAAGAGGGCCTCCAAAAATTATTTGGGGGCAAGGTTTTCCGTTACGCCATTGTCTAAGGGCCTCGAAATTTTTACTTCCAGGGTCCTCCATTAGGCTTAATTCGCCTCTGTGTCAATGGTATAAGCATTTAGACATTGAGATCCACCAAATTTACCCAGAGAGTGGCTAGAAAAAGGTCTCTTATGGAGTTAAACTTATATTATCTTTTGGTATACTTGTTACATAAATAAAATTAAAATAAGGGATGTCTGATAAAAAGAATCAATCATAGGGTCATTTTACATCACAGAAGGTTGAAACGTCTGGGCGCTGCCCTAGATGGAATGAGATTTCAATGGTGTGGCTGAGCTAGTCATAGCCTTGCTGACTTTAGTATGCAGATTTCAGGCAAAAGATATCGAATGTAAATAGGATACTTATCGTAGGTTCCTCATTATCACCGCTCAGATAGGACCTCTCGGTAGTTCAGTCCTTACGGATCGCTGTAACCTACACCTCCATCATGCTTGTATTAAGCACACATTGCCATTTCGAGAAAAACATAACCTGCACGTCCGTTCACTCCCACGTCTACTTTTCAAGAGACCATGCTATCGCCTTTATCCCAACATCCCTGCTACTTGTGTGGAAGCTGGCTACATGAAACATCGAACATCTGTGTATGGGACTCATCTTAGACGTAATGATCTTTTCACACATGGTCTTTTGGCTGATGCAGGGTGGTTCTCATGACGGATATCTTGTAGAACCAACGTTATTGTTAAAGAGATGTCCTTTGGAAGTAGATAATCTTGTTGACACACCTTTTCAAGGCAGGGATCAACACACATGAACACATCTCGCAGCTGAGAAGTATCCAACCTTGGGCACAGTGGATCACATCTCGTTTCTTCATCTTTGCCTCGTGATTGTAAACAACATCGATGAAGGTAGACAAGAAAGGATTAATTAAGCTTATAATTAACCTCCATATCATAACATTTCCCCTGTTTTCTCAAGAAAAAAAAAGTGGATTTACTTTTTCTTTCTCACAAGGCAATGACTTACAATACTTCTCATGATACATATGCTAAAACAAAGTAAGCTAACCATTATATCTGGGTTTAACAAGCCAACTTCCCGAATGCTACTACTGTAAAACTAAGTTAAGCCATCTTTCTCTTTACATTAAGGTACCCTTAATGGGCAAAAATTTTAACAATGTTGTATTCTTTGAGCTTATGCCGTCGTGCGATGAAGAATAGAAATGTACCAAATTTTGGAAAATCTCTTTGGTTTAGTGACCTGGTGCTTTCTAAGAACAATGCACTATATATATAATATTTTCTTGCATCAATGTTTACGATGAATTATCATTTTGAACAATGTACACAAACAGAGAAAACTTGGTCCATGACCTGTCTATCCCCTATAAGGGTGGGTTCTTCTCCAATGTTTCCAAGAAAACCTTGGTTTAATCTCCTACACAAAATCGGTGTCTGACCTGACATTTTTTCAAGCCTATGTAGATACTGACCCAGAAATTTCTGTGTATTTATTTTACATGAATATGAACACTTGACATTGCCGTATCCTTTTGACAAGTAAGTGATCCAACAGCCTGCCCATACTAAGGTACAATGGGGGTTTGAGGCATGCTTCTCGACCCTCTACAATTAGTCGAATAACATACAGGAATATAAATGCACTTTATGAAAACCAATAGGTGATCAATCCATATTTTTGAAAAGGAATTTATATGCTGACCGTTAATGGTACTAACGTTATGATCAAAACTTAAAATTTCCTCACTACCAACAGACTACTGCAAAACTTTCCTTTTGTGTTTATATTTTAAATCTACAACATCTGAACTACTTAGCAATAAAATTGTGTATGTGGGGATATTAACATCTGCAAATACATCTGGGAGGGTGGACTCTAGGTCTAAGGTGGTGACCGTGGATTAGTCGTTCTGGTCTGAGCACTTCTGGCTCTAAATTTTCCCTATTCGATGGCAATTCTCGCTGATTGGGGACTTCTTGACCTATTCTTGGATGTCACCTCCATGCTCTAATCCAATAATGGTCCATAATATACTCCTCACTTCCAACAATACCCTTAATTTGTTGGGGCACTGTTTTTTCGACTAAACCCTGATCTCCCTTTCAAGTTGTGGGAATATATTCCTTTCCTCTGACTTTGTAAGCCTGTTTACATGGATAAGTTGAATGTTGGAAGGGTTGTTAATATGCCTAATCTCAAAGTTTACTTTTGAGGCCTGCTTTGTAACTCTTAAAGCTTCGATATTCATTTTTGTAAGCATCTTGGAGGTGCCTACTTTTACCAGGTGAGAAAAGATACACTAGTTCCCCTACTTTTATTGTACTTTCCCTAGCTGTCTTAAGCCTGTTTTTCTTGGCGCTTCGCCACAGTTTCTAAGCTGTGGTGGACACTATCAAGTCTTATGCAGTCTATGGGTTGTCCATCATGCTATAGTCAGTTTTGGTAGATAGGATGCTCTTTTCCAGTAATGAGATTATGGGGTAAAATCATATCGCGACCAAATATTAAACAGCTGGCTGTCTGGTTTGTAGTGCTGAATGGTGAGCCATTAAGGCAAAATATAAATGTTCATCCCAATTTAATTATGTGGAATCTATTAGATGTGAAAATGACTCAATGAGCGTATACCCACGATCTTCCACTTTCCAGACAGAGGCTCTACCTACTGAGCGAAATAACAGTATCAGTAAATAGTCTTTATATACGTTCGTAAAGAGATTATATATTGTCCTTCGTAGCTCAGTGGGTAGAGCCTCCGCCCGGCAAGTGGAAGGTCGTGGGTTCAGGTCCCACCGAAGGCAGAAATATTTATTTTCTTTCGAACGTTTCACCATCTAATCACACCACTATCTTATCATGCCATGACATCGGCGCTGGTATCACTATGCCAATAAACGTTAATTAATATTGTTGTTTGATTTAGTGATAATTTAGTAGATGATACTAGTTAGTGATTTATTTAATGATATTTAAGACTGATACATATAATTGATTTACACGAATCTTATTCACACGCTGCAGTTACAAACTAGCAAATCATGGTGCACACTACAATTACAAAAGGGTATGGTTAAGGTCCATCTCTGGTTAAGTTCAACTGTGTTATCAGAACGCGTTTGCTTTATATTTTAACACTCCCCATCAAAGCAAACTCAGTGTTCATTGTTCTTATTTTATAGTACTAAGTCCTAACCCAGTTCGAAGTTTCTCAAAGCGCAGACAAGCCAAAGGCTTGGTGGTGATATCAGTTAGCTGGTTTTCACTTTCAACATGCTCTAAGTTGATCAACCCCTCTTGGTATTTTTCCCTCACGAAGTGGTATCTGGTGTCTGTGTTTGGACCGCTTGTGAAACTCTGGGTTCTTCACCAGCTTAATCGCACTGGCATTGTCAATAAGCAATGTTGGCACATCCCTCAGCTGTGTTATTTCTTCCATCAGTCGGCTGAGCCAAATAGTCTCTTTGGCTCCCTCACTAGCTGCAATGTATTCAGCTTCTGTTGTCGAAAAAGCAACACTTCTCTTCTTCTGGCTTGCCCAGGAGACAACTGCACCAGCAAATTTTCTGATTATTCCAGTTCTCAAGCATCTGGTTTTATTAGTATCATCCGCATCAGCAAAGACCATTAATCCTCCCTATGCATGGTTCCCAGAATAAAGCTGTTGTGTTTTAAAAGTCAAAGCAAGTTACTGATTGAACCTTAAATCTCCTGTTGGCAACCATAGATGGTAACACTTTCAATTATTCAAATGAAAAAATGCTGTATGGGTAACACTTATTCAGTCATTTTTGACATAGTTAATTGTGCTTAATTGGAACTATGCCATTTTGACCCAATTAAGCAGTTGCCCCAAATAGGCAAATTTCATATAAAATTAAATAATGTTTTTCCAATGCTGCATCCATAACAGTACATATAAGAAAATAATATAAACTCTGAAGAAAATATAACAACTTCTAAAATAAAATATGTGAATACTATATAGAATTTAATTCTTATAAAAATTCCTCCAATGTAGTTTGTGTTCTGGTTTGTTTGCATTTCTACAAAATTAACACAGTGTTCAATGCAGACATGGGGCTCCCATCATTGCCTTTCTGCATAAAATACCGCCATAACCTGGCAACCTTCTTTTTTCTTCTCCCCCCCCCCAACCTGGCGAATCTCAAGCATAGTTGGATTAACATCATCGTCATCATCTGCTTCATCCAATTTTTTATGTTCCGACTTAAAGGCATCAAGAATTGCTTTGCCAGTGTCATTTTTATTGTAGCATGGTAAATTGTTATCAGTTGTCAAAAGTCTTGATAATTAACAATTAGAATGTGTAATATGCCCTCAATTTCGGAAGTTTCTAAAGATTTTAAGCCACAGGCAGCAAAGAAATTCCTTACAGTGTTGGTTTTTATAGCTTGCCAACTTTATTGCCTTCAAAAGGGAAACTTTTTCACTAATCTCTGAAGCTGTTTATTAATTTAATAAATTTTCATCAACGGATTCTGGTACGTAAATGTCACCAGTCACCACACTGACGAAGAACGTTAAATGATATGTGCCTAAAATTCTGTTATACTGTATATAAGATCACATCATGTTTAATTGTTTGTACATATTTTTTTCTTGTGACTATGTGTAACATAATATGTATGTACAAATTAATTGTAATCTTAAATTTTTGACTCAATTAAACAGAATTTTATCTCAGTTAAGCGATATAAATTACTATTAGTTTTTTGCTTTGGGTTCCGTTCCTTTAGATTTGGCCCGATCAAGCGGCTACCCCACTGCCCAATGGTGGCTCAATTATGTGGAATCGACTGTATTTATTTTTTTGGCTCTGCAGTGATAATGCATTCACCTAGAGTGTAGTTATCCTGGATTCAACTCTTAAATGTGTAAAATGAAAGAACATTTGCCAACTGTTTGCCATAATTTGGGGAGTTAGTGCCCTAAGCTTTGAGAAGTTTGGTTTCCTCGGAAAACTGTAGGTCTTGGTGCACCTGGACCCTTGCTGTCTTTGCGTTTATAAAATTCAAACGATATATTTCTGTAAATGATGTATTTAGAAACTTATGTATTGTTAAATTTGAATGACTTTATAGGCTCTTCTCAATCTCTTCTTCCTGGGAAAAGAACAGAGAGCTTAGATTCAGAAAGACAACTGTGTGATGGGAGTGGCAATGGCCGTCCAACCGAAAAGTATGTTTTTCACTAAATGTATACCTAGCACAGCTTTGAATGTGTATTTTAATTTCTAATTTCAAACTGTTTTGAATTAATTTATGTTCATTGATATTCTGACCGTGTATTTATTATGTGAAAGTATTCTGCTATCCTGCAAGTTTTACAGATGTACATCAACAAGCAATGTGCAAAATTACTCTTTGACTCTAAAATATATTTACCATCATTATTTACAATGATTTTCCCCATCACAATCTTAAAATTGCAATGCCTTGGCAAACAAAATTTTGGTTTTTAGTTGAAGAGTTCATGAGGCTTACCTCCCGTCTTTCAATATCATCTGCTGTATAAAACCTTTTCCCATTAATGTAGTGGAGACTGTGGAAAGGATGATAATCTGATGGTGGCAGATCATGAGAACATGAAGAATGTGTCCTTCCTATTTAAGGAGCCTTGATTTGTGGAGTTTCTTTTTTGCCATACAAGGTTTGGCGTGAACATGAAGCATGCAATCCCTTCTGTTTTCAATGGATTGCTTAAACTTGTCCAGTTGTTGACAATACAGCTCCTTCTTTATGGTTTGGTTAGCTGGTATCATAATGGATAACTCCATCCATATCTCACCTTATTGACAACATGATCTTTCTCAGATGAAGGCCTCCTTATGGCTGTGGATCTGGTATTGCATTGTGGTTAACCCCTTGTCTTTGATTCTTACTGTTATGCTCAATTCATTTCCCATCACCAGTAGCAATTGGGTTCAGGAAAGGTCCTTTCTCCAATCGAATGAGATGTAATATGCAGGCCTCCATATTTCAGATTGCACTTTTATAATTCACTTAACAACTTGTGAGGAACCTATTACCCCAACTTTTCCAATCTTTTGTAGGTGCTGCTGAACCATCGAATGGGTTGATTAGAGTTTCTCATCAAATTCTCCCACATGCATAGGGATTTTACTTGAGGATTGTTCATACCAGATTATCATCGAACTTCTGGTGGCATCCTAGCCTTGGCTCATTATTAAGGCTATAGTTGTTCAACTGAAATTGCTGGAGTTATCTGTTCCCTTGACTCACATTTATAGTATTTCCACCATATGCCTCACATAATTCATACATTTTTTGTAAGATATTTTTACCCTCCTTAGGGTTCATGAAATTGCCGAATAGTCAACACACAAAGCTAACGGGGCACGTTTGTAATTTTTTTCATGGGGAAATTCTTTATAGATAATAATTTCCGACACTCACGTTTAAGCCGAAACTAGAGCTTTCGATGTGTGGGAGAAAAAGATACATCATTCTGGCCTAGAATTGAACAAAGGTACCTCCGTTAGATCCATAGTGCCTAAACCACTAAGCCACCAACGCACAGGAAGAATCTAGGTACTTAACAATAAAGGCACAACAGATCAAATGGAAGGACCCTAGTTTGACTCTGACAAGGGTAATGTCTCTCTTTTTCTCGTATACATTGAAAGTTTTTGTTTGAGCCCAAGCTTTGGTGTCGGAAATTACTATCTACATTTTCTACTACTCTACTTTGGCATTGTTGCTTGCAATATGTCCAGCAATATACATATATCTTCAACTATGCTTTGGTTATGCCATCTGGAGGAATTCGTTCCCCCATACATTGAAGTTACCATATTACTTATGGGAAGACTAACTAAATTTATTATGTACGTTTTATAGTTATAGTTCTGTAATTAAGCCCTATGATGGCATAGGTGTAGTACTTTTAACTGCCATGCCATTACACAGTGTTTGATTCTGATGACACCATAGACTCCATGCCATCCTTCTTTCTGCCATAATCCATGATTTGGTTTCCTGGGAAACACAGGTTCGGATTCCTCGGAAAACGTAAAGTTTCGATGCAATATTACCTCCTTTAACTGTTTTTGTCATGTGAAACAGTTATGTAATTAGTATTATATACATATAGTAAAATTGCCTTAATATAGTATAATGGAAAGGGGGTGATTATGACCATTCGAGAGAGAGGGAGACGGCTGTGTGATTTGCATTGATCATCACTTAGTCACAAGTATACTAGATAACAAATATGAACATTTTTCCCAAAAACATTCAGTATAAAAAAAAAAGTGCAATAGGCTATTTTCGTTTAGCAAATTTACATGCAGTAGGTTCTACTGTAAATCTGGCACTCCATGGATTGGATTGGAAGGTTCAATGAGAGTGGAGGGGGGTGGAAAGACGATCGCCGAAGGGGGCGCTCTAATTCCAGGTACATGCCATCGATAGATGTATGTGTGTGAATTATGGATATATGTGTGTGTCTGGCCGAATCGCTGAGCAATTCCATTCATCTGCTATAGGTGAGCAGATTTATTCATTGGTTCAGTCAGTGGAAGACCTTATAGACATCTAATTCCGTGAAGAGGGTTAAAACTAGAACATATTTTTGCCCCCCCCTAGTGAGAAAAAAGAACCACATACACAGGTTTGACTTTAGCCTCATGGTGGTGTGTAGTGACAGTGCATTCATGTCTTATCTGCCAATCCGGTTTGGATGTCCGTGATGCCGTATAATGCATACAGTTTTTCTGCCTACCGTAGTCTGGAGTTTGATTATCCAGGCAACAGATGCTTAAATTTTTTAGAAAACTGGTAGATCGCAGCATAGAATACTGTAGCTATTCTTGTATTGTAAAATATGAGCAGGCTAGACTTGAACCATTAATCATTGAATTTTTGTTCCAATGCTTGGACCATTGTCATTGATTAGAGCTATACATGGTTTCTTTTTTCGTGTAGGTGTTCAATAAAGAGGCCCAAAGCCCCATAGCTAGGCTGGGGCTATACAGGCTGAGCTCCCCCTGGAAACATAGTTACCCTAAAATATTTTTTCTTGAAATAAAACATTGTAAAATTTTGTTCTAAATTTTTTGTTTTGTATTAAATTGTACATGATAATGGAAATTGTTCTTTAACGTTAAAAATGTATTCAAAATAGCTTTCTATATGAGTCTTCATATACTTTATAATAACAAGTGAAATTATGGAGAGTTATACTGAAATTTATTGTAAGTTTTCAATGCAAAATTTACATTAAAAAAAGTTGTTTAGTATTATTGAATAATATATTAATAAAATACAACGAAACATTTACGAATTTTAAGCCACATCTGTAGCTTTGTGAGCCCCTTGTAACTTACAGAGGCCCCCCTATAACAAGCATCTAGCTACAGCCCTGAAGGGGGCCCCTTTACATTAAGGAGGTTGTCCATATCAGAAAGGTAGCTTCTATGGTGCATTGGTAGCACGTTCACCTGGCATCCTGTTATCCCGAGTTCATCTCCCAATGGTACCATAAAAAGAATGAATTCCAACTAACTGCTCACTGTAGTCTGGGAGTTGGTTCTGTGGGCCTTATGGGGTTCGGAATTCTTAGTTCTTACAAGGGAGCTGACTCGGGTGCCGGTTGAATTTAGGATTAAGATATGCTGGGTTTTGCAGAATCCGCCTTCATTTTTAAGAATATATATTCAGTTTTTTGTAAAAATAATAAGCTGATATTTAATTACGTTCCAAAAATTGCTATTGGCGACGTATTTTTGCGCCATTGGCGTGTGTTCGGCGACGCATGTGCGTTAATCTAGTTTAGTCTTGTGTCGGCAGGCTAGTCTAACTGGTATAAATAGCGATCGTTTGTGCTGTTCGCAGAATTTTAAGCTGCTGTGAAATCCATATATTTAGTAATATTTCCCGTTCCTTTGCAACTGGATTTTTTTTTAACAATTTACTTATTTTAGGATTACTCATTCTAACATTTGACAATGAAAAATATTGTGAATATACTTCAATCAGCTTTAAATTTGTCTGTTCTTAAATATAACGTAACCCCGTCAAATATTAATGACTAAGAATTCGAAGAGAGAGCAAGGCACTTCTTATAAAAATTGAAGAGTTACTATCTGCTGAATATATCATCGAGGAAGTGACGTTAGATTATGAATATGATTCTGCTAATTATGTTAGTAATGAACTGGCAGGACATACTATCAGCGATAACGTATACGAAAGTGATTTCGACGATAACGTGACATTGACCAAACATACTGTTCCTTATAAAAAATGAAAAGAACCGTGAATTTTGACTCTTGCCCCAAAACAACAACAACAACAACAAAAAAAACAACAACAACATAAAACAGATATCCATGCATGAAAGTCTCATTGTACATAATTAGATATAAAAGATACATTTCTAAAAACTTAAAATGATTAAAACCATAATTTTAGATAAATTTAACAAGTCAGAGGATAAACGTTTACCCGTACACAATATAGATTTAAAAAGATGGGATAACATGAAAGCAAAAGATATCGCTTTCCTTACATTGAATGCTTCTGATAGCTGTATTAGTTGCTTTAAAAAACAACTCAAAATTGTTTCGTGCAAAATAACAAAATATGTTACTGCACTTGAAGTGCGCGATAATGAAGTGATCGAAAACACTGCTATCGAAGTCATTCTCAAAACTCGCGATATTACGACCAATATTGCACTCGAGCAAATTTTAACTAGCGATCAAAGTGGCATAAATTATTTTACTGCCAATGACAGGACCTTATCGCATAAGGGAAAAAGGCAAACTTTTGTGTTAATTCAATCAAAATATGCGACAACTCATTCATATATTATCATGCCGATTCATTCCTATGAATGGCCAATTAAAGGGCAAATTATTTTCATGTTTGAAAGAAGAATCAGGGACATCTGGCCCATGAATTAAAACAACAATGTTCTATCCATCAAACTTATATGTAACCTGTTCAAAATCAGGAAAAATGGATAAAGTTAAAATGAATGAATGGATAGTTGATAATTTTAACTAATAAAGTTATCGATTAACTTGTACTAGTTAGTGATTTATTCAATGACGTTTAAGACTAGTACATAGAATTGATTTACACGTGAATTTTATTCATATGCTGCAGTTACAAACTAGCAAGGCATGGTACACACTACAATTACTAAAGGGTATGGTTAAGGTCCATCTCCGGTTAAGTTCGTGTTTGCTTTATATTTCAACACTCCCCCTCAAAGCAAACTCGGTGTTTATTGTTCTTATTTTATAGCACTAAGTCGTAACCCAGTTCGAAGTTTCTCAAAGCGCATAGGCTTGGTCATGATATCAGCTAGCTGGTTTTCACTTTCAACATACTCAAGTTGATTAACCACTCTTGGTATTTTTTTTTCCTCACAAAGTGGTATCTGATGTCTGTGTTTGGACGCTTGTGAAACCCTGAATTCTTTGCTAACTTGATCGCACTGGCATTGTCGATAAGCAGTATTGGCACATCCCTCAGCTATGTTGTTTCTTCCATCAGTTGCTGAGCCCAATAGTCTCTTTGGCTCCCTCACTAGCTGCAATGTATTCAGCTTCTGTTGTCAAAAGAACAACTCTTTTCTGCTTCTGGCTTGCCCAGGAGACAATTGCACCAGCAAATTTGCTGATTATTCCAGTTCTCAAGCGTCTGGTTTTAACATCACGTGCATAGTCTGCATCAGAACAGACTGTTAATCCCCCCTGAGCATAGTTTCCACAATAAAGCAATCTATATTTTGAAGTTCCTTTCAGGTATTTGAAGGTCCTTTTAACTTTTGCCCAGTTTGACATCTTTGGAGTGTCCATTGTCTCGGATACAATACTCACTGCATTTTCAATATCTGGACGTGTTGCTAAATACATGAGGTTACCTACAGCTTCACGATAAGGAACTTCTTTTCCAACTTCATGATCATTCTCATTATGATCATTTTTTTTCACATGGCATAGTCACAGCATTTGATTCCTCCATGTTGAACCTTTCTAGGATTTTCATTACATATTTACTTTGCTCAACAAAAATGTAGCTATTACTTAGTTTCTTTATGTTCATTCTCAGGTAGTAATCCAATGAGCCAATTGTAATCTTAAACTCTGCCTGAAGCGTTATGACAAATGCTGTTACTTTGCTCTGATCACTTTCAGCGACAAGACCATCATCAACATATATCAGTATTAACAATTTCATTTCTTACTCAAAAAAAAACAAAAAAACAATGGATCTGCTGTACTTCAATGCATGTTTTGTCCTTTTATAAAATCAACAAAACGTTTGTTCCAACACCATGGTGCTTGTTTTAAGCCATAAAGACTCTTATTAAGTTTACATACTTTTCTGCTTTTATCGTCGTAGCCTTTAGGTTGTCTCATGAAGACCTCTTCTTGCAGTTTTCCATATAGAAATGCGGTCTTGACATCAAACTGCAGAAGCTTCAGGTTTTCATATGAAGCTACACTAAGTAGCATTCCAACTGTGTCAAATGGAGCAACTGAACTGAAGGTCTCGTCATAGTCGATTCCTGGTTTTTGTACATAACCTTTGACAACTAACCTAGCTTTAGAGCGATTGATGGTTCCATCACCTTTTGTCTTTATTCTTAAGACCCATCGGTACACGATACTTTGTTTCCAGTCAGCTCAACAAGGTCCCATGTCTGATTTTCTTTGAGTGAGGTCATTTCCTCATCCATTGCCATTTTCCACTGATCGGCTTCATTTGATGACATGGCTGTGGCATAAGACTGGTATACTGTGCTGTGCCAGCAATACATAGTCATGTAAATATGGTGGAATTCTCCTTACTCTTTTTCTTTGGGTTAATTCCATGCTCTCTTCATCCTCAAGGGGATGGAAAACTTCATTTTGGCTGTTGTTTTCTTCAACATTCACTTCTGGTTCATCCGTAGACACATTTGCAGTTATGTCGATGTTTTCTTTCACACTTGGAATCGCTACTTCTGGTCCCAATGTTGACACGGTAGACACTTCCGAAAACAGACTTTGTCCCTTTTCTTTGAAAACATCTCGACTTAAAACAACTTTGTTGTCAACTGGTGTCCACACACAGTAACCATCTTTTTCACCACAATAATCAAAATTGTCGGCGAATTTGGATTGTCCATAAGAGGTTGGGAAAACTGGGATTTTTTTGGACAAAAACATGGAGAAAACTTCTTAATTTCTCGATGTTAAATTCAAATTAAATCAACAGTTTTTTCATATTAGCTGATGATGTGGCAACAGTAGATGTTAAATTGCTCATAAAGAATGGTTTTCCGGTGCATGGTGAGGTCCAAACCCATGACCTCTTGATTACCAGTCAAGTTCTCTACCAACTAAGCTACAAGTGTCAATTGTTTCATTCTTTACGAGCATATGTATGAGGCTTTCTATGGACTTTCGCTATTGGTGTGGCAGTGATGTGAATACTTTCATTACCAAAGCAACATGTCAAAGATGCATGAATCTCTGGTAAGACAAACTAGAATTAATATTATTAAACCTACAATTTTTTCATATTAGACGATATGTCAACAATAGATGTTAAATTATTTGTAAAGAAGAAAATAATGACTTTTCATTACCTGAAAATTTTAATAATTTGAACTTCCATTGTAAAGAGCTAAATATCCTATAAATGGGGAGCTATTTTCTCTGCAACTGAAATTCGATTTAGAGTTCGTGATTGGTCAGGGGATGTTGCTGAATAAGTTAAGGACTTTTTTTTTCTCTACTGTGAGTGGGAATTCTGCACACAGTATGACTTCAGTTATCTGTATTTCATTTAATCTAAATGACCATTGAAATATTTTTTATTATTTTTTTAAGTGGACACTTACCCAATGTTTTTGGCAAAGAAACTCATATTTGTTTTCTAGTCCGCTCCAGCCTGAAGAAAGAAATCAATACACATGTTAAATATTGGACATACACAATGATTTGTGTACATGGAATTGCTACAAAGCACTGGCGGATCCGAGGGTGAAGTGATGGGGTGATCCCTCCCCCTCCTTGAGCGTGGATTATATCATGCAACATGAAATGAAAAGTACTGGACACTTGGCTAAAAATAGGAATCGGAAACAAATTCCTCCTCCCATCCCCTTGAAAGATTTCTGTATCTTCACTTATTACAAAAATATTTATCTATTTCCAAAGCAGTTAATATCGTGATTTACACATACATATACTTTGACGTTTTTCATTAATAATATTGTATTTTAGTAGTATGTAATTAAACATGTTTTTTAAATAAATGTCGATAGTTTCTTTGTACCTTTATGCACTGAAAATTTAATTTCCGGATTATCCCAAAATACATTTGTGTTATATGTCTACATGTAATAAAATTGTCTTTTTATATATAGGCCAAAGTCTTCAAGCACTACTGATGTGATAGTTGACATTGAAAACATGCTTGCCAACTTGTCCACACAGCTCGATGCTATGTTAGAGTATCAGATGAACGAGTGAACAGATGTGCTGTTTAAAGATGCTGTTTTTTTATTCATTGACTTTTTAGACTAATTGTTGGACATTTTTGACAAGAAAGATAGAGTACTGTAGCTGGCTGCAGTGTTTGTATTAAAGAAAGCTGTCTCGTTGTGTTTTAGAGCTGAAATTTTTAAGAAATTGGCTCAGCTTATTGTCCTTTCGTAACATTTCTATAGAACGAAACTTCTTCTATATTCAGTATTGTTTCTAATTTTTTTTACATGTTCGATACAGTGTTGACTCGCCATATGTTTACTACAATTGTAATATCCGTCATAACGTGTTTAGTACCAAAATTAATTTGTAAATCATTTTTGGTTCAGTTCACTGAAACTTTGGTGTGAAGTGGGTACATATGTTTTTTGGCATAAACGACGTTTTCATCAGGATCAATGTTAAAAAGATACATTTTATTTCTTTTTTTCAGTTTTAAATAGATGTTTTTGAAATTAAATTAAAAATCTTACAAATATTTAATTATAGAGTTTATTTAAATGAACAATATATGAAAATATAACTCATTTTGTAGGTGGCATATGTCATTTTTATAAATTGGGAATTAATTACATTATATATAATATTAATTACAATAATATATAATATTATAATTAGGGAATTTACAAAAGTCCACATTGCTTCATTTAATCAGAAAATAATAAAATTCTACTTTTAACATAAAATAGTGTAAGGAAAGTATAGACAACACTGGTGGTGGTGCAACTCTGACACCTCCAATAAATTATGTCACCACCAGTGTTATAAAGATGCTTACATGTTTTCTATGCCTATAGGCCAGAGTTCAATCCTGGAGTGAAACCTTGTAGGAGCTTGCTGCTTTTGCTGTGCCTCTCACAAGGATTCATGTATAGATGGACTACTCTAATAAAGTTTCCACTTGAGAATTCTTGTAGAGATGGGCTGTTCCAGTAAATCATGGTCTTTAGAATTATTGTAGAGACTGGCTGTTCCTGCAGAGATAATTTGTTTCGAGAATTTTTGTAGAGATTGACTATTTCAGGTGAAATAGCATGCTCATATTTATGAAAGATAATAAGTACAGGAAAAATGCAATAAACCCTTTTGTTCTCTATTTTAGTAGTTATAAAGTTCTATTCTAGCATTTGTTCCTCTGCGAATATGCAAGTATACAAGAATCACTATACAAACTTTTACGTTCAAAGACTAAAAATTGTTCTTAAGTTCTTCCTTTACATGCTCATTGCTGTTTATATAAAATACGAGAGTAAAGTGAAATTTTACATACTGTGGTTAAAAATACAAGGGTTATTTTTTTAGTAAGGTCAGTTTGTGAATGCCATTTGAAATTTTGCATGTGCATGAGAATGAGTGCTCGTACAGTCTCGGGGCATTCTTTGAGCAGAATCTGACAGCTTTTCTATTCACGGTGTCAGTCCTCCTGTATGATTTGTACACTTCGTTAAAATGTTTAAGAAAACCGAGTGCCCCACCAACCTTGACATACGGTCAGTCATCTGATTTTTAATAACAAGAAGCATAAAATTTGTGGATATTCATCACCAGATATTCCAAGTTTACTGTGACAACGCAATGAGTGATTCTAAAGTGCGCAAATGGGTAATTTTATTCAAGGAAGGTTGGAAAAATGTCCATGACAAATCGTGCTGTGGTCGGCCATCTGTAATCACTGACGATTTGGTGTACGTAGTTAATACCCAAATTCACATAAACAGGAAATTCACAATTTCTAAGTTGTCATCGGAATTCCCACAAATTTCAAGGTCAGTTCTGTTTAAAATTGTGTCTGAGAAGTTAGAGTACAAGAAATTGTGCTGTCGATGGGTTCCTAAACTACTGAGTGAGGAACACAAGAAGAAAAGTTTGGCAAGTTCTCTAACACGTTTGACCCTTTACAAAGAGGAAGGTGGTGATTCGATCATCCGCCATACAGTTCAGACCTTGCGCCTAGCGACTACCACCTCTTCGCTTATCTGAAGACCTTCCAGGGCGGCAAGCGTTTAGAAACTGATGAAGAAGTGAAAACGACCGTGAGTAACATGCTATCATCACAGGTGGCAGAGCTCTATGACTTCAGTATCTAAAAGCTGGTAGATCGTTACGATAAATCATTCAATTGTGCAAGGAAATTATGTAGAAAAATAATTACATGTAAATTCAGAATATGAATGCTTTTTTGAAAAAATATATTTACCTGGTTTTTACCGCAAAACGAATCATACTTAAAAAATAACCCTTGTATGTGTTGTATTAATTTTGAGCATCTATAAAAATTAAATTGTTTTGAAGTAACATCATTTAACAAATTTAAATACTATTTTTTTTTAATAACTTTGAGGCATATTTTGTGGAGTATGTAACAAGATTAGCTTCACGCCTCCCAAGTGGCCGTGGGAATTAAAGCGAGTCTAACAATATTTAATTTTCTTAATTCCCCTCTGGATTGAAATTCCTTGGTTGACCAAGGCACATTCGAAATAACGAACATAAGAAGTTATTTCAACACTGGCGTAAGGTTTAAAAACACGACGTTTCGGGAGCCAACTGCTCCCGTTGTCAAGTGAAGGCAGAAATTCTGCCGTCACTTGACAACATCGTGTTTTTAAACCTTACGCCAGTGTCGAAATAACTGTTTGTTATGGAATCTCCTGGTGAAACTCCGTACTGTTTTTTCATAAGAAGATAAGTAATAAGGAGCATTATAAAGTTTATGTAAATAATATAAATTATTATATATAATATAAATCTCAATAACATTCCAGAATAATATAGGTTTTCCAATAATATTCTCAATAATAGTTTTTATTGAGGTCAGAGATTTGCATATCAGCTTTATCCAACAGGGTTCCCACGTAACCTGGAAAACATGGAATTGTCAGGAAATTTGAAATCATCCCTAAAAATCGGGGAAAATCAACATTTTTTTGGCCAAATCTGGAAAAGTGAGGGGGAAAAACAAATTTTATTGGAAAAACGTGGAAAAATCATCGAAAAACAAAATTTTTTGGTCAAACTTGGGAAAAGTCAAGGAAAAACAAGATTTTTTGGTCAGAACCTGGAAAAGTCAGGGAAAACTTTAACTTCTATTTTAAATAGCTAAATATCCCATGTAAAACCATTTTCCCCCACAACTGAAATTTAGTTGAAAATTTTGTGATTGGTCAGGGAAGTTTGTTGGAAAAATAAAGGAATTTTGCTGAAAAGGTCAGGGCAAATCTGGAAAAGTCAGAATTTTTTTTTGTCCAATGTGGATGGGAACTCTGATGCAAGAATTAAGTCAGAATTAATTTAAGAAAGAAGGCTGATGGCTTTAAAAGTTCCGGTTTCTGAATATATATATATGTGTATATAATACATATATATATACACACACAAACACACACAGTAGAATCTGTCTATCTTGAACCTGTTTATTAGAAAAACTTCTTTATCTCAAACTTCATGCATGTTCCAACATTATTTGTGCAATTTCAATGTGTATTTCCATGTTTCAAATAGTTTTCTCACAAAACCTGTGTTTCAAATAATGGATTGAATTGTTAGTTACAATTCGAGCAATTGAAAAGTGTCCCTTGCATAAGTCATGATAATGGTAGAACAGGAACATAACAGATGGATGTCGAGGATTTTCGGAAATCTATTAAGGAACCACAGCTCCCATTGACCCTCTCAGTAGGAGATGGGAATTTTAAGTAATGGGAGGGTTAAAGTTAAAAAGAAAATGGCCAGTTTCACTCATCTTTTCATGGAAATTGGAAACTACTGTAAGTTTAATAATAATCAACAGAGTATTTTTGTTAAGTTCTTCCGTAAACATCATACAGTAAAACCTCTCTACAACAATATTATACGGACCGAGAAAAATTATCCTTATAGAGAGAGTTATTGTTATAGGGAGGGTTCATTATACAGTAAAACCTCTCTACAACACTATTATACGGACCGAGAAAAATTATCGTTGTAGAGGGATTTATCATTATATCGGACATCGTTGTAGGGAGGTTTTACTGTATTTATCTCGGTACTTGCTATTTATTTAAAAAATACCTTCGGAGACTTCTGAATATAGAAACTTCTATATCTCTATTTTTTTTTCCTCATTCTATGTGATACATGGTAGACAGGTTCTACTACAGATGGTATGCCTAGCATCTTTTCATGCGGAATGCATTAAAAAGCAGTGATTGACAATAATTAGATCATGAATGATATAATGAAATCCAGTGATACCAGAAAAGTAAATTATGCCTGCTAAGGGTACATGTGATAATTTAAAATATCAGTAATCTAGTATATACTGCTATTAGAAGAGAGAAAAATATCCAACTTGGATCGATTTCTTGACCAAGTGGATATTAGGATATCGAGAGCTAATTAATATACAAAGGTGTTTTGCTATTCTAATTCTATCATAATTTAACATGGTTGTCGGTACTGAATTAGAAATGATATAACTATGACTGATTTATAGCTATGTTTTGTTATCACATGGTAAGTCTTTCGATAATCTTGTGGCAATATCTCACCTTTCTACAATAGCACATATAACAACATGGAATTATGTCATTACATAACCTTTACTGTGGATCTGTCTCTTTCATTATCAGTACATCAAATCAGTCAATACTTGTCTATTTGTTATTAATAAATTAGCATAATTATCTTAATTCAACTTCTCATAATTACTGTAACAGTGAAGTTGATGATTGGTTGAAATTAACTATTGATGTTTCGATGTGCAGTGATTTAAACTTTTTTTTTTTAATTCAAAGTTGAAGTGGACCAAGATCACATTTTGAGAAGGAAAACAAATTTGAAATTTACATAATACTATTACTTTATATTATAGGCTATAATAGTAATATTTTATTACTATTATAGGCTCTGCAAAGAACGGGATGGAGTGCTTGAGTATGAGGCTATGGTTTGGATAACTTAAAATGGAAAATATGAACAAGGTCCACTTGAACTTTTCACCATTTCAGTCTAAACCTTCAATTCTATAATATTTCTGTTAATGACCCATTATTAATTAATGAGGAACTGATTGTCGTAAGAGTGTCATTGATTAAACATTGTACCCCGAATGGTGATCTCTCATTTTGCACGATTGTTCATAAAAGTAAGATAGTGTTATAGTAAAATGGAAGGGATTGTTTTCATTGACAATCTCTCGTGTTCACCAACTGAGTGATAAAAATAAGCTAGCATTCATAATTGGTGGGCCTTTGCCCCTCTTTCTCAGCTTCCTCATCAAAGGAATTTGTATGTTTTATCTGAAGAAGTTTTAATTATGTAATGAGACATTGATAATAAAAAATAAAGAAAAGCATTGTGTATTTTTCATTCTGCCTCTGTTTTATATATTTCACTTATAATTATATCCAAAGCCATGCACAAAGGTGGTAGAAGTTTAAACACTACACTCCCCCAATTTGAACAACATCGTTAGCTGTGCTTGTAAGATATTATTACCCTTCTCAGGGTTAACACAATTGCCAACTACTGGTGTGGACAAATAAAAAAAAGTAGCAAACCAGACTAGGTGACTCAAAAAAAAAAAAATACCAAACAGACAATTTTTTTTATTAAAAAGTACAAGGATTACTAGGGGAGTTGGGGGGGGTGGGGAGAGAGAGAGATAAGCGTTTTCATGAAAAAGTGTAATACATGGGAAGAAAAAGAAGAGCTTCAGTTTTGCGAGGTTTTATTATTCAAAAATTCATTGAAATAAACTTGGTTGCTTAACAATTTGCAATGGTGCACTTAACGAGAGATGATCCTATATTGTAGATATTTTAACCCATCTTGGGCCCCACAGTCATATTCACGTGTTTTTCTTTGGTTCCGTTAACCCTAGTTCGGTTTCAGTGATGTAGAATATGTATCATGTTCAGTTTCTAGTCATACTTAAAACTAGGCAACATAGGTGTGGATTATTCGAAAAACTGCGGGTACACCATTCACGGCACAATTTTAGTTCTTGCACTATTAAGCATTACTACACTTTTTTTTTGAAAAGCAGACAAGTGAATTTTGGTCATGGACAGAATAGGCACATGCCTAGGGCAGGTACTTGTTCCGCGCCAGGAGTCTAGAAGTAAAATATGTTATACTTTCAAAGTTCTCATACATTTGGAGAACTTGGGATTGTCGGGGAATTTAAAAACGTCCCTATATATAATAGTCGAACTAGGGTTCTTCCATTAGATCTGGAGGGTCTTAACCATTAGGCTACTGGGACAGTTACGATGCTCCCTTTCTCCATATATAAGTTTGTAAGGTATCATTACCTTTTTTGGGGCTAACTTGGAATGTCTATGAATCTGGAAAAATCAGGGAAATTTGAAATACAAAGGCCCAAGTCAGGAAAATTTGAAATTCATTGTTATAATAAATAGCTAATTAAAATAATTTTCCTGAACTATGCTTTTCGTACCACATTGCATACTGAAAATTTTGAAAAACTTATACTTTTGACTAAACTTCTTCCAAAAATTACCCTTTTGCACCAAAACTAATATAATTTATATAAAATTATTAAGCCCATATATTTCTCAGGAGAAAATGTTTGCCAAATATGTAACTAAAACTTGGAAAAAAAAAGTTTTTAGCTAAATTATCCAATCTGTAAGGGAATTTGGTCATACCAACCTCTTTTGTCTTGGTCATACACACTTTAAATGGAATAGAAGATGAAGCATCAGCTTTGCAATTATATAGTTAAATGCTTTTATAATGAACTCAAAAAGGGCTGGATGAAAGTGTTGTAAATATTTAATTAATGCAAGTTTTTAGTGTAAAGAAATGCATTTTTTAATATAGTTTTTATATTTGTAAATTCAATGTAATTAAGTCATAAATGGCTTTGGGGTTTACATTAATGGAGAGAGAGATTTTATGGTCTTGAAACTTCCTTTAATCATGCATATTTTAGTACATTGTGTGTTGTTTACTGTAATTAGCGACTAGAAATCGATTAAGATTTGGTCTGGAAACCTGGAAAAGTCAGGGAAGTTTGAAACGGAATTTGGGTAAACACTCTGGCTAACACCATTGCCAAATAAGGATCCATACTCAAAGCCACCGGGGCAAGCTTTTGTAAATTTAATTTAAATTTTCGTGACAAATTTAATTATAGGCAATTTTTTATTTCTCTCTTTTTTTTAATTCTCTTTCATTTTCTAATTCTCCTTTTCTCATATGGCCTACTTTAAAAACCAGTTTGATCTGAAGTGTGGGTGTCGAAAAAAATTATAATTTGAATTTTGAATGGTTAAGTCACTCACCAATGTGAAGCCATTTACCCCATGACTGAAATGCAGTTGAAAATTGCTCGTGATTGGTGAAGGCTGAATTTTGCTGGAAAAGTATGAGAATTTATTTTCTCCAATGTGAGAGAGTGGGAATCCTATAATTCATGCTAATAATTATTGTGTCTTATATCAAACGTTTAGTTGAAATAAATATGTAAATAATGACTTTAAGAAAATTTAAAAATAAGGTATGTGTGATTTTTTTTTTAAAAGGCATTTCTTTGTATGAGAGTGGGGGAGAGCAACCATATAGCCTCAGCATACTGGTTGCAATAGCTTATATTTGAGATCGTTTCAAAAATATGCAATTTGCTTTTCTTCCATTACCATGTTTTAATTTGCAGTTGTAAGTATCGAAGAAATGTGGTAATTCATTCAGTTTGGAAACAATATTTCTTAATGCTTTACAATATTTAAGGTAGTTCACTAATTCGCTAAAAGGTAATTAAATTACAGTGCAAGATTGAAGAAATTTAGTACACCATTTTGTGCTTGAGTCTTCGTAGTATGTGTGCACACATCGATGGTAAACAGAGAAGTGATTTGATTTTACAATAAATAACAATGTTACAAAATATAAAAAGTGAAGATACAATTATACGATATTTTTGCTGCCAGATATGGAAAGTAAAATTTGATACATTTAAAAACCATCGTGTAAAAGGAAACGATTTGGCATTTTGCCAATTTTGGAAATTAAACTTACTAAGTTTTCACACCTTATGTTTCTAGATGACAACAATTAGGAAAGCCTGCTAAGTGAACATAGTGTTTCTATTCCGAGAGTCCACAGATTCACGTACTAAAACTTAAGCTACTTGTGTGGCAATGAAAATTGATAAAAAAGTGAACGAAAATTGTCATATTCTCTTGTAAGTTCACCATTTTTTATTGTTTTGTCATTTTGGTATCTGACACTTCAGATTGCCAAATAAAGGCTGATATTTGTCCTTGTATGGCGTGGAGTTACCATTGTAAGTGGCTACTATTACTTAAAATTGTCCATAGTGGAAACCGTATGTAGTTTTTTTTTTCATGATTTGCAGTTCTCGGTCTATAGTCGACCTTTCATTGGAATTGTAAAGATGACGTCCTAATCTGCTTCAAAAGGAGCGATTATTTAACACGTTAAACGCCACGCCGGTTTTATGTGCCGTTCCGTTCACGCCACAGTTAGCCGTCAAGAGGGCCCTTCCGGGCCGCTCGCCGAGCCGGAGTATAAACAGATGTCAGGCAACGTAGCCCGGCTTGAGGAAAACAAAAACCGATGTCGCCTAAATTAAATGTTCAGTCTCATAAGTACGCAAGGACCGACACGCGTGCGGCGATAACAAGAACGAAAAATTAGCGCCGGTCCCCAGGGACCGGCGCTAGATTTTTCGTGGGCCGGCGCGGCGTTTAGTGTGTTAAATGAGCGAAATGAGGTGTGATTAATATGCTGATCTAGACTTTCTAAAATCATTTAGAAATAAAAGCAGACCCCATTATTAAAAGTGGTTTGTATTTATTTCATCTATACATACTACATATGTATATATTACACTGCATTCAGGGCAGGTGCTAGGTATTATGCCCCTTGGAGCGAACACATATTTTGCCGCCCCAAAAATAACTTCATTTTTTGCAACAATTCCATTTTCCATCCCCAAAAATCTGCTATTCAAGGCGAATGTCCGGTTTGCCCTCTCTTGGCGTTGGCCTTGATTACATTTATTAAAAGTTATGCATTTCAAGAAAACATTACGTGCTCGAATTAATTTTTGGTATACGTATTCTTATACTTTAAAATAGTTGTTACCCTTCGAATTCTCGATCTATGGCTTTCGTTCTGCATATTAAAACTATATACCCCATGATATAATATAATGTATATATATAATGATCATAAGCATGATATCTGTAGAAATATCACACCATGACATTTCATTAAATTAACGCACATCATCTCACATAAAAGGATTCGTCGGGTACTTCGCCCTAAATTGTGACAGAACTATGTAAGATGATATTGAAATAGAGGAAGAAATCTTTTAGAATTATTTTTCAAATTAGTAAAATCAATGCCTCGTTGTATGACTTCCCTATACAAGTAAAAAAAAAAAGTTATCCGTTACTTGTGTTTATCCTCTCACTTTTGTCCATTGAATATAATGTAAAATTTGGTTCAGTGGTTCGCACTTTTCGATTGGCGTCTGGCCTCTTTCTGCACTCTCACAAGACTCAACACTTCTCAAAGATTTCATACGTATGCTGTTTGTACCTCCTGTTTCGACCAAAATTGCCGCAATTCTTCGGAAATCGAATTTTTGTATCGTATTCAAAGCCGTAAACAAGATTGGCACTTCATAATTCAAGAACCAAATCCTAGACATTTCTAGCTGTGGTGTTTATAATGTCCAATACGAATGTGGAATTCTCTATATTAGTTAAACAGTAGTGCTCTTCGGATTCGCCTTAAATAGCACCAAACCCATATTTGCAACCAAGAAATTCAAAGGTCGGCCATAGCTAAATATTGTTGGGATTTCGGACATAAGTTTGTATTCTCTGAGGCCAAACTCATCAATAAAGTTAAGTTCACCGGACAAAAAATTATTCACCCCTGTGTACAAGTATGAAAGAGTGGTTAAACAGTGGTTGAGTCACATGCTCAATATTCAATTAATTAATATATTGAATAATACAGATGTGTGCATATGTATTTAGAATGACTAAAACACGAGGATTGATGGACGGTTGAATTTTTATGGCGCAAGGACAGTAAAGGACATTTTACGCCAAACAAGACGAGGACATAAAGATTGAAGCCTTACTTATCTAGGAATATATTATAATTTTCAGGTTTTGCGTAACTTTCAGGCATGTGTTGAAGGGGGAATGCTCCATTGGCTCCTAAAGGGGGAAATAGGGAGTTCCTTCTCACTGAAAAATCATGCTCCACACTTGAGTTATAAAATAGCATAGGATTCATTATTGATTTGTTTCTCATGAATTTTGACCTATGTGCCACCACGAGGTGTCCCCCACCCCATCCTATTTTTTCAATTGTATCAAAACCACTGAAAGCCAATAGCATTATTTACATAAATTAATTAAAATCCATTTGTCTGAAATAAAATATTCTTCTGTCCAAGAAACATTCTACTTGGAAGAACAAATAATATTTCAAGGGAAAAATTTTTGTCGGTGTGTCCGGTAGCTTAATTTTACCCTCAGATTTGGCTTTTTGATGCCGTACATATCTTTATGAACAGTTACAAAATTTTTAACTTCTCGTGTGACAGTTTCCTTCCTAACATTTATAGAAGGTCTTTCGCTGGGCGACGATA
>QLNU02014176.1:98928594-98941107 GCA_006491805.2 Dysdera silvatica
CAGCATATACAAAGTGCACCCATCCATCATCCGATTCCTAAGAAGCAGCATGAAACAATGGAGAACCCGGTTACAGCTAAACACGCCAGACAGTAAAATAGAAACGGCCGAGATCCCCATCCGCCGCGGAATCTTTCAAGGAGACGCACTAAGCCCCCAGTGGTTCTGCTTGGCGTTAAACCCCTTGTCAAGGATGCTGAACACAAGTAAATACGGATACATGCTGAAGAAAGACAAGAGAAACCTACATAAAGTCTCCCACCTCATGTACGTAGATGACATCAAGCTATACGCGCCAACAATCACCCAACTCCGACAACTCATCAGTATAACAGAGACATTCTCCAAGGACATAGGAATGGAATTCGGCCTCGATAAGTGCAAAATACAGAAGAATAGCAAAGAAGATTTACCAGGCATCGAACTCGAAGACGGGAGACTACTGAAGACCTTGGACGAGGGCGAAACCTACAAATACCTAGGGATAATGCAAAAACGGCAGCAGGAGCACAAGAAAGTCAAGGTCCAGCTCACGCAAGCATTCCAAGAAAGACTTAGAAGCATTGTGAAGACGAAACTGAGCGGGAAGAACACCACGCAAGCCATTAACGCATATGCGGTACCAGTGCTCACCTACTCCTTCGGGATCATCAAATGGACCAACACTGAACTAGAACAACTCCAGCGGAAAATGAGAACCATCCAAAGAAGAGCCGGACAACTACACCCTGCAACGGCAATTGAACGGCAAACACTACCCCGGGAAGAAGGAGGACGCGGACAAGCGGACCTCAAAGACTTACATGACAAGCAGATCCAGAGCATGAGGCAATACTTCCAGTTGAAAAGTCCGCGGTCACCATTCATCCAAGCCACAGTACTAGCAGATGCAAATTACACGCCACTAAACCTGTGTAGTACCGAAGAGCGTGTCCTGGAGGCAGCCAATGAACAGAAACTAAGAACTTGGGCCGGAAAACCATTACATGGCAGGCACTACAATGACCTGCAACAACCACACGTTGACAAAAAGGCATCAAATTCTTGGCTGGCCAAAGGCACTCTCCAGCCAGAGACAGAAGGATTCATGCTAGCCATCCAAGACCAAGTGATCGCAACAAGGAACAATCAGAAATTCATCCAGAGAAAAGACATAGAAAGCGACAAATGCAGACACTGTCATGCGGCATCGGAGACAATCCAACACGTGATGGCAGGATGCAAGATCCTTGCGCAGTCAGACTACAAACATAGACACGATCAAGTAGCGAAAATAGTCCACCAGAAATTGGCAGCGAATGCTGGCTTTCTGACAGAAAAATGCCCGTACTACAAATATGAGCCAGAGACCGTGCATGAGAACGAAACACACAAGCTTTACTGGGATAGAGCAATCATAACAGACAAGACAGTCCCACATAACCGTCCTGACATAACCCTCGTCGATAAATCGAATAAGACCACGTACTTAATCGACATAGCAGTACCCAACACCAATAACATACAGACAACCTACACAACGAAAATCACCAAGTACCAAGATCTCAGACATGAAGTACGAGATATATGGGGTATGGAAAAGATCTTCATCATCCCGTTAGTCATCTCAGCAACAGGGATAGTACCAAAAACGCTTGCGACGAATTTGGAGATACTCAACATTGACCCAAACACCTACATTGAAATACAAAAAGCCACAATCCTAAACACGTGTCACATTGTCAGGAAGTTTCTAGACATGGCACATTAAGAAGTGATGTAAAAAGAGGCTTGGGAACATGGCGCTCTGCCCGTCCCAAAGCCTGTTTCCGCCAAGAATGGGCGAGGAAAACTTTATATATATATATATATATATATATATATATATATGGCCTGCAAAAGGGTTGCTGGTATCTAACTGGAAGGAGACCCACACGCTGAACGTATGTGACGATGTGTGGAACCGGCCAGGCCAGTAACCTAGTGTCCTACCCCGCCTTCAAGTGGTGCAGGCTGGGCTTTCTATTTATGAGGCAAATTAATATTTGCTGCACGGATAGAAAGGCGGAAGGGGAGGGCTAATTCACCAACCCGTCTAGCCAGCGTGGTGAAATTATGGCTAATTCCTCCATTATGTTGACACACCAGAAACCATGGCCCCTAGTCTCCAGGTGCTGGAGTGCTCCTGATCAAGGCAGCGGTCAGTGTGGCATGAAAGCAGGGGGTGCTAAGAATCACTGGAATGGCCCAGGCTGCCGTTTGTTATTGACCTTGGCTACGTTTAATGGACGATCCCTTGCTTCTGAAGCAAAACTTCAGGAATTGGAAGAGGAACTTGACAAGATCAAATGGGACATTGTAGGACTCAGTGAAGTTAGAAGAAAAGGTGAAGAGTTGGTGGAACTTAAAAGTGGACATTTGTTTTATTATAGAGGAACGGAAACTGGAAGAACAAGTGGTGTTGGCTTCTTAATCAACAAAAGAATAAAGACCGTCTTCTGGAAGTTGAAGCACATCAGATCGAGCAGCGAGGCTCGTTGTTCAACTAACCCAGCGATACCAATTTCAAATAATACAGGTATATGTACCAACATCAAGCCATACCGACGAGGAGGTTGAGGAATTCTATGAAGAAATCAAACAGCTACATACCAAGGGGAAACAACACATCAAGCTCATCATGGGAGATTTCAATGCAAGAATTGGACAACAGGAACAAGGAGAGACATCGGTTGGTAAATACGGATACGGGGAAAGGAATGAACGTGGCGATCAACTCATAGAATTTGCCGAAGCTGAAAATCTTAGCATCATGAATTCATTTTTTAAGAAGAAACTACAAAGAAAATGGACATGGAAACACCCCAATGGAGGAACCAGCGAAATTGACTATATACTGGCAAACAAGAAATCAATTATTGAAGATTGCAGTGTACTGAACAGATTTAATACTGGAAGTGATCATCGAATGGTGAGATGTAAAGTGCACTTAAATACTAAATTAGAACGACAGAAGCTCATTAGGAAACAAGTAAGTAAGAGGGTGGATCTAATGAAACTGAAAGTAAATACCGAGGCATTCAAGTTGGAATTAAAAAATCGCTTTTCTGCACTGGAAGGACTTATTGAAGAAATTGATATCTCAGAAGCAAATGAAAACATTGTTAAGACAATAGTTGAAACTGCTGGGGAAATTGGTGGTGTAACCTGTAAAAAGCACAATAGCAAATTATCTGAGAAGACGAAACAGCTCATGAAAAGGCGAAGAGATATGAAGGTGGACAATCAAAATACCGGTTGCAGGATTATGAAGTATCGTTATGATACTTTTGTAATGAACTCCTGCGCAAAAGCATGAAAGATAGACCATAAAAGAAAATTCCAAACACCTGTGAGCTAGTAAGGAAGCCATATGAAAATACAGGAGCCTTAGGGTGTTAAAATAAGTTTATACTGTTGGGAAGAAACACATCATTGCATTAAAAGGAGAGGATGGCACCGTAACAAGAAATAGGGAAGAAATACTTAGAAGAGTTGAAGAATTCTACAAAAAACTATATGAAAGTAACAGTGGATTAAACGAAGACGCCGCAATAGTCGAAGGAATAGCTCCTAAAATCTTAAAAGAAGAAGTTTCATTTGCAATAAAAAATATGAAGAAAGGAAGAGCCCCTGGTGATGATGGTATTACATTAGATATCCTAAAAGAAGCTGGAGAATATGTAGAAGACATACTTGCAAAATTCTTTACCAAATGTCTTAACAGCGGTAACATACCAAACCAATGGGATTCTGCAACAGTAATTCTTTTGCATAAAAAAGGTGATAAAGAGGATTTAAAAAATTACCGACCAATTAGCTTGTTACCTGCTATTTATAAAATCTTCACAAAGTATACTAAACACATCGCCTCAGTAAAAAATTAGAGCAGCTCAAACCAAGAGAACAAGCTGGGTTTCAAAGTGGATTCAGTACAGGACGATTATCCAGTATTAAGTTTAGAATTAATTGAAAGAATTTCACATGATTATGAAGCTTCCATTGTGTGTGGGCGTTTATTGACAATGAGAAGGCTTTTGACTCTATTAAAACATCAGAAGGCATCAACTCTTTAAGCGTCAGCAGACATCGAGCGATGTGTACACTGGAACCATGGTGAATACGTGTGTATAAAAATGTGGGAGGCAAAATTTCGGTTAGGCGTAAAGATACCGAGCTATCAAAACGTGACGTAAAGGTGTGAGGCAGGGAGATACCATTTCTCCAAAACTTTTTACTTCAGCTTTACAGATGATTTTTCATCAAATAAATTGGAATAACAGGGGAATAAAAATAAATGGTGAATATTTAAATCATTTGCGGTTTGCTGATGACATTGTTATTTTTTCAACGAACCCATCAGAACTCCAAGACATGGTACAGGAGCTCTCAACTAGAAGTAAAGAAGTTGGACTCAAGATGAACCTACAAAAAACTAAGATCATGTTCAATAATTTCGTAGAGGAAACAAAAATACAAGTTGACAACATTGAGCTAGAAATTGCTGATTCATATATTTACCTTGGCCAGCTGATTTCAATGGATGGCAACATTATGAAAGAACTCAACAGACGTATTAAACTTGGCTGGAGTGCATTTGGAAGAAACAGTTTTATCCTGAAGGGGAAATTGCCTTTATGTCTAAAAAGAAAAGTCTTCAACCAGTGTGTATTGCCAGTCCTCTCTTATGGATCAGAGACATGGAGTCTAACAGTTGGAGCAATACGAAAGTTACAGACAACGCAAAGGAGCATGGAGAGGTGCATGCTTGGAATAACTAGGAGAGATCGAAAAAGAAACACTTGGGTGAGAGAGCAAACTAGAGTAGAGGACATCATTGTTAAAGTAAAAGGGCTGAAATGGCGATGGGCTGGGCATATTGCAAGAAGAACTGATCAACGATGGACAACAGAAATTCTGAACTGGATTCCAAGAGACCACCGAAGACCTAGAAAACGTCCTCAAACTAGATGGGTGGATGAAATAAGAAAACAGGTTGGGGTGACGTGGAAGCGAATTGCTCAGGATAGACTTGTGTGGAAAGCATTTGGAGAGACCTTCATCCAGCAGTGGATAGATAATGGTTGAATATGATGATGATGATGATGATATATATATATATATATGGTCTGCAAATGGGTTGCTGGTATCTAACTGGAAAGAGACCCACACGCTGAACGTATGCGATGACGTGTGGAACCGGACGGCCAGTAACCTAATATCCTACCCCACTGTCCAGCGGTGCGGGTCAGGCTTTTCATTAGTGGAGCTAATTCACCAACCCGTCTAGCCAGCGTGGTGAAATTATGGCTAATTCCTCCACTACGCTTGCATACCAAAAAACCATGGCCTATAGTCTCCAGGTGCTGGAGTGCTCCTGATCAAGGCAGCGGTCAGCGTTGTATCAAAGCATGGGTGTTAAGAATCACTGGAATGACCCAGGTTGCCGTTTGTTGTTGATCTTGGCTACGTATAATTGACGATCCCTTGCTTTTGAAGCAAAAATTTCAAGAATTGGGAGAAGAACTTGAAAAGAAAGAAAAAACTTGAAAAAAAGAACCTGAACTTTATCAAATTGGACATTTTAGGACTCAGTGAAGTCATAAGAAATGGTGAAGAGTTGGTGGAACTTAAAAGCGGACATTTGTCTTATTATAGAGGAACGGAAACTGGAAGAATAAGTGGTGTTCGCTTCTTAATCAACAAAAGAATTAAAGACCACCTTTTTGAAGTTGAAAGCACGTCGGATCGATCAGCGAGACTCGTTGTTCAAATAATCCAACTTCAGATAGTACAGGCATATGCACTAAGATTAAGCCATACCGACGAAAAGGGTGAGGAATTCTATGACGAAATCAAACAACAACACACCAAGCTCATCATGGGGGATTTAATGCCAGAATTGGACAATAAAAACAAGGAAAGATATCGGTGGTAAATACGGATATGGGGAAAGGAAACGACGTGGCGATCAACTCATCTAATTTGCAGAAGCTGAAAATATTAGCATCATAAATTCATTTTTTAAGAAGAGACTCCAATGAAAATGAACATAGAAACACCACAATGGATGAACCAGTGAAATTGACTATATCCTGACAAACAAGAAATCAATTATTGAAGATTGCAGCGTACTGAACAGATTTAATACTGGAAGTGATCATCGAATGGTGAGATGTAAAGTGCGCTTAAATACTAAATTAGAAAGACAGAAGCTCATTAGGAAACAAGTAAGTAAGAGGGTGGATTTAATGAAACTGAAAGCAAATACTGAGGCATTAAAGTTGGAATTAAAAAATCGCTTTTTCTCATTGGAGGACTTATTGAAGAAATAACATCTCAGAAACAAATGAAACACGTTGTTAAAGAATAATATGAAATTGCTTGTGGAAATTAGTGGTGCAATGTATAAAAACCACAAATAACGAATTATTTGAGAAGACGAAACAACTCATTAAAAGGCTAAGAGATATGAATGTGTACAATCGAAATTCCAGTTCCAGGATTGAGTGCCTAGAACTTTGTAAAACTCTTCGCAAAAGCATGAAAGAAAACATATGAAAATTCAACTGTGAGCTAGTAAGGAAAGCCATTGAAAATAACAAAGGGTTGTTAAAGGAAGTTTATCTATTGGAAAGGAACATATCATTGCATTAAAAAGGAGAGGATGGCACCCGTACAAGAAAGTGGGGGAATACTTAGAACGTTGAGAATTCTACAGAAGCCATATAAATGAAGCAGTGAACAGATAATTGTTGAATATGATGTTGATGATATTATATGTAACAGTATTACATTAATTATGTATATTATGTTGATTATATATATATTAATTGTGTATATTATATTGATTATATATATTACATTATTTATGTATATTATATTAATTATACATATTACATTAATTATGTACATTATATTAGTTATATATATTGCATTAGTTATGTACAGTGGTCCCATTTTTATTACATTTATTACAGTTTTATTACATTATGTACAGTGGAGTCCATTTTCAAATTGCCCCCCTTAACATTCAAATTGCCCCCTCCCCCTGTAGGGCATAGGCCCCAGGTTGGGAAACAGTGGCCTATAATGTGCAATTCTGATATTGCGGCAAAAAAATTGGTTTTCGACTTCCTATTATAAAATACAAGCTAATGGTGAAAATATTATTTATTTTTTTATCCCAGACTAAGGAAATTGACCCCCCCTTCATTAAAATACCGCCGTTCGTATTTTATATTTTCAAACGTTTGTTTAAATTTTTTATACTAAATGATATTATTTTCTCATTTAATTAATTGGTCGACCATTTTTTTGTTTGTTCTTTACCTTTACAATTTCATTTACTTTTTTACTTTGGACTTAGATAATATTCTTGATCTTTTTCTGACATAGCCTATGTCACTTGGATATATTATATATCGTACCATTTATTAGTTAATAAAGATATATGCGAACTTCATAAAAAATTTGAGCTATGTAAAAAATGTTGTTCTAAAAAATGTTGTATTATTGTATTATATTTATTTCGTCCATGTATTGATAGATAAAAATAAATTTGGTTTGATGATATCAAGTAAAATATTGATAATATCAGTTACATTATTACATTGCATGATATCAACTATATGGTATTAGTAATTTTCCCCCGTATGCTTGAATACCCGATATTTTATTATGTCATGTTTACATGAAAAAAGTTCTGGGAAGAGAAAAAAAAGATTATCCCTATCTTTCCATCATCCTCTCCCAATTTTCTCATCAGCAGCGTCATTAATCCAACAATATCTTCAGCGTGGAGAGATTTGCAAGGGATCTTTTATATTGGGAATATTCTCATTCCAGTGATGGTCAGGAGAGAGTGCTTAGCATCCATTCCCCATTTTCGCCCTCCTCACCATTTTCCGAAGAAATTGGTTTTGTTGATATCATGTTATCAGGAAGCTTCAGCCCTGGTCTTACACGCATGTGTGTTGCGGAAGATAGCTGCAAAGCCACTTAAGAGATTAAAGAACAAATAGAGAGTGTTATGAACAATTGAAACGGTATACGACAAGCAGTTTCACTAATAATAAGATGTTATATGATGTAGGTATCGAAAACGTTTTAATATATCTCCTTAAGAGTATATATTTGGCGGGAATTTTTAATTAATTTTTAAATACAATAATTGAAATACATTCTTGTATAATTTCCATTTGCGAATTTCATCTATTTATCCCCACATGGAGATATATGGGTAATGAAATTCTTCGAAAGCTCTTGCGCCATTTGGAAAGCTAAAGTAAATGCTACAAGAGCAGTAAAGGTTATTCTACTGCACTTCTAATGTTGATGGTAGCCTTTAAAATTAATCTGCATTGATACGTCTAATTGCCTAACACCATGTTTAAAACGAACAGATTTATTGGTAAAATTTTTACACAACTATGGATATACTTATTGAGAATAAATAGTTGGAGGTTGGGGAAGTTAGAAATGAAGAAGTTTTGGGTACGGTGGAGATCAACAAAACCATAGAGGGAAAGTTTCAGCTAAAAGCATTTAGGTTGTATGAGTATGTAACGAGAAGGAATAGGAGATAACCTTGCTTGATTTTGAACCTGAGACAAATGTTAGATTTTAACGAAGACCCAGGTAGAAAAATTTTGCAGAAAATTTACAAAAGAAAACAAAAAAAAAACAACTGCAGAAATGTGTAGTTATTTTGGACTGAAGGAAAAAAATCTGCAGAAATTTATCCGCAGAAAAAAAATTTCCAGAATGTTATCTACAGAAAATAATCTACAGATTTTTACGTTAGCGTAGGGAACTTGGGTCCCGGAAATGACGTCAGCGAATCAAGATGGCCGACATCCTGGTCTCCAGTCCGTTATCGCATTTTCGGTAGGGGGATTTTTGTCCTGAGGGTTTCTGAAGGCTTATCTCTTGGCGGAATCTCGATCCCATGAACGTTTATAAACCGACCGTCTCTATAATCCGACCAGGGATATCCTGCCTACTGGTGTTTGCTTTTGACATTATAATCCTAGTGTTGCTCTACCAGCTAACGGCCGTTTTAGGCGTTTATAACCATTTCCCTCCATACCCTCGGAAACCGGTTTTTATTAGCGCTCGATGCCACAGAAAAAAAAATGAAAAGAAAAGCTGGGGGCAACCTTGGTTTCGAACCCGGTTCGTCAGAGTAAGCCTATAGCCACAGGACAACTACGGACTTAACAGATGGCTTCTTATATTGTTTTATATAGGTAGTCAAGGATTCGTTTTTTTCTTATTCAATTTCATTGTTTAAAATATATTTTATACATTTATTTCGGATCGTACCAGACATCTTTTTTTATATAGCGTTTGATTTTTATTGCAATAAAATAAGTATTTTACCATTTCTTAATATATTTAAATTAGCGAGGATGTCATTTTAAAAATCTCTATAACACGGACACCTCACAAATTATTGCGTCTTCCAGCGACTGATAGATAATTATTTTCGCAAAGATGGATAAAAAAGGGCATGTTATTACAGTCGATTTTTTTTTCATTAACTAATTTAAGGTATGTTCATAGGTTATATAACCTATATAAGGATAGACATTTTATAACACGTTCGATTTTTTATTTTCAAACAATAATTTAAGTTTTTAAATATCTTTAGGATATACAAACGAATATTACCAGACATATTATATAGAGGCCGATTTTTTATTTCAGGAATTAATTTAATATATGGTTAATTAATCTTAGGCTGTTTAGTTATTGTTATTAAAATTTTTAAGAAAGTTCTTGATTCGAAAAAGCACACCAATGTTTTCACAATACGGCACATTGATTTCTTACGATTAAGATCTTCAAAAATAAAATTATTATTATTAAGTAATGGGATTTGTTTCAAATGGCGAGTAGAGTTATTAGAAGAAAGTAGGATAATTTTAGTAGTAATATATATTACTGCATTGACTAATATAATTCGCTTAAGAATTGTTATCAGAAGCAGAGGAAAGTTTTTAAATTCGTTGTAATGACATATGTATATATATATGATTTAAAATAAAATTTCCTTAGACGAATGTGTTAAATAGGAATTCCTCTTCGCATGATGATATTTTCTTTACCGTTGTAGATATTCCCTGAACTTTTACATTTGGGGTTAGAAAAAAACCCTTGAACTCACCTTGCCCTCTCCTCTTAGGCACGGCCATATACTGCATGGAGGTGCTGATGTGTCCACCCAAAATAAAGTTACTGATTTTTTTCCACATTTGAAAAGTACGTGGAAAGTGTTTGCAGATTTCTACAAAGCAGTGGCGTGTGGGCCAGGGGGTCAACTGTTCCCTAGTCGAGAAAAACTGGCCTCTCTGTCAGTTGGGCAAAGCAAAATAAAATATAATTTGAAAAACATTTGAGTCGAGGAAAATATGTGGTTTTGCCCCTGCAAACAAAAAGTGTTCCAGCACGTCATTGCTACAAAGTATATAAAAAAATCTACATATTTTTTGCCTTGTAAATTCAGTCATAATATCTGCAGATTTCTACAGAATATGAACTATGTTTTCTGATGGGAAAAGTCAGAGTCATAATGTCTGCAGATTTCTACAGAATAGAAATTATATTTTCTGATGGGAAAATTCAGAGTCATAATATCTACAGATTTCTACAGAATATAAACGAAATTTTTTGATGTGAAACATTCAAAGTCATAATATCTACAGATTTCTACAGAAAATAAATTACATTTTCTGTTGTGAGAATTTAAAGTCACAATATCTACAGATTTTTGCAGTAAAAATTGCAGAAATTTGTAGATTAATTTAAAAGGCATAAATTTATAATTCAGTTCTGCAGATTTTCACAGATTTCTACAAAAATCTACAGATAATTATTTTTTCTGTAGAATTTCTGTAGAAAATTTCTAGCTGGGGATTACCATTAGATCCTAACAAACCGGAGACAATGTTATATTTTGAACGGGAAAGAAGAGGCAAACCTTGGAAAACATTCAGGATCCAATGGAAAAAGTAACATCGCTGCTACGTTGTTTGATATAATAATTAAGTAAAATTAAATCGTTTTTCGTGAATAAGATTTTGGCCGGTCGAATATAGCGAGTATTTTCTTTGGTCCCAAGTTCCGCGTTATATAGGGTTCCTCTTATACAGGGCCTCACGAAATACATCCTGCTTAGGGCCTCGCAAACTCTGTAGTCGCCTCTGACTAGCGTCAACATTTTTTGACATGTGTACCTACCTGCTCTTTAATATGTTGATGATAATGATAATCATGATGATGCTAATGATACTAAAGGATTTAAAACGACATGATTATCCATGATACGAGAACGCCTGATCTTTTAAGCCTCATTGAGGAATGAATAAAAATTTGCCCTTTATAATTATACTGTACTGCGCATAATTGATATATTAATATTTAAAGTTTCAAAGCACTTTTCTAAGACAAAAATAAAAAGTACTTTTCCATTGCAATGGACTACTTACTACGCAGGAGTAGAAGTATCAAATAATGAATGGTATATCAATATCGTCAATTAGCACTTTTATATTTTTAAAAAATTGATTTCTGAAGAAACTATATACTCATATTATATCGCAAGGGTGTAGTGGAGCCGAAACGCTCTGAAACGCCGTTCCGGCACTGTTCCTTTTTAGGCCTCTTCAGTACTATTCTGTCCCTTACCCCCTCCCCCCCCAACAATATCAGAAGGGAAGGAGCGTTTTGGTCGTGACTTTCCGGCGCTGCTTAATTTACGACTACACCCCTGATCACAGTATTTCCTAAATATTCATTGCACACCTAACACACACATAGTACTCACTGCATACTCATGTCATAATACTCACTGCATACTCATGTCATAATGCTCACTGTATACTCATGTCATAATACTCACTGCATACTCATTACTGACATGGTACTCATTACCACACCACATTACATAATACCATCTCACCCAAAATTATTGCTCGTGTGTTTTCGATTCCTTGGATGTATAAGCTCAGCGAAGTCTGAAAGTTTTTGTGCCATTTCGATTCACTTGGATGTATAATGCTCAGTGAAAGTTTTTGTGCCATCAAAAATTTAGTCAGTTGAACCCTCAGAATCCTCAATAACTTAGGTAAAGATATTATTGATAGGATTCAAATTCAATGCAATACAATACGAATTTTATTTCCATGCTAAAATTACATTTCAGTGTACAGAGGAAGCATAGCAAAACAAAAACAAGTATTATTATTCTAGTTCCCGTTATGGCCAGTATGACCATTATATTTTTGTTTTTCTACTAAGTAAATTCTTAATTTCCTTTTAACTTCGCTTTTTCTTTCACAATTTTTTATATGATCTGGCAATTTATTCTATTTATTAAATCTATAATAATTTATATTATTTTTTTCATGTTTGTTCTTATTTTTCCTGTTTTTAAAGTGTTATCTGATCTTGTATTTCTTGTATTTGTATTTTTGTCTATATTTATAGTTC
>QLNU02014176.1:98946856-98960094 GCA_006491805.2 Dysdera silvatica
TTTTCTTTTTAGACATAAAGGCAATTTCCCCTTCAGGATAAAACTGTTTCTTCCAAATGCACTCCAGCCAAGTTTAATACGTCTGTTGAGTTCTTTCATAATGTTGCCATCCATTGAAATCAGCTGGCCAAGGTAAATATATGAATCAGCAATTTCTAGCTCAGTGTTGTCAACTTGTATTTTTGTTTCCTCTACAAAATTATTGAACATGATCTTAGTTTTTTGTAGGTTCATCTTGAGTCCAACTTCTTCACTTCTAGTTGAGAGCTCTTGTACCATGTCTTGGAGTTCCAATGGGTCCGTTGAAAAAATAACAATGTCATCAGCAAACCGCAGATGATTTAAATATTCACCATTTATTTTTATTCCCTTGTTATTCCAATTTATCAGCTGAAAAATCATCTGTAAAGCTGAAGTAAAAAGTTTTGGAGAAATGGTATCTCCCTGCCTCACACCTTTGCCAAGTTTGATAGTTTTGGTATCTTTATGTAACCGAAATTTTGCACTTGCATTTTTATACACACGTTTCACCATGTCAATGTACACATCCTCAATGTCTGTTGATCTTAAAGAGTTGATGACTGCTGATGTTTTTATAGAGTCAAAGGCCTTCTCATAGTCAATAAATGCAACACACAATGGAAGTTCATATTCATGTGTTCTTTCAATTAATTCTCTTAATACTTGAATATGGTCCACTGTACTGAATCCACTTCGAAATCCAGCTTGTTCTCTTGGTTGAGCTGCATCTAATTTTTTCTGCAGGCGATGTGTTAGCACTTTTGTGAAGATTTTATAAATAGCAGGTAACAAGCTAATTGGTCGGTAATTTTTCAAATCCTCTTTATCACCTTTTTTATGCAAAAGAATTACTGTTGCAGAATCCCATTGGTTTGGTATGTTACCACTGTTAAGACATTTGGTAAAGAATTTTGCAAGTATGTCTTCTACATGTTCTCCAGCTTCTTTTAAGATATCTAATGTAATGCCATCATCGCCAGGGGATCTTCCTTTCTTCATACTTTTTATTGCAAATGCTACTTCTTCTTTTAAGATTTTAGGAGCTGTTCCTTCGACTATCTCAGAGTCTTCGTTTAATCCACTGTTACTTTCGTATAGATTTTTGTAGAATTCTTCAACTCTTCTAAGTATTTCTTCCCTATTTCTTGTTACGGTGCCATCCTCTCCTTTTAATGCAATCATGTGTTTCTTCCCAACAGATAAACTTCCTTTAACAACCCTAAGGCTCTTGTTATTTTCAATGGCTTCCTTTACTAGCTCACAGTTGAATTTTCTTATGTCTTCTTTCATGCTTTTGCGCAGAGTTTTACAAAGTTCTATGTACTCAATCCTGGAACTGGTATTTCGATTGTCCACCTTCATATCTCTTCGCCTTTTCATGAGCTGTTTCGTCTTCTCAGATAATTTGCTATTGTGCTTTTTACAGGTTACACCACCAATTTCCCCAGCAGTTTCAACTATTGTCTTAACAATGTTTTCATTTGCTTCTGAGATATCACTTTCATCAATAAGTCCTTCCAGTGCAGAAAAGCGATTTTTTAATTCCAACTTGAATGCCTCGGTATTTACTTTCAGTTTCATTAGATCCACCCTCTTACTTACTTGTTTCTTTTAAATGAACTTCTCTCGTTCTAATTTAGTATTGCCCTTGTCTCTCACCATTCGATGATCACTTCCAGTATTAAATCTGTTCAGTACACTGCAATCTTCAATAATTGATTTCTTGTTTGCCAGGATATAGTCAATTTCACTAGTTCCCCCATTTGGGTGTTTCCATGTCCATTTTCTTTGCGGTTTCTTCTTAAAAAATGAATTCATGATGCTAAGGTTTTCAGCTTCTGCAAATTCGATGAGTTGATCGCCACGTTCATTCCTTTCCCCATATCCGTATTTACCAACCGATGTCTCTCCTTGTTCCTGTTGTCCAATTCTTGCATTGAAATCCCCCATGATGAGCTTGATATGTTGTTTCCCTTTGGTGTGTAGCTGTTTGATTTCTTCATAAAATTCTTCAACCTCTTCGTCGGTATGGCTTGATGTTGGTGCATACCTGTACTATTTGAAGTTAGTATCGCTGAGTTAGTTGGAACAATGCCGTGTTTCCGCTGCTCGATCTGATACCTTCAACTTCCCCAGAAGACAGTCTTTAATTCTTTTGTTGATTAAGAAGCCAACACCACTTGTTCTTCCAGTTTCCGTTCCTCTATAATAAAACAAATGTCCACTTTTAAGTTCCACCAACTCTTCACCTTTTCTTCTAACTTCACTGAGTCCTACAATGTCCCATTTGATCTTGTCAAGTTCTTCTTCCAATTCCTGAAGTTTTGCTTCAGAAGCAAGGGATCGTCCATTATACGTTGCCAAGGTCAATAACAAACGGCAGCCTGGGCCATTCCAGTGATTCTTAGCACCCCCTGCTTTCATGCCACACTGACCGCTGCCTTGATCAGGAGCACTCCAGCACCTGGAGACTAGGGGCCATGGTTTCTGGTGTGTCAACATAATGGAGGAATTAGCCATAATTTCACCACGCTGGCTAAACGGGTTGGTGAATTAGCCCTCCCCTTCCGCCTTTCTATCCGTGTAGCAAATATTAATTTGCCACATAAATAGAAAGCTCAGCCTGCACCACTTGAAGGCGGGGTAGGACACTAGGTTACTGGCCTGGCCGGTTCCACACATCGTCACATACGTTCAGCGTGTGGGTCTCCTTCCAGTTAGATACCAGCAACCCTTTTGCAGGCCATATATATATATATATATATATATATATATATAAAAGTTTTCCTCGCCCATTCTTGGCGGAAACAGGCTTTGGGACGGGCAGAGCGCCATGTTCCCAAGCCTCTTTTTACATCACTTCTTAATGTGCCATGTCTAGAAACTTCCTGACAATGTGACACGTGTTTAGGATTGTGGCTTTTTGTATTTCAATGTAGGTGTTTGGGTCAATGTTGAGTATCTCCAAATTCGTCGCAAGCGTTTTTGGTACTATCCCTGTTGCTGAGATGACTAACGGGATGATGAGGATCTTTTCCATACCCCATATATCTCGTACTTCATGTCTGAGATCTTGGTACTTGGTGATTTTCGTTGTGTAGGTTGTCTGTATGTTATTGGTGTTGGGTACTGCTATGTCGATTAAGTACGTGGTCTTATTCGATTTATCGACGAGGGTTATGTCAGGACGGTTATGTGGGACTGTCTTGTCTGTTATGATTGCTCTATCCCAGTAAAGCTTGTGTGTTTCGTTCTCATGCACGGTCTCTGGCTCATATTTGTAGTACGGGCATTTTTCTGTCAGAAAGCCAGCATTCGCTGCCAATTTCTGGTGGACTATTTTCGCTACTTGATCGTGTCTATGTTTGTAGTCTGACTGCGCAAGGATCTTGCATCCTGCCATCACGTGTTGGATTGTCTCCGATGCCGCATGACAGTGTCTGCATTTGTCGCTTTCTATGTCTTTTCTCTGGATGAATTTCTGATTGTTCCTTGTTGCGATCACTTGGTCTTGGATGGCTAGCATGAATCCTTCTGTCTCTGGCTGGAGAGTGCCTTTGGCCAGCCAAGAATTTGATGCCTTTTTGTCAACGTGTGGTTGTTGCAGGTCATTGTAGTGCCTGCCATGTAATGGTTTTCCGGCCCAAGTTCTTAGTTTCTGTTCATTGGCTGTTTCGAGGACACGCTCTTCGGTACTACACAGGTTTAGTGGCGTGTAATTTGCATCTGCTTGTGTTATGGCTTGGATGAGTGGCGATCGGGGACTTTTCAACTGGAAGTATTGCCTCATGCTCTGGATCTGCTTGTCATGTAAGTCTTTGAGGTCCGCTTGTCCGCGTCCTCCTTCTTCCCGGGGTAGTGTTTGCCGTTCAATTGCCGTTGCAGGGTGTAGTTGTCCGGCTCTTCTCTGGATGGTTCTCATTTTCCGCTGGAGTTGTTCTAATTCAGTGTTGGACCATTTGATGATCCCGAAGGAGTAGGTGAGCACTGGTACCGCATATGCGTTAATTGCTTGCGTGGTGTTCTTCCCGCTCAGTTTCGTCTTCACAATGCTTCTAAGTCTTTCTTGGAATGCTTGCGTGAGCTGGACTTTGACTTTCTTGTGCTCCTGTTGCCGTTTTTGCATTATCCCTAGGTATTTGTAGGTTTCGCCCTCGTCCAAGGTCTTCAGTAGTCTCCCGTCTTCGAGTTCGATGCCTGGTAAATCTTCTTTGCTATTCTTCTGTATTTTGCACTTATCGAGGCCGAATTCCATTCCTATGTCCTTGGAGAATGTCTCTGTTATACTGATGAGTTGTCGGAGTTGGGTGATGGTTGGCGCGTATAGCTTGATGTCATCTACGTACATGAGGTGGGAGACTTTATGTAGGTTTCTCTTGTCTTTCTTCAGCATGTATCCGTATTTACTTGCGTTCAGCATCCTTGACAAGGGGTTTAACGCCAAGCAGAACCACTGGGGGCTTAGTGCGTCTCCTTGAAAGATTCCGCGCCGGATGGGGATCTCGGCCGTTTCTATTTTACTGTCTGGCGTGTTTAGCTGTAACCGGGTTCTCCATTGTTTCATGCTGCTCTGTAGGAATCGGATGATTGAGGGATGCACTTTGTATATGCTGAGTATATATATATAATGTATTTTGAGGGTCATAAATAGTTGTGGGGGGTCGCGGTTCTTTTGGTTAATATAAAAGTGGGTCGTGGCTTGAAAAAGTTGGGAACCACTTCTATAGGACACAATAAAAACAGTATTCTTAATTCCAAATTTAATAGAACGAAGCCTAAGGATGCTTTGGTAAAAAAAGTTTATCAACAGCGATACTATTAAATATCAGGAAATTTACATCACTATGTAAATCTGGATTATAAATAATTAAATTATTATAGATACTGCATTTAGCATTATATGTTATGGCTAAATACTCAATTATTTCCCTTATATAATTTAATTGGTACGCCTCGCTGATTAAATAATATCGAGAATATAATGAAAATAACATATTAAATAACAGGAAAACATAACATATGCAACAAATATCGCACTCAGTATATCCTCATTTAACTGATGACATTCGATTTTAAAAGCCATTCTTGAATAATGTAAGTGACACTGAAGCACAAAACCAAAACTTAGAGTAATTCATGAGAGAAACTCACGTAAATTATGTTGACACAAAATATTTTTGATATTTCAGAATCAGTAGCTCAGCAATTCAAGAATTATAGGGCTCAAGTGGTTATGGGGCGGTTCAAGTAGCTTTAAAGAAGATTATATTATGCGATCTTAGATAAAATAATGCGTTTTGATATTCAACAGGGGACTTGAGCCCCCAGAGCTCCCACTCTCCTACACCGTTGTCCAGAGTGGCTACAGAAAAATGCGGTAGCAGAAATCTGCCTTGCCATAGGACATGACTGCCTTGCGAAGCATCTGCATCGGATTGGCATTTTCTTCAAATCCTTTTTGCAAGCTCTATAATCTTCGGGAGAAAATGGACAGTACTCTTCTTCTCCCTTATCTCGCTCTCTTTTCAGCTTCAATGTGGTTCGATTCTAAAAAATAAAGGCCGAATGTATTGACAGACATTTTCTGTTGCCATATGTGTTAATTTGTACTCGTTTTAGCTACACGTATCTTTTGTATTTTTACCCACATATTTTAACTAAAAAAAATAAAAAATAATGTTTAAGCTATGAAATCGATTCAATATATGGCTACTGAGGCGATGTAAGGACCAGGAAAATCTTATCATAAATAACGAATTCCATAAAAAAATTATTTTATTTGGTTAATGGGTGTGAACAAGTCAACTCTTAGCTATGCATTATTGCTTGGTTTTTCAGTCCATTCATATTTTGTTGTTTTTTTGTTTTTTTTAGAAAATTTAATGAATGGTTTGGTAGGTCCTCCAAATTAGATAGCTTAACGTGACTTTCAAACCAGCTTATCGTCAATATCTAAATTTTCTGATCGTTATTTGTTAAACTACTCGAATGACCAACTAAAGTTCTTTTATAATAAATAAAAGTAAGTACCACTCTCTTTGAAATTTTAATTTACGTATGTTGAAACTAAAAAATATTCATAAAGTATATGGTCTTTATAATATTCCCGATTTTTAAAACAACCCTAACTATAACTTTATTTTCAAATTTATTATTATAATGAAAATTATTAAAGCAACATCCCATTATAAATTAAAGTCATTAAAAGTCATACACATTAATGAAGTATTTTAAATTGTTGAGTCATATTCATCTGTACCAAATGTATAAAGGAATAAGTTTTATAAGAAATACATTAGAAGATATAAACGCTACGTAAAATGCGCAAAGTATACATATAAAAAATAGCATTTTATCTTATTTACAGGTCCTAAACCACACATTACTTTCCACAAACTAAGGTTTATTCTTCCTAGAATTCGAGTTCCTGAACTCCCAGCTCCACATTACGAACACCTACAAACTGCGAGCACAAGACTATGACCTAATGGTCCTTGGCATTAAAACGGCCCATGTGAGGGCAACTATAATCCTTCTTTCATGGTCGGTTGAACAATTATATGATCTAATGGAACTGATTCCTGGAGGAAATCCTGATTGCTAGAAGACACCAAAAGCCAATTTGCAGTTAGTCTCACTCTGTCTACCACCGTTGAACTGTAGTTCCCAAACATGTAGAACATCAATTAAGACAAAGTCAAACTTCTCTGGCACTTCCTATTAACTCTAATTTAAAAGCTTTTAGAGCTAAAACTATGGCGATTGTTGAAGAGTGAAAACATTTGAAAATTGTTTAATGTAAGAAAAATAAACATGATGTGAGAGAGGAAATCTTGCCTCGAAGTTTCCGAATTTGATAAATTTATAGTTTTCGTAGGTTCCTCGTCGAACATTTTCGCTCGATTAAATGATAAGGCGGCTTAATTTTACATATACTGAAATGCATCTATTAATAATACAACTAAATTTATTAATATAAAAACAATACTATCTATTTATTAATTGCGGAATTATTATTTTATTTATTGTTAATTTTCGTTAAATGCCTTATTAAGTATTTAGTTAAACTAATATTCTGAAGAAATTACGCAAAAATTTTAATATTGAAAGCATTAAAACACACAAGCAAATGAAACCATATTTATTGTTGTTCTGGAAACATCTTGAGTCGCTATTTAACAAATGTATTAACATCTTAAAGTTAATTCAAAATTAGAGTTATACTATCTATGTTTTTATTGGTAATCTATCAAATTGTGCATTAATTCACAATGCTTGAGGCAGTGCCTGTATTTGTTTTTAATCCAATGGTGGGTACCGATTTATTTTCATTTTCTGTGTCAATAAAATCAGATTACAATACTAAAAACATCATTATTTAATTCATATTTACAATTTCAGCTCAATGTCTCTGCGGGATACGTAAACCATCTCAAAGTCTTCAAATTTCAATTCCCCAAAAAAATAGTATAGCCTTTATAAGTAGAAATTATAGGCCTGAGTTAAATTATTTCCAGCATCTCTACCACGAACATACCTTTTGTGTTAGAAAAAATTACTTCTTTTAAAAACACGTGAAGTAAGAACGAGTGCAAGGATATGCAGAAAGTCATGGTTCCAATATATAGGGAAAATGAATTCCCTGACTTTTCAAGGTTTTCCCTTGAATTTTATGACAAACGTTACCTTGAATTGAATTTCGGGTAAAGAGCTTTATGTTCACGTGAAGTTTAGATTGTTTGTTTGAGCTTTACAGCGTAAGGACAACATAAGTCACGCTTGAGAGGAACCTACAATCTTCCGAGGAATTCAAACCTCCTAAGTTCCAGAGAATCAATCCCCGGACTATGGTGAGCTTGTAGTCGGTAAGCAATTTTTGGCGCAATGAGGAATCGAATCAAGATAATTGCGCACCAAGCGAGCGCTCTACAACTGCACCACTTCAGGGCCCGGAAAGTTTTGATATGCGCAAGTTAGGAGGATTCTCCTTAACTGTTTTCCAGGTTTGACCAAAAATCCCGTTTTTACTGTCTTTTAGAGACGATTTCAAATTCCCTGACAAGTCCAAGTTCTCCAGATTTTCTAGGCGCATGGGAAGCCTGGGTTGCGAAGATATGCGAAATTGTTACAAGGATGCTCGAAACGGTTGTAAGGGTGTACAGAATGATTGCGAGGATGTGCGGAATGGTTGCAAGGACATAACAAATGAGTGCAAGACTATCCTCGACGGTTGAAATATTGAGGATGTTGTTAATAAAAAAATATTTAATTATTCATAACTTTTCGTACACGCAGAATAGCCGGTAATCATGGGCAGAGGAGGATTTTGATGTCATTCAAGGGGAAGGGGGCGATTAATGACGATTTTTGGAAATGATACCTCATTGGACCTTTACCTTGTATCTTTTCAATGTTAAATTTTCATTCAAGGGGGTAGCGATTTCCCAAATTTTCCGTAAGTCCACCGCTGCTCATGGGCAATTAGAAAGATTGTAGAAACGAAACACACATCTCTTGAAACAATTACAAAGGGCAATTTCCTAAAATTGTTTCTCCTGTAAATATTACCATATAAATAAACTATAGAAACCTAATAATAATAAAAACAGCTCTAAAAGTTACCTAAAAGTAGATTTGGCATGTTTGTGATGAACATTTTAGTGATTTATGTGGGTTATTTGTGGTTTTACTGATGTGGGTACAAAAATTTAATGGTGAAAACATTTTAAGGAAAATTTTTTTACAAAAGATTTTTCCTATTCCACGGATTTCGATACATTTTACCGCATTTTTTGTAGGTCCTTATACAACCTCTGGACAAAAATATGGAATACTTACATTTTTTATTTAATTTTACAAAAAAGGGCTTGTTTGATCCCCGTTTTGATTGGCTATTTGCAATAAAACAAAATGCATTATAAGTGTAGATTAATTAGATATAAATTAAGACAAATCTATTTTAAAAACGTTTATTTAATCAAAAGTTACATCCAAATCCCTGAAGCTGTACAGGACTAAAAATATTGAATACATTAAACCTTTGGTCAAAAGTATGGAATAAAAGAAGAAAACTACAAAACCACTTCATCGCGATTTTATCCCTCAAATCGTGTGGTGACTCATTCATCGTCATGACGTGTTTACGGATATGTAAATTACAACTACGTAAATCAATACCAGCGCCACGATGCTTTCATTACAGTTGCACCTACGAACGAATTAACGCAAGCCGCGAGAGCTTTGATTATTGATAAGTTTAATAAGGGAGAAACGCAAAAATACAATTGATATTAGCCTTAACTGTTCCCAAGGAATTGTTTCTAAGATATTATATATATACGTTTAAAGCGACTAGAGGTATCAAAAAACGTTAGAAATGGATGGCCAAGAAAAACGATTGAGTGAGATGATAGAAATTTGATAAAGATTGTCAAAAAAACAGAGACTTTCTTCATTAAGAGAGATTAATTCAGCTTGGAAGACTAAAGGGGCGGATATTTCTGATAAAACTGTAAGGATTGACAGAGAAAGGTTATATGTTTCGTAAAGGTCAAACAAAACTATATATATAGGTATATAACAGATGAGCAGAGAGGGTTCGTCTTACATGGGCGAAAAAACAAGAATTAGTCCATAAGTGATTGGAATCATGTTCACAGATGAGTTGAGGATTTGTCTCGGGTATGGAGATAACTGTGGACACAGTTATATCCGTACAGGATTATCGCTTTACACGGTTATCTTCATATCCATACATGTTTACAGGCAGAGTGATGAAAGATTTCATCAAAACTGTCTTTGAGGATCATCAAAATTTCCAAAAATCATCATGGTTTGAAGCTTAATAACAGCAAAAGGTGCAGGTGAGATTGATATCCTAAAAGGGAGTGTAAACTCTAATACATATTTGGATATTTTGAACCATTTTGTGACGAAAACTACAGAAGAACACTTTGGTGATGATGATGACTACATACACCAAAATGATAACGCATCATCTCACATGGCCAAAATAATCAAAGCTTACTATGCAGAAAGGGTATTACATGTTTAAACTGGCCTACCAATTGTCCCAACACCAATCCAGTAGGAAATATTTGGATCACATACTAAAAAAAAGTAAGCAAGGAGAAACCAACGACCATTGATGAATTAAAGGCTTCTGTGCAAGAAAGTTGGGGAAAAATTGATCCCTGTGAATCTGAAAGGCTTGTTTCATCATTACCAAAGAGAATTATGGACGTCCTTAAAGCAAAAAGAGGGCCTAAGAAGTACTGTGCCATTATTCCATACTTTTGACCCAAGGTTTAATGTATTCCATACTTTTGTCCCTGCACAGCTTCTGGAATTTTGATGCAACTTTTGATTAAATGAACTTTTGAAAATGAAATTTATATCGTAATTTGTATCTAATTAATCCATGCCTATAGTGCAGTTTGTTTGATTGCAAATAGCCAATCAAAACGGGGTTAAACAGGCCCTCTTTTATAAAAGTAAATAAAAAATACAAGTATTCCATACTTTTGTCCAAGAGTTGTAGTATGTATCGTGCGTTCGCGCAGACCTGACGCCTGATACCGAAAAAAAATATATCGAAAATAAATATATGGACGTCTACAAGCGCAGCAACTAAAAGCCTCTCCATTTTCTACTCAATTTTTCCTTTTAAACCATTGTGCGTTCGCGCAGACCTGACGCCTGATACCGTTAGCAGACGGGTTAGTCCATTGCAGTTTAGGGAAGGGCGTCTTGCCGAAACTGGTTTTTCGCGCGGGAAAAACCAGTTCCTCCAAGACGGCCTTCCCTAAACTGCAATGGACTAACCCGTCTGCTAACGGTATCACGCGCCAACTGAGCGCTAATGCACAGTAGCATATAAGGCCTATGGAAAACTTGCATACAACTCGAACTTTGTGCCATTTCATCCGATTTCTGTACATGTGGAATAAAAAGTCAAAGATCATATTCATAGTGAAAATTATTACACAGTTTATTTAAACCACAGTTTATTCAATATCAATGTAAAAATGTATTTTCTTATATTTAATTTAAGTTACCATGATTTAATGAAAAACATAAAAATTATTCGGCAACAATCATTCAGCAGCGAAAAACATCCGTGAAATATATCCAATATAAGCCATATTCTTTATACGCATCTTGTTCTAAGCGAAACCGAAGGATATTGTCATTTCCATCTCCCCAGCACCACAAAGAAGAAGGGATATAATAGGAATCTTGATATTTTCGTTTATCACAATAAATCTTTTCGTGGAGGCAATTGTCATGTGGGCATTTTTTTCCATTACGGAAGAAGCAATAATTCATGAGCAAACAAATAAGCATTCAATAAAATTGTAAACAAGAAAAGAAAAATAATCCACCAATCATTTTAATCATATACAACTTAACACCATAGTGAAACAAACTAACAAACTTCATTTCGAATTATATTTCACTTTTAACTTTCTTTATAAATTCTTTATAAATTATTCTTTTTAAATTTCTTTATAAATTATTTAATTTTCTTTATTTCACGCAAAAGTTTATTTTATTCTTGTACTATTTCTCACTTGTCCTTTCTTTTCCCGTTTGTTAGCAAAATTGAAGCGATTAGAAATAAAGAAATTGTTGCATAAATTAATGCTCAAGAGCATTTTGGAAGCATAATAATTAAACTATATACTTGCATCAAGGTGTATGCTTGTCATTATGCAGCATGTCCCATTTCTAAGTTGGTCAATATCCAACTGGTTTCTAAAGAGAATTTTATGTGTATGCTCACTCAATCGGTCAATCAATCAGTGCGTGCATACACACATACGTTCGTGTGCGTACGTGAATACAGGTGTGTGTATTCTACAAAAAAGAAAAAGTATTTATTCAACGTGCACCATTAAATATTACATATATTGATGTTCTCATTTTGCTTGTATGACACATTTAAAACAGACAAGAAATATATATATATGTGTGTGTGTGGCCTGCAAAAGGGTTGCTGGTATCTAACTGGAAGGAGACCCACACGCTGAACGTATGTGACGATGTGTGGAACCGGCCAGGCCAGTAACCTAGTGTCCTACCCCGCCTTCAAGTGGTGCAGGCTGAGCTTTCTATTTATGTGGCAAATTAATATTTGCTACACGGATAGAAAGGCGGAAGGGGAGGGCTAATTCACCAACCCGTCTAGCCAGCGTGGTGAAATTATGGCTAATTCCTCCATTATGTTGACACACCAGAAACCATGGCCCCTAGTCTCCAGGTGCTGGAGTGCTCCTGATCAAGGCAGCGGTCAGTGTGGCATGAAAGCAGGGGGTGCTAAGAATCACTGGAATGGCCCAGGCTGCCGTTTGTTATTGACCTTGGCTACGTTTAATGGACGATCCCTTGCTTCTGAAGCAAAACTTCAGGAATTGGAAGAGGAACTAGACAAGATCAAATGGGACATTGTAGGACTCAGTGAAATTAGAAGAAAAGGTGAAGAGTTGGTGGAACTGAAAAGCGGACATTTGTTTTACTATAGAGGAACGGAAACTGGAAGAACAAGTGGTGTTGGCTTCTTAATCAACAAAAGAATTAAAGACTGTCTTCTGGAAGTTGAAAGTACATCAGATCGAGCAGCGAGGCTCGTTGTTCAACTAACCCAGCGATACCAACTTCAGATAGTACAGGTATATGCACCAACATCAAGCCATACCGACGAAGAGGTTGAAGAATTTTATGAAGAAATCAAAGAGTTACACACCAAAGGGAAACAACATATCAAGCTCATCATGGGGGATTTCAATGCAAGAATTGGACAACAGGAACAAGGAGAGACATCGGTTGGTAAATACGGATATGGGGAAAGGAATGAACGTGGCGATCAACTCATCGAATTTGCAGAAGCTGAAAATCTTAGCATCATGAATTCATTTTTTAAGAAGAAACCGCAAAGAAAATGGACATGGAAACACCCAAATGGGGGAACTAGCGAAATTGACTATATCCTGGCAAACAAGAAATCAATTATTGAAGATTGCAGCGTACTGAACAGATTTAATACTGGAAGTGATCATCGAATGGTGAGATGTAAAGTGCACTTAAATACTAAATTAGAAAGGCAGAAGCTCATTAGGAAACAAGTAAGTAAGAGGATAGATTTAATGAAGCTAAAAGCAAATACCGAGGCATTTAAGTTGGAATTAAAAATTCGCTTTTCTGCACTGGAAGGACTT
>QLNU02014176.1:98976868-99004257 GCA_006491805.2 Dysdera silvatica
TCGATAACAAAAAGAAATAAAACACCGACCATTTAAAATGCATAATTTTGATAACGAGCTTCGTCTTCAAACGCATTTACATTTAATGACGAAATACGAACTTCGACAAAATTAAATAACGAATCACCGTTCTCTTTTGGTTATCTTTAGCAAAAGGCTCATTTAAATGTCTTTGCAAACATTCATTGCGTTCATTTATCACATTTTAAATACATTTTAAACATCTAAAGAGTCAACTAAAAGATATAATTTAAATCGTAAACCTATTTCAAGAAAGAGAACATAGTTGTCTGATTTTCCTTTCCACCATAAATAAATTTCCAACAAGGAATTGAAACAGAAATTCTTCTCGCATTTTCTTCGGGTAATAAAAGTATTTGGAAGAAAACGACAAAAATAGCTGATTCAGAAAGTTTTCCAACTTTTAGAAAGCTCTTAATATCATCCATTGTGCTAGACTTTTCATTTCTTTTCCTTGAGATCCTTTTCAAAATGTTTTTGGTTTTTGTCTCGATAAAAAGAACTTTCGATCTGTCTTGGAAGTAAAAATAGCCATTTTCCCAAAGCACCGCAAAATCGAAGCAAGAAAATTTTCTATAACTAATTCCCTCATTTTTGCTAGTACTCCGCTATCGGTTTTTTGATTGAAGCTAATTAAACGGAAGAAACGCTTGCTCTCGTGGTATACTTTGCAGGATACCGGCATCCCAAATTGCCGCTTCTCCACTTTTTTATTTCCTCGCCATTTTGTCCCTTTAGAAATTCCGATCCTCTTAAAAACGTCGCAATTAATGGTAATTTGTTAAAACGTGGAAACGATGTTTTTAATTATGCTTTTCCAGTTCATTTGTTTGCTGTTCAGTGAAGTAATTAAAAGCTTCTTGTTTGGTGACAAGAACGATCTGACCTTTTGGAAACCAAATTAAACAAAGTTTCACATTTTTTTTGATGTTCTGACTACAGGAGGAGGTTTTGTAAAGAAATTAGTGCCAATGAGGTATTGTTACTTTATGCGTTCTGCATTTTGAAAGACATAATCGTTTTGACGTTTAAAACGAGTCAAAAGTAATGCCATTATTTTATTTTTTTTTTGTAGAACGAGAGAAATAAATTCACCTAATAAAAGAATTAATTAAAGGGTATTTAAAATACGATAATTAAAGGATGTTTAAGGTACAGCAATTAAAAGATATTTAAAATACAATAATTAAAGGGTATTTAAAATGCAATAATTATAAGGTACTTAAAACATATTAATTAAAATTTATATTTTATATTTATATCAAAATTAATATTTAAAATTTAAAAATTAAAGAATATTTAAACTACAATTATGAAATATATTTAAATATAATATAACGATTAAAGGATATTTACAATACGATAATTAAATGATATATTTAAAATATAATAATTAATTTACATATTTAAAATGCAATAATTAAATGATATATTTAAAATAAAATAATTAATTTACATATTTAAAATACAATAATTAAACGGTATTTACAATAAAATAATTAAGCAATATTTAAAGTTCGTTTAGTTTTTTTTAATGCAAATAGGCTTCAATTGTGAATTATGCGCTGGGGCCTACAATTTTCTGAAGAATCCGAATATCTCAAAACCTAGCGAACCAACCCTCGGACCATAATGAGCGGTTAATCGGGGAGCGTCCTTTTTGTGTGGAACCCGGGTTAGGGAGAGCTCAAATATTACGTAAGCAATATTTTGGTCATTTTAACCCTCCACCATAGTAGGCAAAAATTAACCTTGGCTAATATTGGAAAATAAGAACAAAAGCACCCCCCCCCCAAGGTACTTACGTAATAAATACTTGAACGCTTTCTTAAGGACACGCTGGACAAATACATTACCACTGCACACCAGAGGGCCCAGCAATATTTAAAATGATAATTACACAAATAACTAGCCATACTTAAAGTGTATCAAGTGAGGCCGTTTTATGATATTCATATGTAAATTCTATTATTATATTTAATATATTATTTTAGTCTTACATAGATCACTATGTGGCGTTCTAATTACCAACCTTGTGATCAATTTAATACTAGGTGACTATCTAATCATTCTTCATGTGATTATTTTTCCAAGGCCGATATTGCTAGTTGCTCTCACCAACGTCTTCTATACTGGCGTTGGCTGAATAACAGATTTCTTTGGCGATTTCCAAAATTATTGTAAACCAGGGTTTTCCGACATACGGCCCGAGGGCAACAATCCGTTCCGCCAACAGCGTTAATCCGGCCCTCTAACAACTATTTGGAATAAAAGAAATTCTCCCAAAAATTTTAGATTTTTTTTTTCAGAAATAAGAAAAAACCTCCGGGACAGCTGAGCCCTTTCTATATCTCAGGTGAACAAACAAATCACTGGAAGAAACTCTGAAGGGAAGCATTTAAGTGTTTTGTTTTTTTAATAAAGAAACCGCTGGTCTGCGAGATCCGTAAAAATTTTTAAAGTGGCCCGCTGCCCTAAAAAGCTAGACAGCTTCATGGGCGCGTCGTGGGGGGTGTAAGGGGTCACTTGCACCCCCTTATGAAAAAAGGGGGAAAAGAGGACTGAATCCACAAGAAACTATAGTCACAGAACGCTATCCAATTGGAATTTTTTCTGAATGCACCCCCCCCCTGCATATAATTCTAGAGGTGCCCATGGACAGCTCTGTTGTAACTGGTAGACTATCATCATTGACTGAGAATGCTTCAGAAGTAGATTCGCAAAGGCAAAGCGAAACGTCAAGCTTCTGAATAATTAAACTCATTTAATACTTTTTATCACACAGTTCTGAGCTCAAAAACCGTCTATAATTTAAGTATTAATTTTTATAGCATCTTTCTTGGGAGAAACTTGGATATTTTACGCACTGAATATATTTCTCCTTTTTCACACAATTATAGCAATAATAAGACAATTGCATTGACATAAATGGCAATAATATCGAAGTTATTATTACAACAACAATTTTTATAGTGTTAAACTTAGCTCGTATGTGGTCAAGTATGTCGATGCTTACCTGACGGTTTTGTGTTGGTTTTTAAATCAGAGCGTACACTATTGCCAAATTGCTTTATATTTTTATTCTATAACATGAATTATAATCAGCGCCGGTAATTTTAGCAATGAAGTAGAAAATGGCGGACTCAAGAAGCACAATCCCTTCCCTTTTATATCAAAACACGTTATTTTCCCTAACACCGTATCACATTACCTTCTTTAAGTCAACTTGCCCCCCCTCATATATTTTTAATGAATACGCCGCTGGTTCTTAGCCAAAAGATGTCATAGTTTTAATACGAATCGTGAACTCAGATTTGTAGTCTCAAACTGTAGCAACACCGAGGCTGCTAGCTATAAAATTTTGGAAGGGGAAAATACTGAGACATGGTGAAAAGAGTACATGAGCGTAAGGGATTGAGAAACAATGTATTGGCGAATTAGGTTATATCTAATCACATTGTATGGGACTGGAGTCTAAAACAGATTTAAAATTTAAATAATAATAACAATGTTTGTTCAAACTGATGGAATAGTACAGAGGTTTTCAAATTTTTTTTGACCCAGGCGCCCTTCACCTCTCGTCATTGTCGATAGCTTACAAATACACAAAATATTCAAAACATATGTTATAAGCATTTAAATATAAAGTTTCTCGTAAACGGTTAATCGATGTTGTGACGAACAGTTTAAAAACCAATAGGGTGGTACATAACTGTGTGTAATTATTAATTTGCATATATATTGTAACACACAATTAAATGTAGAATAAAATTACTTTTGATGAGCAGATTGGAAATGAAATACAATGGAATGTCTTAACTTGCTACAAACTTAAATATAGGCTATTAATATTGATTGGTGCGCATATTACTACCTTATATTTGCAGTGGTGGTAGCGCTAGATAGTGTCATATATTAACTGACTAGCTGGCTGGTTAGTTGGGTAGTAATTAATAAGCAATAAATTTATTAATTAATAAGTAGAATCTTTGGTTATTAATAAGTAGAATCTTTGGTTATTAATAAGTAGAAGCAGTGATAATTATTATATAGGAAATTTGGTAATTTATAAATAGAAACTTTGGAAATCATTAAGTATAAACTTCGATAATTAATAAGTAGTAAATTTAATCATTAATAAATAAAATCTTGATAATTAAGTAGAAAGCTTGATAATCAATAAGTAAAAAATTTGATGATTAATAAGGTAAGGTGATTAATAAAAAAACGAGTAATTTATAAGATAAGGTAAGTACTTCGGATTTGGTAATAAATAATATAATGAGAAATGAGCATAGGCGTCAACAGAGAGTTCATAAGGGGGATTATAGGCTTAATGGAGGGGTTACAGAGCTACAACTCACATATTCCTATGTTAAATATACAAAATTTCATTGCAATGTGGGATTGCAACCACCATCGACACCCCCTGAGTATGCCAGTGGTAATGAGTTAAGTGATAATTCTGGTAATTAATAAGTAATAAGCTTAATAATTAGTAAGAAGTGAAGTTTGTAAATATATTTCAAATAAATTAGAGCTGGTCTGCATTAAGAATGAAGGGGCAAGGCAAAGGACATGTGGGGCACAGGGAACCCAAGAATTGTTCTCTCTTTATATATTCAATCAATCAATCAGTCAGTCAATTAATCAATCAGAATTTATTTATGCATAACATCTATAAAAATGAAATACATTGGATACAAGTTAAAAATAAGACTATTTAAAACACTTGCAACCATGGCACTTTGTTTAATTGACGCTCCAAAATATATTCTTTTAATTTGGTTTTAAATTTACTTTTTGGTTTAATTTCTTTAATTGTTGGCGGGATATTGTTCCATATGTCTATTCCATAATAATTAATATTATTTTTACATATGTTGATTCTTATTTTTGTTTTATTTAATTCTTTTTTGTTTCTTGTATTATAATTATGTTCATTTTCACTTATTTTAATCAAAATTAGGTGTTTATTTTCGTATAATCTTTCGTAAATATATAATGCTACTTTTAAAATATTTATATTAGTTATGTTTAATATTTTGTTTTCGTAAATCAATTTATCTTTATGCTTACCTGTTTTGAGACATAATTTTTAATTATTATAATAATAATTATTAATATAATTTTATATATATATATATATAACTCGATGGGGAAACTAGGGCAAAAACGCGGGGTGACTGAGGCCAAGACCCTGCTGGCCCCGGCTTGGTTAGACCAAATTAGAGTCATTATACATTTTAAGCAACATGTGGCTTACGTAACTTTCACCAAAGGCAATTTCAATTTCGTCGAATTCTGAAATGGATGTCTTATGTAAGACAACATACAATTCGCATAGTAATTGTGGAAAGCTGTGCGTCAACGTATGAAGGTCGAAAACAAAGTAAATATGATTATGCTTTCGTTTCGTATTTTTCTTTCTTTAGAAGACCAAAGAAGGGAAGAACGCCGGGTTTCTGGGATTTAAGGATTTAATACTTTAATTATTTCTTTCATACGCGGATATGAAGTATAATATATAGAATTGTAGCTCCATATCCCCCATATAAGCCTGTACTCTCCCTGCATAAACTTTCTGCGTGCGCTACTAGTTTAAATAATCCCAATACCTGAAAATAATGTTAAAACAAAAAACTAGATGGCAGCATATATCGAAGGCTACTAGAACTGCGCATCAAACGAAAAAAGACGCTTGCAGGCCGTGTTCTACGGCAGGGTTCTCCAACCTTTGGGCTTCGCTGGTCCTCATTGGAAGAAAAAGAAATCTTTTGGGCCACACGCACATAATACACACTAACACTATAGATGGCTGATTTTAAAAATAACCTAGAATATATAATTGATATATATATATATATAAGTTATTTAAACTTCATCAATTTAGGGATTTTTTTTATTATAAAAGACAATCCAATAACATGATATTAGTGAAACGTTGGCCATTGTTTTTGATGCATTAATGCTTCAATATTTGCTTCCATGGAAGTAGTTGTACTTCTCAGTGAGTTCTCAAGATGTTCATCACATATTTTAATTCTAGTTTTATTCTTCGTGTGCTTCATATTAGAAAATAGCTGCTCACAAATACAGTTGCTTCCAAATAGAGATGACATAATAAATAAGGCATGATTTTCAAGCAAGGGATATTTTTCTCTGGGAAGATATATCTAATAGATATCTAGTAAAGGAACATGATCAAATTTGTCTTTAATTTGAATGTCAGATTGTAGCTCTATGCATTCCATTTAAAAATTGGCAGAGAATATGTTTATATCGACTGAAAATGAAATCGCAAATATACCAAAAGATTGATGATTTTTACGGAAATCAATAAACCTTTTCTCAAATTCCTGTATCAAATCAAATAGCAAGGCTATATATATATTTCGTTGTTCACCGGACCTTCTTTAGCCAACGTGTCAAAATGCATAAAATTGTTTGCCTTAATTTAAAATTGCTATAGTTTCAGTTTCATTTCGAACGCTGTCATAGTTCGAAACATTATACCGATCACTTGGTTTTCACCTCGAAAAGACACGTTTAACTCATTTAAATGAGCTGCCAAATCTTCTAAAAATGCCAAATCTGTGAGCCAGTTTTTATTATCAAGTTCTGGCACAAATTTTGTTTTTGATTCCATAAAGGACTTGATTTCATTTTGCAAATCATTTTACAATTTTGGGATTCTCTTGAATCGTTCAATTGTCAACTACAAAATTATCCCTCGAGAAGCATGCAATCAAGTTACAAAAAAAAAATCCCAAAAGATTTAATACTGTCTTATGTAAGTTTAAGATTTTAAGTTGGGCCGCATTCATAACTATCCCAGGTAGTATATGGCCCGTGGGCCGCGGGTTGGACAAGCCTGTTATACCGTGTTCAACAACGTGTAGAGGAGGAAAGGCCTGTTTGGTTTTGTTTTTTTTTTGTTTTTTTTTCTTTTTATTCTCATACCGTTGCTTTAATTGCTTTTGTGCTTTTATCTTGTTCAAGAATTTTAATTAAAAGCCTTAAAGTGTATTATGTCCCATATTTTAATAGAAAAACGAATTTTTTCCATAGGATGGTAATTATAGTGGAATCCCTTACACGCAACTACATCAATGTAATATTTACATGCCCGTATCCAGAGGGGGGGTTCTTAGAGATTGGTCTCCCCCGAAACTCATTTTATAGGGGGACGGCTACAGCTTTGCATACTGTAAAAGACGTTGAACCCCACCTAATTAAATCCCAACTTCGGCCTTGTACTATTACATTAATGTCAAAGATATAAATATAAGATTGTATAGAAGTTTAGCAGCAATTTACACGGAAAAATGACCGAGACCACATAAATTAACGCAGTTGAAGGATTAATTAATCTTTGACATCAGTTTTGATAGCTGTGCTATCATCGTCAAAACGGCAATTGATATAGCACCGTCAAAACAGCAACTGATATATCCAGATAACTACGCATAAAACGACGGTTACCGTCGTTTTACGCAACACTATCTGGTTGGCATCGCGCATTTTCTATATTAGTTGCCGTTTTGACGATGACAGCACATGGCTATCGAAACAGTTATCAAAGATTAATTAAACCTTTCAACTGTATTAATTTGTGTGATCTCAGTTACTTTTTATTGTTATATAGTGTGGTAATAATTTCACACCCTTACTCAACAGCGTCCAGTCAACTTTATCCAGGAGCGGATACAGACTTTCATTTGGGGGGTTAAGGACAGAATTTGCCATGGTCTTGGAATAACACCCTTCATTTATCATGAAAGTTGGAATTTTTTACAGTGAAAAAATATGTTTCAATGGTCATGATCCCCGTGACCTCCCCCCCCTGTGTCCGCCGTTGACTTTACCTGTGACATCCCAATTCCTTCTTCTTTCTGAATTTGTTTTCATAATCATTTTTAACTATTCTGACCTCTTCCAATTTTCCACATGTTCACGATATCTAACTTGTTTCAATTTTGCTAAAAGCTGTGGATTTTCATACAGAAGATTTATTTATTTATTCATTCATTCATTCATTCATTCATTCATTCGCTTATCTCGCTCTCTCTCTCTCTGTTTCTTTTTTATTTCTTCAAATACCGATTTCATTGACTGTTCTATATATTTCTTAAAAGATTTCCTTGAATCAATGTCCATATATGTGTCTCATACAAAATCACAGTCCTCATTATTGTTTTATAGAGGGTAAGAATTAACTTGTATCAGACATTCGTAGATTTTAATACTTTATAGAACGCAAAGTAGCACCTACTATAATTCCGCTATAATTCTTAGTTGTTCTCTATACCAGTCTTATTGATTTCCATTAATATGACTGCAAAATATTCAAGCTCGTACGCTTGTGTTCAAAGCTTCCCTTTCGAAGCCTCTCACACCCTGGAACTTACTTTCATCTCGTGAGTTAATTATGTATTTCCCCTAATTAATATCGATTTCTAACCAGAGTACTTTCGCGCCATTTTCGAACTGTTATAAAGTTGCTTTCACCTTTCGTTCCTTAGAATACATCCTACGTTGACTAGTTAACCTTTTGCATTGAAATATATATATGATAACTTCCTTAGAATTTCGGTACGTGGCTTCTACCTGTTTAACTGTATTTTGCTCAATTCGTGATGTCCTCCATTCTGCGTAATTCTACTCTTCTACTTAGCACTCTTATAAAATTGCTTTGATACAATTGCATCTCCTTATCCCCTCTAAAATTTAATGGACTATTTGTTTCTTCAAAATGTAGGCTTTCTTTTGTCTTATTATCCTTTCTACGTAATTGATTTTCTCGTTCTTTCTTTAAAGTTTTATCGTGATATTTCACAAGTTCATTTTTGGAAGTGAAATTTAAAGCAAAACGTATCGTTCATAACAAAAAAAAAAAATTCCATCCTTAATTTTTTTAATAATTATTATTCATGAAAGGTTTTATTGTTGATGCTCCATCATTTAAATCCCCTTCCAATTGTAATCATATTTGTTTGAAAATGAACATATGCGATAATTTATTATCATAAATTTCGGTTAATGCTCGGTACATTTTTATTCCCCTTCCTGAAAGGGTTCTTTTTACAAATGGAATTTATTGCTCAGATTATAAATGAACCTACGTTTAATGATTAATTTATTATTAATATCACGGCTTATTGACTTTATTTAATAGCTTAATCTCTCGAAGGAATTAATGGTTTCCTTAAAAGTCATTAATTTTTCATTAGTTTAAACAACTTTGTCAGGTGTTCGCTTATTATGGCTTTTTAGAGAAACAAAGAAATTTTTCAATTAAATAAATATTGTGAAAATTAGTGAGATAAAGAAAAATACTTTAATGCGTGGTTAAACGTAGTTAAAGGTTTGATAAAAAAATGTCGGACGCACACATCCACACGCATATATAATGGAACCTGGTAAAGCGACCATCTGAATAAAGAGACCACATTTTATTTTATAAGGTTGAGAACTAGTAAAAACTTAGTCATATCTATACCACAGTCTGTCGTGCATAGTAACCACCTGTCCCTCTGGTGCCCATTGCAGTGTAATTTAAAAGGTGGTCAATTTAGGCAGGTTCTACTCCCTCTTCTCTCTCTCTCTGTATATCATCATATTCAACCATTATCTATCCACTGCTGGATGAAGGTCTCTCCAAATGCTTTCCACACGTCTATCCTGAGCAATTCGCTTCCACGTCACCCCAACCTGTTTTCTAATCTCATCTACCCATCTAGTTTGAGGACGTTTCCTAGGTTTTCGATGATCTTCTGGAATCGAGTTGAGAATTTCAATTGTCCATCGTTGATCCGTTCTTCTTTCAATATGCCTAGCCCATCTCCATTTCAGTCTTTTCACTTTAACAATGATGTCCTCTACTCTGATTTGCTCTCTCACCGAAGTGTTTCTTTTCCGATTTCTCCTAGTTATTCCAAGCATGAGCCTCTCCATACTCCTTTGGGTTGCCTGTAACTTCCGCATTACTTCAATTGTTAGATTCTATATCTCTGATCGATAAGAAGGACTGGCAATTCGCACTGATTGAAGACTTGTCTTTTTAGACGTAAGGGCAATTTTCCCCTCAGGATAAAACTGTTTCTTCCAAATGCACCCCAGCCAAGTTTAATACGTCCGTTGAGTTCTGCCAAAGGGTTGCTGGTATCTAACTAGGAGACACACACACTGAAAGCATGTGGCGATGTGTGGAACCGGCCTGGCCAGTAACCTAGTGTCCGACCCCGCCTTCAAGTGGTGCGGGCCGGGCTTTCAATTTATGAAGCAAATTATTATTTGCTGCACGAATAGAAAGGGGGAAGGTGAAGGCTAATTCACCAATCCGTCTAACCAGCGTGGTGAAATGATGGCTAATTCCTCCACTACGCTTACAGACACACCCAGACACACCCACATACACACACCCACACACACGTGTGTGTGTGTGTGTGGTGGCGTCTACGTTGCCTATACGTAACTCTGGAACTGCTTCCAAGTATTGTCATTAATACCCCGCATTTAAAATCTCTATTATTGGAAAAAAAAACAATGCATATCTTTATCATCCTTTAAATACATAAATTTCAGTTGCGCTTGGTTATTTTGGTCATAAACTCGTTTGGACACGAAATTTTGCAACCTGGAATTTTTGTGAGCATAGGCGTAATCTAGGCAGGGCAGGAGAGGTACTTCACGCCGCCCCCCCCAGATTTTTTGAAAAATGGCAAAATCGTACTTTTCCCCTACACAATTTTTTTCCCAGTTTACGTTATACTTAAACCTATGTTTCGGAGCATGGTGTATAATCGACAGCACAGCAAAAATCGCACATGTTTATCACGTGGTAGCCTCAAAAAAATTTGAATGAAATGTAAAAAAATTTCCGAATTTCGAAGAAACCTTACCACTTCATCAATTTCAATACTTCTAAGACCTAGGGATTTGCTCAAAAACATTGGGTATTTAAATAGATATTTAAATTTTAAATTAGCTTTTTTCCTTCTTCTTCGCTATTTTCTTATTTGGGGCAGCGTGAAGTCATCTACACATCCACTATTTCCAGTCTACAGCAAGCCTTGGCATATAACAAAAGCTAGCAATATCCTTACTGTCCTCCTCTTCTATTGCCAACTTTGTTTTTTCGTATTTTTCTTTTCCTTGTTTGCTTTACTTTTAGTACTCTTTGTAGTACAGTAAAGTCTCTTTAATCCGAATGAATTAGGAATGGTCACCAGTTTGGATTAGCTGAAATATTTACCACAGAATTTTCTGTATGCTAAACTCATGTTTGTAAAAATTGCAACACCATGAAGGAATCATGTGATTGAGCTGAAACTTTCAGGAAATGCAAATTAGGGTATGCTATTCAAATGATTAGAATTTCAGAGTCACTGCGTATGCATGGGCTGAGCAGCGCCCTCTGAACTGCTGATGGATCCGTATAAATAGAGGGCTGTAGCGGGGCGTGTATGGCTATCTGCTAGTGGTAAACGTTACATGAGACGTCACTATGCCTCTACGACGAAAGAGGGCGACATTTCAGCAAGTTACGGAGTTTGAACGGGGACGAATGATCGGCCTTCGTGAAGGAGGGTTTTCTTATCGTGCAATAGCAGCTCGTATGGGGCGTAACAGCAGCACAGTGATGCGAGTGTGGAAGCAGTGGGTTCAAGAGAACCAGACAACTCGGAAATCCGGGAGTGGACGCCGAAAGGTGACGTCAGCACGGGATGATAGACACCTGGTCCGCATGGCGGTGACGGACCGTTTTGCTTCATCTGGACAGTTGGCAGAACGTTGGTGCACTGCTACAGGTGTATCATTGTGTGCTTCATCAATTCGTCGGCGTCTACTGCACCGTGGACTGCGTGCAAGAGTTCCTTTATACAGGATCCTCCTGACGCAAAACCATCGGCGCCTGCGGCTACAATGGGCTCATGGACATAGAGACTGGCGTGCTGATTGGCAACAAGTGGTGTTTTCTGATGAATCCCGCTTTAATTTGGGGTACAGTGATGGCCGCATCCGTGTTAGACGCTATACCGGTGAACGCCACCTTCCGGAGTGCGTTATCCAACGTCATAGTGGACGATACCCCAGAGTTATAGTCTGGGGTTCGATTGCGTATCATCGACGATCTCAGCTGCTACGAATTGTGGGTAATCTTAACAGCAACCGGTACATCAATGAAGTTCTGGAGCCCGAAGTTGTTCCCTTCCTTCAAGGCATTCCCGGAGCTGTATTTCAACAGGACAATGCCCGCCCACATATTGCCAGGAATGTTCAAGACTTCTTTTCATCACAACAGATACAGCTTCTTCCTTGGCCTGCCTATTCGCCGGATATGTCGCCGATTGAACATGTGTGGGATTTCGTTGGTCGGCGTCTCGCTCGTGATCCTCGTCCCATAGCTACTACAGATGAACTTTGGGGTCGCACACAAGCAATCTGGAATGCTCTTCCTCAGGCACACATTCAACATCTGTTTGATTCCATGCCACGTCGTATAGCATCACTTATTGCAGCGCGTGGTGCCTTTACTAAATACTGATTTTCGACATGTAATATTGTTTTTTTTGCTTTGTAATTTCAATTGTTTATTTGTATCAACACAGGTCGTTTGTACATTAAATTTCATTCAATTCGGACGAGTCCTTCATGGTGTTGCAATTTTTACAAACAGGAATTTATATTTGTTTAATGTGTTGCTCTTGTGGTGTGCACGCGTAACAGACGACGGGCTGGCAACGGGAAATTTCCCCTTCCTTTATGGGAAATTTCAATTAGTTGTCAACACACACTGCGCTTTTATTTGTCTTGTTAGTCAATGCATACTAAAAGTTTGTTTATGTCTTGTAAATCGGATTAACCGGATTTTCGCGGTTCGGATTAACGAGACTTTACTGCATAAATTGTTCTCCTCTGTTCTTAAAAAAATTGACTCAGACTATTGATTTTAATACACATAAAAATTGTCATTAGATAATTATAAGGTTAACAGAAAATACGTAATATTATCTTATTCATGTTTTCGGACTCAAGAAGGTCGAAGATCAGTCAGAATCAAAATCTACGATTTTCAAGAAATCAAAACTACTGTCATCTAGAAAATCAAACATCGAATTCTTGGACCAGTAGCAAGCGTTCGGTGCCATTTTGAATCGAAGTCCACTTTCGTGTGCAAAAGCAAAAGGCCTGTAGTCAGACGCTTGTTAAAGGGGGGGCTCTGAAAATTAAAGACGACGTACAGAAAGCTACAGGGGGCTTAAAATTCGTTAATGCTTTGATGTAGTTTATTAATATATTTAATAATACTAAATACACTCTATAACAAAAAAATCGATGCACCAAGAAAGAGTTGTCCGATTGTAATGAAATTTCGTATGCAAAGACATTTTGACCGAACATGCAAATGATTAAAATTTGGTGTCCAATGAATGAATAGCGGGAACTCCAGCGCATCGGAACTGCGCATTCAGCAGGTGTATATAAGGAGCGATTCTCAATATGTGGTCAAAATTTCTGTTGCATTTTGACTGCGGATATCTTACGTCGACTGTAACAATGCCTCGCCGAAAGATTCGTGCTCATTACGAGCATATGTCAGAGTTTGAAAGAGGTTGTGCTATCGGATTGAAAGAGGCTGGTTGGACGAATCGAAGAATCGCTGGACATGTGGGTCGAAGCGATGCGGCGATTGGACGGTGCTGGCAAGAGTGGGTCAACAACGGCAGATGTCAGCGTCGGGACGGCAGCGGTCGACCTAGGGCCACAACAGAACGAGATCACAGCACCAGATTCTCAACTTGGAACTGCGCTGACTGGGGACGTATAGTCTTTAGTGACGAGTCCCGTTTCCAACTGTGTCCTGACGACAACCGCAGACGTGTCTGGAGACGTCCAGGGCAGCGTGGGGATCCTGCCCTTACTATCGCACGCCACACATGCCCACAACAGGGCGTTATGGTCTGGGGTGCCATCTCCTTTGATAGCCGGACCCCTTTGGTGGTCATTTCTGGCACACTTACAGCACAGCGGTACGTAGACGACATTCTACGACCGGTTGTGTTACCGTTCCTTTTGCGACACCCTGGACTTACGTTTCAACAAGACAATGCCCGGCCGCACACGGCACGTGTTGCTATGAATTGTCTTCAAGCTTGCCCAACACTTCCTTGGCAAGCTAGGTCTCCTGATCTCTCTCCCATAGAGCACATTTGGGACGCTATGGGAAGGCGATTGCAACCATCCCGGAATGTTGACGATTTAGCCCGACAGTTGGAGACAATTTGGCAAGAAATTCCGCAGGACACCATCCGGGATCTTTATCAGTCTATGCCACGCCGGGTGACAGCTTGCATCCAGGCCAGAGGTGGACCAACGCCTTATTGACTTCCTCCCTTTGTAACGGTCAAACTCTGCAATAAATCATTCAATTGTTCTGAAATTTTAATCATTTCTTTTTCTATGTATGTTCTTCACATCCACCAATTTTTATCGCAATCGGACAACTACTTCTTGGTGCGTCGATTTTTTTTTTTGTTTTTGTTTGTTATAGAGTGTATCTGAGAAGAATAATATGTTTAACATTAATGAAAAAATTTCATATCGTAAATTTTGCATCGAAAACTTATACAGGTAGCTATACTAAAATTTATGATTTCCCATATGCTTATTATAGAGTGGATGAAGACTCAAACCTCTGTAAAAAACATGTACATCTACCGTGTGAATATATTAGATATACAGTGGAAATCTATTTCGAATTCTTTGGATCATCTCATACCTTTAATACGAAATTTAAAAGTGCGATACATCTATATCCTATTCAACACGTTTAAAATCTGTCTTGAAATATACAGGGTGATCCAAATTAAACAGGAGGTGTTTAGACCTCTCTCCAGAGAAAACTACTTGGCCAATTTCACCCAAATTTCGTACACATGCTGTCCTGAGTAGGCGGTTTTGATTTCTGAAAGAAAACATTGAGTTCATATTTCGGCCGCTAAGGGAGGAAATGGCGCTGCGGAGCAGGCAATTTATTAATATTAACAACGAAAAAGTGTTTTAACATGCAATAACCTTTATTGCAATCACATGAAATTAACTACAAATTACAGTATACCGTAGGATAGTAGGTATGACTAAAAACAGATTTGTGCAATAACTTTATTGCTACCACATGTGGAACCACACTATCATCACAGATACGGCTCGATATGTCCTCCGTAAACCTTTTACCTGTCGAAATGCTTTAAGTGCCGCAGAAGCATTGTTATTTCGTTGATAAAAGAGCTTAACAAGTAACGCGCGATCTGGTAAAGTAAGTTTCATGACGGAGTCCTCGTATGGTGGAAAAATGCTTCACGACTCCTTATATAGGCAGAGGATGTTGCGCATGTTAAGTAATATGTAAATTGCCTGCTCCGCAGCGCCATTTCCTCCCCTAGCGGCCGAAATATGAACTCAATTTTTTCTTTCAGAAATCGAAACCGCATACTCAGGGGAGCATGTGTATGAAATTTGGGTGAAATTGATCAAATAGTTTTCTCTACAGAGAGGTCTAAACACCTCCTGTTTAATTTGGATCACCCGGTATTTCAAAACAAATTAAAATTTCCCGATTTTGCCACTCAACAAACTTCTTCTTAATTAGAAACGTAAATGGTAATTGTTAATTAAAATTGAAAGAGTGTTTGTAAATTTCCTACAGTTGTTAATTTTCCTATGTTTAAACATCCCCAACAAATTATTTGAAAGAAGCTTTATCTGTAGAAATACAGCCCGCTTTTCGCTAAATGGTGGGTAATTATAGACTATGTAAAACAATTATTTTGTCAATTGATTAAGCTTCTGGAATTTAAAATATATATTCTGTCTTCCTAAGTAGCAACAATTCAAGGAAATAACGATAAATATAAAGATAAGCCTTTTGAAGTTGGTTGTTGTAAATTTGTTATTATTATAATTACCTTTTATCATTTCATTTGTTGTCATTATGATGCGTTCGCACTGTCCATCTTGAATTTGACGACTTGACATATTCTTCAATACCGAATCCTTTCCAAGAGCCTGAGGTAACATTATTATTTTCATAGAATGGACAGTATGTAAGGCTGCCTTTTTGGTCCTTTTTTTTTTTTAGTCCCTTTTGGTCTTTGCTCATTATTGCCCAGGTAGAAAATTTTTAATAAACTTTGTAAATGGATTCATCATATTTCTACAGTAATAAAGTCATTGTATTATTTTAAAATTTGTATATTGTAATTTAGAGTTTTTTTGTATTTAGGTGATTTTAGATTATATATATAAGATTTCATGGATATAAGATTTTGGATATAAGATTTCATGGATATAAGATTTTGTGGATATAAGATTTTTTCATGGATATAAGATTTCATGGGATTGCATCCAATTCTCTCATTACTATAGGGATGGTAACAGCTTGCTTTGTTATAACTTTTTTATTTCAATTGGAAGATCTTCGTGCTGAGGGGTTTTGTGAATCTCCTTATCCTCAATTCTTGAGTTTCTGTTTGTTCACGAAAAGAAGTCCGATGATCCAGTTATAAATAACTAAAGGTGACGTCACAAACCGGCTAACCGATTACAGCAAAGTAGGACTCCAATCTCAGAACTTGATTTTGGCGGTCGCCAAAACGAGTATAGAACTTGGAGCCTTTCATTGTTGTAAGCGCCTAGTCGGTTTTTGACATCACCTCCCGAGATTTCTAACTGCACTATCGGACTTCTTTTCGTGAACACACAATATCATGTACAGATACATGCATTATTCGTACTTGCTTTTTTTTTTTCCACTATTATCAGGTCAGGTGTATTACGCGCAAGGTGTTTGTCAGTTTACATTTGAAAGTCCCACGGTATCTTGACCTGGTTACTTTCAACGATCTTGTCCACTTTGCGTAGGCATAGGCAGAAAGTTCATAAGTGGGGTGGTTATAAGCTTAATGGGAGGGAATACAAAGCTATAACTCATATATTCCTATGTTAAATATACAAAATTTCATTTCCACGGGGCGGTTCAACCCCCAAAAACCGCCCCTTGGCTACGCCTATGCCACATTGTGGTCCCCTAAATTTTTGTTGACTGGCATGTTATATTTTTGGCACAATATTATTCTTCTACTTACATTAGAATTTATTAATAATTTTTGTTTTCTGTAACACATGCTGACCGGATCAACGTTATACTATTTGAAGAACTTTTTTCAGTTCATAAACCTTTCAAGAGCTTTTGCATGAAGCAAAGACTGAAATTCAAACTGCCTGTTTACTATAATCGTAATTCTACAATCCAATTAAAAGATTATTGGACAGAGAGGAACTTGCATCTAAATATGCATGAGTTGGATAAGTATGCTAATGTATTCTTGTTTTCAAGCTCTGAAATTAATTATGTGCCGTACTTGACATCTGCATTATTGAACGAGAACAATCTATGTGCTATCGCTTAAATGCATGTGTGCGTGTATGTTACCAGTTGTGTATTGGGTCTCAGGCGCTCGATTTTCTTCTATTACAATATTTTAAACGAATCTATGACTAAAATATATAAAAAAGAAATTATTTCAGATAGTATTCGTATATCGTTATTATGTTAGAGTGTATGGTAAAGTTGTTGGGATACAATGACAGAGTAATGCCAGATCCCCAAATAAAAAATATCATTTTAACCAATCGCCAGAGGTAAAAAAATATACTTAAGAAACCACGTTTTTCGAGAAGAGAATATACATACTGTATATATAGGGAATTTTAAAGTATTTTAAAATGTCCAGTATTGGTAAAAGTGTTCAAAATAATTTTATTAATATGATTATAGTTCGATATTTAATTATTAAAAACAATATTCATATCACTGACCATGCATGCATGTATGTGTGTGTGTGTGTGTGCGTGCGTGTATGTATGTATGTATGTATTATGGGATATAATGATAGAGTAATGCCAGATTCAACTGATAACAAAAAATATCGTTTTAACCAATCGCTTGAGGTTAAGAAAATACTTAAAAACCCACTTTTTTTTAGAAGAGAATATACATTCTGTATATATAGGGAATTTTGAAGTATTTTAAAATGACCAGTATTTTTAAAGGTGTCCAAAAAAAATTTTATTAATATGATTATAGTTAGATATTTAATTATTAAAAACAATATTCATATTACTGACCATGTGTATGTGGCAAATATATATATGTATAGCAAAGTTGTTGGGATATAATGATAGAGTAATGCCAGATCCAACTGATAAAAAAAAATATCCTTTTAATCAGTAACTGGAGGTTTAGAAAACGCTTAAAAACTTACTTGTTTCGTGAAGAGAATATACATACTCTATATATAGGGAATTTTGAAGTATCTTAAAATGCTCAGTATCGTTAAAAGTGTTTAGAAATTTCTTATTAATATGATTCTAATTCGATATTTAATGATTAAAAACAATATTCGTATCACTGACCAAGTATATAACTATTTTAAAGAGCATACTCTTCTCGAAACAAGTGGGTTTTTAAGTATTTTCTAAACCTCAAGCGATTTTTTTTATTTATATTTATACAAGTCGAACACTACGCAGATTAAATAAAGCAACAATTTTTATCAACGTTTTTTTAGGCTTAGTAATATTAACGCTGATATTATGATCGATCGCACGACGTTTGACTGTGGCAGGTCATGAATTTGTGCCCCCACCACACACAAAACATTTCTTTTCTTTGTGAACGTTTCACCATTTAACCACGCCATAACATCGGCGTTAATATTACTACGCCTAAAAAACGTTGATAAAGATTGTTGCTTTATTTATCCTCAAGCTAGTGTTTAAAACGATATTTTTTATTCGTTGGAGCCGGCATTATTCTGTAATTATATACCAATAACTTTGCCACATAGTCTAACATAATAACGATATACGAAACACAATCTGAAGCAATTTCATTTGTATATATTTTATTTATAAATTCGTTTAAAACGATATAACAGGAGAAAATTACGCGCCGTGTGTTCTATATATAACTGGTAAGCATAATATTATTTGAAAACTCTACTGTACATTATTTTGATATTAACCTGTTAACTGGGTATGACGACATTTTTCGTCATGCCCGGAAGACTACCAAAATGTCTCCCCCACAAAAAAAAAGTCCCCAGTGTGAAACGAGTTTCACAAAATTTTATTCCCCGATTAACAGGTTAAAGCAAAGCAGCATTTTCGACTTTCCTTTCATAGTGCCGGTGTCGGTGAAAAAACTACTGAGTAAATTGGTCCTAGTGTACGAAATATTACTGCTCCTGAACCAGAACATCTATGTTCTTAGCCATTGAGTAAAACCATTAGCTGTTAATTAAAAGACAAAGAATTTATGCCATTGATTTCATAATTCATTTTATGTATTTCCATCACATGTATTTTACAATTTCATTTTGCAATGCTTTCCAATTGCGTAAAATATGAAATAATATAAATATTTGTAAATAATTCTTTCAAGATACCGCTGATAATACACTACAGTCAATGCTGCAGGTGGGGCGATCCAAAGCGTTTACTTCTTTTTGAAAATGAACAAAGCAAAACTGGCTCCATAAACGCAGCAGTTTACCAGTCCAATAATCTACATAAAAAAAATACATATTACCACCGTCCTTACAAATTTTCAGCATACAAATAATTTTGGATATTCTTGGAGGATGTATATTTATATCATAGTTATATTCAACTATTTTCTATTCATTATTGAATGAAATTCTCTCCAAGCGACCACCACACACGTCTATTCTGATGAGTTTATAGGCTCCCACAATAGAAATACTAGTTCACTTCACAAGCTCTCCTAATTTTTGCCACTTCGAAACGCAAAAAAAAAAAAAAAAAAACCATAAAAAATTCAATTTCTAAAATTGGCAAAATGCCAAATTGTTTTTTTTTCACATGATGTTTTCCACATATACATAATTTCAACTTCCATATCTGGCAACGTATATTGTATAATTATAATTTTACTTTTTATATTTGGCAACAGTGCAATCATTTTCCAAATTCTAAAACCAAATCAGTCTTCAACTTACCATCAAATTGTTCACACGTCTCAATGAATGCTCCGCCAAAAGGCGTACTAAATTCTTTTAGCGTTGCATTTTAATTTAATTATCTTTTGGCGAACTATTCTAAATATTTAATGTTTTAATAAATATTATTTTAACTGAATGAAATTACTACGTATCTTCAATACGTATTTCTTCAAGTTCACTTGCATGATGTTAATGATCGGTTTTCATATTTCATCCATCCACCTTGTCTGAGGATGCATTTTCGGCTTTTGACGTTCTGTTGGAGTCCAGTTGAAAATTTCTATCATCCTTCATTGGTCACTGAGATTACAGAGCTGCCTTCGACAGTCACCCTTCCCAACTCCCATACATCCCCCCCGTCATTGGTCAGCACTTTCCGTGACATACTTGCACTAATTAGTAACGTGAAACACTGTGCTGAAACTATAATAAACTATTTAAACACGACTACCACAGTTAAAATTATTTAATTAGGTGGATGACGATCGTTTCGGCAGTGAATGACTGCCTTTGTCGAATCCAGTTACAAAAGTGAAGGTAAAACTTCACCCGAACGGCGTATAAAACACTTATTTATTCGCTTCACCTCTAATACCTCTATTAATTCAGTCGAAGGCCTTACTGATATCAAAATATATAGCTATTGTGTATTCATTTTTTTTTCGATTTATCATGTATTTTTGTGATCATTTTTATTAACACATCTTCTGTTATATTTTTCTTCTTAAATCCATGCTGATCATTATCTATTATATTAAACTTATCCAAAAAGTTTAATAATCTATTGATAAAATATCGCGAATGACTAGTTCATACTGATCATTAAACGACTGTCGTATAAAATGATATACTAATATAGAGAATGCTTACTTCGACTGTTACTAATATGCTAAATATTAAGTAGTATTAACCCTTCCACGACTAAGGGAAACATTTTTCCCCATTTTAAAATTGGTGATTGTCGTATTTAATTATAACCTTATCTGCATTTTTTATACAGAATGTCAAAATTGAACATATGCTGAACGCAATTACGTAAACGGGAACGTTTAGAAAAAAAAAATTGTCAAAACAATTGGCGACAATGATAGAACATTCGCAGGCTGTACTCTGTTATTTTATTTCAGTTTATTGTGTCGTGTAATAATATATTACTGTGTTTTCTCACACGTTTTATGTTATTCGGTAAGTATAATTTTGTGCAATAACAAAGTATATTTGAACAAATGAAAACAAATGCCTGATAATGACAAATAATTCTATGATATACTACATTAATAATTCTACTGCATTAAATAATTCTATGATAAACTACACATTATGTATTTTTCTTACGATTTTTATTTATTTTACGTCTAAACAAACTGAAATAAACAGTTACAAACTAATATTTACTCTTAGCAACCTCATGGTCCTGTAAGGGTTAATAAAACGGTTACTGAATAAATATGATCAATGCCAATGAATAGGGCACAGTTATACCTATTTAGCTGACATTTTACCTGTAAACAGCTAGTGAATAACCAAGCGCTAAGACAGACATAACACTATTTGAAACCAATAACAATTTTTTAATATATTCTTAATATTGATAGAACCACCATGGCCCGTATAGTATACAGACAAAAATTATGACACAATAAGAAACTGAGTCTGATATATTCAATGTAGCAGGAAGCTATAATGGCAATATACTAAGGTTTTCACCTTCATTGCACGACAGCACAGTGCTTATGGGCTGAGCCCGTGATTACTCCTTAAAAACCGATACAATTAATTTAAACGCATTACTACAAACACCTATTTCATTAATGTACACATCAATATGTTTCATATTCAAATACAAATATTTATGCAAAAAATGTTTACTGCACTATTTAAAACCACAACTTCCTTGCCTGATTCCGCGCCTATCTTACTCGAGGCATGACTCTACAGATTATCCCTTTACTACAGAACCGTGATACCTCATATCAAAGGTAAAGAAAAAACTCGAGTTACGGGTCTCCTCCACCATCCATCTACGTCCGTCCCACGTTCAGGGAAAAACACCCGGGTGACCGGTCCGGGACAAAATGTGGCTCCAGGAATCGTCTCGTGAACTGGTCCGAAAAATGTGGCTCCAGGAATAGTCTCGTGAACTGCTCCGGCAAATGTGGCTCCAGGGAAAGATGCTATGCTCGCTTCTATGCGCCGGAAAATCGACTCGGGTGCTACTGCTCCAACTCTATCGCAGCCACGGATAAATAGGTACGAATCTACGTACTCTGGGTCTGGAAAATGTTTCCAATTTCTAACGGCGACTTTAGGGCTCGCGCTCGTTTAAACAACCTTAATCGTAATCTACCAACTTTCTCTCATCGACGATTTTTATCTCGATCCTTCGCCGACTTCTCTCCACCGAGAACTGTTCCAGAAACACTACGACCTCCCACTTCAAAGATCCGATCCGGAATCCTCTCTGACCTTTCTCAACGGAGATCCGATCCAGCTCTCCCTCGAAAAAAAGCTCACATCACCTTTTTCATCCATAAACGACACTCACGTCCATCAAACTATTTCTAGCCAATCTCAGCTTTGATCAATTCTCCCTTCCAATCACGTCCTTTCCTCCTATCTCACCGACCACTCGATCTGCGGTTTCATTTGCCCGTTCGACCTTACGGAGCCTCCTTCTTCGTCCCGCCTTCCTTAAATTTCCTTTTCGAGTTTTACGGCCTAACGTTATACGGCTCTGGCGCATCTGTTGACATTTATATAGCCTGTTGTTCTATAACTGTTTACCTAGTGCCTTTTTTGCGATAACCTTCTGTCTGGACCGCAAGCTGACCTTCACCACCATCCTATTCCCTATACTCAAGCCTAATTCATCTTCCAACCTCCAACGGTCATTTTTCTCCAAGATTCCTTTAATATAAATTTTATTCCTGTATTAATTTCCATTTTATGGCTTCCCACTATCATATCGTGAATAACGGTTCACGATACTAGATAGCTTTTTAGTATGTTGCCTATTTTTCCTCTTAGGCCATATTTTTCAGTTTTTACTAATAATTTCTCGCTATTAATTAAGCCGAAGGCCTTACTGAGATCAAAATATATGGTTATTGTGTATATTCAATTTTTTCCAATCTATCATGTATTTTTGTAATCATTTTTATTAACGCATCTTCTGTTGTATTTTTCTTCCTAAATCCATTCTGATTATCATCTATTGTATCAAACTTATCTAAAAAGTTTATTAATCTATTGCTTATAATTTTTTCAAAGATTTTTGCAAGTATTGATAGTATAGTCGATAATTATTACAATCTTTTTTTTTTTGGTATTGCGACCATTTTGTTCATTTTCATACTTTTTGGTATTTTTTTTGTTTCAAAGATTTCATTATAAATTATCGATAATGGTTCTATTAGTTGATCTTTACACATTTTTATTATCTTAATAAATATTAATAGTCATATTATCTGTTCCAGGTTCCTTCTTTACTTTTATTGTATCTAGTTCTTGTCCCAATTCTTCTTATGTGATGTCGCTTAAAAATAAGATTTTAATATTTCTTTCTATTTGTAAGTTTTAGTGATTATTATTTTGATCGCTCGTGAATTGGTTTGCAATGTTAATAAAAAATTCATTCATTTCATCTGCCACTTCTTTACTTTCTGTAATACTTTTATTATTAATTATTAGTTTTGGTATTACATTTTTTTCTGAACAATTTTGAAGTCCAGAAAATAAAGGAGAGAAGAAGCGATCGTTAAAGAACGTGCCTATTCAGAGAGATTTTTCTGTATATATGCATGCATACCCAGATAGCAAAGATCAAGGGACGTCCTGGGAATCTCCAGAACGTCCTAAGGACGATCGACATTTTTAGTTTTACTAATAAATATCTTGAGCAGTATATGTACATTTATTTTAGCCCTTTATATGGATTTTGATACCCCATCATCAACTAACCTAAGTCAAACATTGAATTCGTACTACCGGCTTTAGTTACCCCATATTGAGGGGTAACTTAAGCCACCATTTTTTTTTTGTCTTTAACATACATGTTGTAGAAGACTTTCATACATCTGAACATAGAGTGTAACTGTATTATATATATAAATGAATGTGTAATTTATGATATGTAATTATGATATCTAAATTTTACAAAAATTAGTTAATCTCTAAAGCAAATGCTCTTGAATTGGCAGATGTCTTAAATTTAAAAGTAGCTTTAGTAATTCCGAAAGACGGTACCCCTATAGCAAAAGAAACAAGTCTCGTTTCCACGACAACAAACAGGCACGGGCTTGGCAACAGAAAGAACACTCTTTGTAGACAGACAGTGTTTTCGTCTCGCCACTTCAAATACCATCTAACCTCGATTTAACGATTACCACGGGATCAGTGAAAATAATCGTTAAATCAAAGAATTTCTTTAAATTGCGAGAACACATATATCAGAATCAATGACGAACTCACTGAAATAAGAAATTATGTAAAAGAAAGATCATAAAAATGCTTACGAGCGTTCCGAAAAGTACGTATTAATTTTAATAAACATGAGACCCATGTACACATATAATTATCACTTCGTAAAGAAATCTTTCATTGAAGTTTGTTTTGGTTTTTCTTGAAAGCTAAAATTTCCTTTTCAATTTTTTCAAATGCGTCCCAAAGATCATCGATTACGTTAAAACTCAGTAAATACTTCTTTACACACTGTAAATCAGCATTCGCTTCAAGTGAGTGAAGTCAATTGAAGTTGATTTTCTGATGATAACTGATTTTCTAACTGAAATTCTACTTGCAGCTACAGGCGACAAAAAGTCATCGTTAAATCGAAGAAAGCAAACGTTAAATTGAGGTTATTGTTAAATCGGGTATCGTTAAATAGATGTTAAGACTGTACTTTGTTTTGTAATAAGTCTGCATCAAAGTACCAGCTTTAACTAACAAATTTAACTAACAACTAAGCTTTAACTAACAAGAATTATAATATAGTATATGCATATATATATCATCATCATCATATTCAACCATTATCTATCCACTGCTGGATGAAGGTCTCTCCAAATGCTTTCCACACAAGTCTATCCTGAGCAATTCGCTTCCACGTCACCCCAACCTGTTTTCTTATTTCATCCACCCATCTAGTTTGAGGACGTTTTCTAGGTCTTCGGTGGTCTCTTGGAATCCAGTTCAGAATTTCTGTTGTCCATCGTTGATCAGTTCTTCTTGCAATATGCCCAGCCCATCGCCATTTCAGTCCTTTTACTTTAACAATGATGTCCTCTACTCTAGTTTGCTCTCTCACCCAAGTGTTTCTTTTTCGATCTCTCCTAGTTATTCCAAGCATGCTCCTTTGCGTTGTCTGTAACTTTCGTATTGCTCCAACTGTTAGACTCCATGTCTCTGATCCATAAGAGAGGACTGGCAATACACACTGGTTGAAGACCTTTCTTTTTAGACACAAAGGCAATTTCCCCTTCAGGATAAAACTGTTTCTTCCAAATGCACTCCAGCCAAGTTTAATACGTCTGTTGAGTTCTTTCATAATGTTGCCATCCATTGAAATCAGCTGGCCAAGGTAAATATATGAATCAGCAATTTCTAGCTCAGTGTTGTCAACTTGTATTTTTGTTTCCTCTACAAAATTATTGAACATGATCTTAGTTTTTTGTAGGTTCATCTTGAGTCCAACTTCTTCACTTCTAGTTGAGAGCTCTTGTACCATGTCTTGGAGTTCTAATGGGTCCGTTGAAAAAATAACAATGTCATCAGCAAACCGCAGATGATTTAAATATTCACCATTTATTTTTATTCCCTTGTTATTCCAATTTATCAGCTGAAAAATCATCTGTAAAGCAGAAGTAAAAAGTTTTGGAGAAATGGTATCTCCCTGCCTCACCCCTTTGCCAAGTTTGATAGTTTTGGTATCTTTATGTAACCGAAATTTTGCACTTGCATTTTTATACACACGTTTCACCATGTCAATGTACACATCCTCAATGTCTGTTGATCTTAAAGAGTTGATGACTGCTGATGTTTTAATAGAGTCAAAGGCCTTCTCATAGTCAATAAATGCAACACACAATGGAAGTTCATATTCATGTGTTCTTTCAATTAATTCTCTTAATACTTGAATATGGTCCACTGTACTGAATCCACTTCGAAATCCAGCTTGTTCTCTTGGTTGAGCTGCATCTAATTTTTTCTGCAGGCGATGTGTTAGCACTTTTGTGAAGATTTTATAAATAGCAGGTAACAAGCTAATTTATCACCTTTTTTATGCAAAAGAATTACTGTTGCAGAATCCCATTGGTTTGGTATGTTACCGCTGTTAAGACATTTGGTAAAGAATTTTGCAAGTATGTCTTCTACATATTCTCCAGCTTCTTTTAGGATATCTAATGTAATACCATCATCACCAGGGGCTCTTCCTTTCTTCATGCTTTTTATTGCAAATGAAACTTCTTCTTTTAAGATTTTAGGAGCTGTTCCTTCGACTATTTCAGTGTCTTCGTTTAATCCACTGTTACTTTCATATAGTTTTTTGTAGAATTCTTCAACTCTTCTAAGTATTTCTTCCCTATTTCTTGTTACGGTGCCATCCTCTCCTTTTAATGCAATGATGTGTTTCTTCCCAACAGATAAACTTCCTTTAACAACCCTAAGGCTCTTGTTATTTTCAATGGCTTTCCTTACTAGCTCACAGTTGAATTTTCTTATGTCTTCTTTCATGCTTTTGCGCAGAGTTTTACAAAGTTCTATGTACTCAATCCTGGAACTGGTATTTCGATTGTCCACCTTCATATCTCTTCGCCTTTTCATGAGCTGTTTCGTCTTCTCAGATAATTTGCTATTGTGCTTTTTACAGGTTACACCACCAATTTCCCAGTCTTTCTAATTTAGTATTTAAGTGCACTTTACATCTCACCATTCGATGATCACTTCCAGTATTAAATCTGTTCAGTACACTGCAATCTTCAATAATTGATTTCTTGTTTGCCAGGATATAGTCAATTTCACTAGTTCCCCCATTTGGGTGTTTCCATGTCCATTTTCTTTGCGGTTTCTTCTTAAAAAATGAATTCATGATGCTAAGGTTTTCAGCTTCTGCAAATTCGATGAGTTGATCACCACGTTCATTCCTTTCCCCATATCCGTATTTACCAACCGATGTCTCTCCTTGTTCCTGTTGTCCAATTCTTGCATTGAAATCCCCCATGATGAGCTTGATATGTTGTTTCCCTTTGGTGTGTAACTCTTTCATTTCTTCATAAAATT
>QLNU02014176.1:99004357-99017772 GCA_006491805.2 Dysdera silvatica
TACTTTGTTTTGTAATAAGTCTGCATCAAAGTACCAGCTTTAACTAACAAATTTAACTAACAACTAAGCTTTAACTAACAAGAATTATATATATATATATATGTATATATATATCATCATCATCATATTCAACCATTATCTATCCACTGCTGGATGAAGGTCTCTCCAAATGCTTTCCACACAAGTCTATCCTGGGCCATTCGTTTCCACGTCACCCCAACCTCTTTTCTTATTTCATCCACCCATCTAGTTTGAGGACGTTTTCTAGGTCTTCGGTGGTCTCTTGGAATCCAGTTCAGAATTTCTGTTGTCCATCGTTGATCAGTTCTTCTTGCAATATGCCCAGCCCATCGCCATTTCAGCCCTTTTACTTTAACAATGATGTCCTCCACTCTAGTTTGCTCTCTCACCCAAGTGTTCCTTTTTCGATCTCTCCTAGTTATTCCAAGCATGCACCTCTCCATGCTCCTTTGCGTTGTCTGTAACTTTCGTATTGCTCCAACTGTTAGACTCCATGTCTCTGATCCATAAGAGAGGACTGGCAATACACACTGGTTGAAGACCTTTCTTTTTAGACACAAAGGTACTTCCCTTCCGGATAACCAGTCAAATGCACTCCAGCCAAGTTTAATATGTCTGTTGAGTTCTTTCTCATAATGTTACCATCCACCGGGAAATGAGCTGGCCAAGGTAAATATATGAATCAGCAATTTCTAGCTCAATGTTGTCAACTTGTACTTTTGTTTCCTCTACGAAATTATTGAACATGATTTTAGTTTTTTGTAGGTTCATCTTGAGTCCAACTTCTTTACTTCTAGTTGAGAGCTCCTGTACCATGTCTTGGAGTTCTGATGGGTTCGTTGAAAAAATAACAATGTCATCAGCAAACCGCAGATGATTTAAATATTCACCATTTATTTTTATTCCCTTGTTATTCCAATTTATCAGCTGAAAAATCATCTGTAAAGCAGAAGTAAAAAGTTTTGGAGAAATGGTATCTCCCTGCCTCACACCTTTGCCAAGTTTGATAGTTTTGGTATCTTTATGTAACCGAAATTTTGCACTTGCATTTTTATACACACGTTTCACCATGTCAATGTACACATCCTCAATGTCTGTTGATCTTAAAGAGTTGATGACTGCTGATGTTTTAATAGAGTCAAAGGCCTTCTCATAGTCAATAAATGCAACACACAATGGAAGTTCATATTCATGTGTTCTTTCAATTAATTCTCTTAATACTTGAATATGGTCCACTGTACTGAATCCACTTCGAAATCCAGCTTGTTCTCTTGGTTGAGCTGCATCTAATTTTTTCTGCAGGCGATGTGTTAGAACTTTTGTGAAGATTTTATAAATAGCAGGTAACAAGCTAATTGGTCGGTAATTTTTCAAATCCTCTTTATCACCTTTTTTATGCAAAAGAATTACTGTTGCAGAATCCCATTGGTTTGGTATGTTACCGCTGTTAAGACATTTGGTAAAGAATTTTGCAAGTATGTCTTCTACATATTCTCCAGCTTCTTTTAGGATATCTAATGTAATACCATCATCACCAGGGGCTCTTCCTTTCTTCATATTTTTTATTGCAAATGAAACTTCTTCTTTTAAGATTTTAGGAGCTGTTCCTTCGACTATTTCGGCGTCTTCGTTTAATCCACTGTTACTTTCATATAGTTTTTTGTAGAATTCTTCAACTCTTCTAAGTATTTCTTCCCTATTTCTTGTTACGGTGCCATCCTCTCCTTTTAATGCAATGATGTGTTTCTTCCCAACAGATAAACTTCCTTTAACAACCCTAAGGCTCTTGTTATTTTCAATGGCTTTCCTTACTAGCTCACAGTTGAATTTTCTTATGTCTTCTTTCATGCTTTTGCGCAGAGTTTTACAAAGTTCTATGTACTCAATCCTGGAACTGGTATTTTGATTGTCCACCTTCATATCTCTTCGCCTTTTCATGAGCTGTTTCTGTCTTTCAGATAATTTATTGTGTTTTTGCAGGCTACATCACCAATTTCCCCAGTTTTTCTAATTTAGTATTTAAGTGCACTTTACATCTCACCATTCGATGATCACTTCCAGTATTAAATCTGTTCAGTACACTGCAATCTTCAATAATTGATTTCTTGTTTGCCAGGATATAGTCAATTTCACTAGTTCCCCCATTTGGGTGTTTCCATGTCCATTTTCTTTGCGGTTTCTTCTTAAAAAATGAATTCATGATGCTAAGGTTTTCAGCTTCTGCAAATTCGATGAGTTGATCGCCACGTTCATTCCTTTCCCCATATCCGTATTTACCAACCGATGTCTCTCCTTGTTCCTGTTGTCCAATTCTTGCATTGAAATCCCCCATGATGAGCTTGATATGTTGTTTCCCTTTGGTGTGTAACTCTTTGATTTCTTCATAAAATTCTTCAACCTCTTCGTCGGTATGGCTTGATGTTGGTGCATATACCTGTACTATTTGAAGTTGGTATCGCTGGGTTAGTTGAACAACAAGCCTCGCTGCTCGATCTGATGTACTTTCAACTTCCAGAAGACAGTCTTTAATTCTTTTGTTGATTAAGAAGCCAACACCACTTGTTCTTCCAGTTTCCGTTCCTCTATAATAAAACAAATGTCCGCTTTTAAGTTCCACCAACTCTTCACCTTTTCTTCTAACTTCACTGAGTCCTACAATGTCCCATTTGATCTTGTCAAGTTCTTCTTCCAATTCTTGAAGTTTTGCTTCAGAAGCAAGGGATCGTCCATTATACGTTGCCAAGGTCAATAACAAACGGCAGCCTGGGCCATTCCAGTGATTCTTAGCACCCCCTGCTTTCATGCCACGCTGACCGCTGCCTTGATCAGGAGCACTCCAGCACCTGGAGACTAGGGGCCATGGTTTTTGGTGTATTAGCATATTGGAGGAATTAGCCATCATTTCACCACGCTGGCTAGACGGGTTGGTGAATTAGCCCTCCCCTTCCGCCTTTCCATCCGTGCAGCAAATATTAATTTGCCTCATCGATAGAAAGCTCAGCCTGCACCACTTGAAGGCGGGGTAGGACACTAGGTTACTGGCCTGGCCTTCCACACATCGTCACATACGTCCATCACATTTCGTCACATTTTGCAGGCCATATATATATATCGGATATACACAAATAACTGGAAGTTCAGTTGACTTACCGCAGCAGCTATACTACCGTCGTATACATGACTCAATTTCGTATTGGGTAAATTTCCTCTGAGTATATTTTCTAGTAATGCAGTGCTGGAACCGAAGCACAGTAAAAACGACACCAAACATGTGGCCGGAGTCTATAAAATAAATGATTATAGGCATTTTTTTTATAAATACGTATAATATATGCAATATAAACTAAAACAGAAGAGGAGAAAAAATTGCAATTAGAATATCTATATATTTTACTATAATATTGGGCGACCAATTAATATTTGCGTCCCGTTTCAGGTTTGGCAATATCAGGGATCTAAGCTGACTTTTCACAGGAAACTAATAAAATAAGGACCACTTCTTATAAAATAAAGGACCAATAAAGACCAGATTTTATAAAAAAAAGGATCAATAAGGCCGTATTACAGAGATTTGAACACCATCTTTTTTAAAATAATTATCACTCAAAGTTTAAACAAAGTTCTTCGATGCTCCTTTACATAGAGAGCGATTATAAAAGAAATATATTTTATACTATATCTCCCCCACTCCCACCCCCGCAAAAAAGTAGATCTAATGAGAAAGAAGAATTGATATATACGAGGGCGAATCAGAAAGTCTTTGCCCCTATTTTTTTTTTTTAGCCAAATTACGGCTGTAAATGCGAAGTCAACATATCCATTCCCAGCGGTGGATCTTTCTTGGACAGGCCCGGCCTTATCTGCCGGTAGCTCCGCGGCACGGCGCTGCTGTCAGTTGTTGAAGATGGTGGTTGTGCTTCACACGTCCACGGTGTACGAGCAACGAAGCGTGATTCGTTTTCTATGGAGCAAGGAACGAACGCCCATCGAAATCCACAGGGAAATGCAGCCCACGTATGGTGAAAAGTGTCTCGCTTTGAGAAGTGTGAGATGGTGGTGGTGTGAGTTCGCAAAAGGCCGTGAAGACTTGCATGACAATGAGCGTTCGGAGAGGCCGCGTTCATCGATGACTGACGACAACATTTCCCACGTGGATACAATGGTGAAAGCGGATCGGCGTGTGCACCTCAAGGACATTTCCCGAGAGCTTGGCATTTCGTATGGGAGTGTTTACGACATCGTTCACGGGTTCTTCGGGTTCCGGAAGATTTCATGTCGGTGGGTGCCAAGGCAGTTGGACGACATGCTAAAAGGCAAGCGAAGGATTGCTTCACTGAATCATCTACAACGGTATGCCGAGGAGGGTGAAAGTTTCCTGGACCGCATTGTTACTGGCGATGAAACGTGGATACTGCATTTCACGCCCATCTCCTCAACGATGAACTGTATCAGATTTTGACTTCTTTAACTTAAAAATACATTCATTTTCTTGTTCCGTAATAAATGCGATCCCATTTTTAACTGGTTCGCTAGACGGTATAAAATATTAGATACTTACATATATGATTTTCCACATAATATACGATGTTTTGGCGGATGCTGTGCAACAAATGAACATCAAAGCTGACATAATCAGACACATGCAGTTGATGATGAAGAAAGCTGTATCCTGGTGGTCTCCAATGAACCCAACGCTCTTATGTTTATGGTCGAGCAGGTTGCAGTACTGGGCGAAGATTGCCAGACACACCACACTAAGGATCTATATATATTTAATTCATTCAATGATTTTTAAATAATTATTAGTCAAAACTTATTTATATTTAATAATTATTGATGAAATTAATCTTCAAGATAACAATTAATGGAAGTTATGATAAACATAGAAGTTGCGAAATGATATAATCATGTCATCTCAATTCTCCACGAAAAATTACAAAAGCATGCCCTATTGACTTCATGTGTTAACCATCTGGCAGTTATGTTAAGCTTGAGCAGGGTAATAATATCTTACAGAATGACGTAATCGTAAATCATCTCAATTCTCCACGAAAAATTACAAAAAACATACCCTGTTGGCTTCATGTATTGACCAGCTGGCCGTTATGCTAAGCCTAAGAAATGTAATAATATCTTACAAAGTTGTAGAATGATATATATAATCGTAAGTCATCTCAATTCACCTCGAAAAATTACAAAAATTGTGCCCTATTGGCTTTATGCATTGAGCAGCTGGAAGTTGCGTTAAACCTGAGATGGGTAATACTATCTTAAAAAGTTATAGAATATTATATTAAAATGTCCTTACTGTTTGGCTGGCATTTAAAATGCCAGGTAAGGTCTTCACATATCCGAGGTTCGTCTTGAAGACGTGCCTTGTTGTCGTTTCCGAAATCTCATTATTTGACGGGACAGTGTCTTGGTCTGTATCCCTGTCCGTCATATTCGGAAGGTAATTGCAATAAAAGAATATTCTTTAATATAAGAATCCGAACTTGCAAGAATCGTTGCTAAAAATTAGTTTCAAAAAATTCTAATTGCGTCCATAATTTTCTAATGAACATTTTATCTACAGACCTAAGCAGCGTAAACAACTCATTAAACCACAAAGCGGATTTCCGCTTTTGCTTCCTGTCTTTATTAAAACCTTAGGTTATATTCTCCATAACTTCTAAGTTTTTATGGGAATAATTGAAGAAAAACGGAAATTAAATTTTAATTAAATATATTTAATTTTATTGAGTTAAATTAAGCCACCACTCTAATTATCTATTACGTTTTTTAAACTGGACTAAAATAAAGAATTTCATTTTTTAACCCCTCGTCTAATGCCAAAATTTAAATAAAATATCAAAATGTATCGAACTCGCCGACACCATATGAGTTTTCACGTGCACAATGAGATCATTTAAGCAAGAATATTCTTTTTTTGTAATACGAAAACTCAAATGTTATGCACAAGCACATTTTCCGGTTGATTTTGGAAGGTAAGGAAAGTGATGATTTCAATGAATAAAGGGTGATCTAAAAAAAACGTACAACCTTAATTTTTGGGTCATTGAGATAAATCAGAGATTTAGACCTAAAATATATAGGATTCAGATGTATAGGGTTGCACATTTACCAATAGGCTAGGTTGCCCATGTAGTAATATCTTCTAAGTAGCCTAGATAGCAAATTTTTGACAAAGAAAATTTTCCGAAGGTAAAACGATGCACCTACATTTTTGGGCGGAGTAAATTATTAATTTCTCAGACCCATTTTTGATCTATCGAAATACGTAATTTCTCCGCTCGCCGTACCATCTACTTAGATGAAAATAGGTGACGAATGGGCCCCATGTTTCCTCCTCAGGAAAATATTGAAACCGCTGAATTAGTTTGCAGCTATTTCAACAGCAAGTGGCTATTTTCTTCAGAAAACAACAATTACTCTATTCGCTAACGATGTCAGCCAACATTGCCTCATGCAGAGCATAATTCCGCTGGTTGTGGAAATTGAATCACGGGAAATTAAGTCTTGTGATACGTCTCTTCTTATATCATCAAAAAGTACTTTTTCTGAATACGCCTCTGGTTATATTTAGTGTGACCAGGTGGCAAAATACGTCAGCCTACAGTAAGGTAAATCGTAAATCCGCTTCTAGATACGTAAAAAGCACTCATTCTCTAAACAGTTTGGATAAATTTCTGAAGAAGGTAAAATCTGCCTCCCGAAACAATAGTGTAAAAGTCGTTCCAGCTCATAATAGACTGCGCTTGTATGAGTTTTGATTTGACTATATTTTTGCGCAGTTCATCGCTCATCTTTTCATAGTTAGGTTAACTTTTTTAGCCATTTATAAATATTTCTTTAGTAGCTCAAGGTTGTTTCTTAAACATTTAAAAACGCTTCCTGAGTTCTCGGATTTCGTATGACACGAATTTCAATGTCTTATCTATTTAACTAATATGAAGTGCACAGATATCCACATAAAAATGCAATGCGCACATATTCACTTAAACTTCATTCTAAACTTTATAAACATATTTATAGACCGATCTATGGATTCATAGTAAACCCGTTACAAGTCTGATTTTTTATAAAGTTTTTCTTAAATTAAATAAAAATTTAAAAATGTGGTAAAATAAACAAATGTTAACGAAAAAGTACTTTTACATAACGTTTAGCGGGGTGTGCATAGAAAACATTCGATTAGTTGAAGCTTATTGGCGTTCTGGTAATGTGGCAATGACTCGGAATAGAATTTTTCTTTTAATACACCTTTTTACAAAAGAAACGAAGGACCCCTAAAAAAACAATGCGATCGTCTTGAAATTTTGCGTGCAAATTCCTTTAGACCAAGTATGCAAATGATTAAATTTTCAAAGCCAATGAGTGTTAACTTCGATCATAGCGCGCATTTCTACTGCGCAACTAGCATCGTATAAAAGAGGTAAAATTTGCGAACGGTTTATTTTTTCTCGTTGTCGGCGTTGCAGTTCCCTGGAGACGCAACCAGTAATGCCGTTACAATGTTATCGAAGATCTTATAGCCAATTAGACAACTTCGAACGTAGTCGCATAGTCGGGATACGTGAAGTTGGCTGGTCCTACCGAGGAATAGGCCGCCACCTGCACTGCGCGGATACTACTGTGCAAAGGTGGCAGCAGTGGTTGCTATGAGGAACTCATCGGCAGAATAAAGGCTCTGGAAGGCCAAGGTGCACGAATTCGAGGCAAGGTCGGTTGGTTGTGCTACAGGCCTGAGATGGCCCAAAGGCATCACTGTCCGCTACCTAACTTGCTACAGTCTCTTCTATGCCACCCGTGGCACTTTACACCATCTAACGATGAATGGCTGAGATGGGATTACGTTCACAGCGGCTTTTAAGACGTTTGCCTTTAACCCCACACCATTGATAGAGTCGTCTGGAGTGGTGTCGTAGCCGATCATCATAGCTGCCAGCAGATTAGCATCGCATGGTGTTCAGAGATGAATCCCGCTTCAGTCTTGGAGCAGATGACCATCAGATCCATGTGTGTAGGCGCCAGGGCCAGCGGTCCCAACCACCCTTTGTTTTACAAAGGCACACAGCCATTACCCCTAGTGTGATGGTGTGGGGTACTATCTCTTACGACAGCGACACGTCCCTAGTCATCCTGCATACAACTTTAACAACTCAACGATATGTTGATGACATCCTGCAGCCGTTTGCGTTACCCTTCATGACACGAGAGCATGTGGCCATTTTCCAACAAGATAATGCCAGGATCCATACGGCTCGCATATCTCTGAGCTGTCTCGTGCTGTTGATACTCTTCCTTGGCTAGCAAGGTCACCAGACCTTTCGCCAATCGAACATGTATGGGACATGGTGGGCCGCCAGATTCGGGCACCGCAAAGTGTCGCAGATTTGAAGCCATAAGTGGGGCTTGTTGCAGGATGATATTAGGAACTTTTTAACTCCTTATCTACACACATAGAAGCATGCATCGCTGCCAGGGGAGGTTTCAATAACTATATCTGTGCAATTCCAAGTTATTGATCTAATTAATTAAATTTAAGTTATTGATCCAGTTATTTCAAAGTTATTGATCCAGTTATTTCAAAGTTATTGATCCAGTTATTTCAAAGTTATTGATCCCCTAAGGCCTTGAATATTTTTATCATTTCCTTACCTGCGTATGTGCTGGATATATATTTAATTTTAATAAAAACAGATAATTTCTCCATGGTGCTCTTTTTTTTTTCTTCTTTCTTTTTTTCAAAAGAGTGTATGTGCATACTACCGCACTTTAGAAATTTCTACTCAAGTTCTGAAAAGCCAGTCTCTTGTTTAATTGACTGTTAGCACAACACTTCTTAAAGATCTATCAAGTTTTAACTGACTCCACAAAGTCGAACGCTTATTTAATCCACATCTTATTAACTGAGAAATTACATTTTAATATGATAACTATTGTCATATTTTTAATGTTGAGGGACTTGTATGGTTTATTTGGATTTTTTATTATATTACGACAAAGATTTGACGATAATAATAACTTCTCTCCCACGCTTCAAACTATTTTTCATTCTCTAAATTCGAATTTTATGTTTCCGCCTATTAAATGGAAGCAATTATCGAAAAGCATGTGCTGCGAATACAAAAATTAAGATATCCTTTGAAGCAACGCTGTAAATGATTCTAATAAGTTTCTGCGTAAATAAATTCCATCCTGTCAGATACACGCAGCTTATAATTTACAAAATGAGAGGAATTTCTCTAACTTGTCTCGCAACCTATCATGTTCTGCAGTAGTGGCGCTGCCAGAGGCCTCGAGTAATTTAATAACATTTCTAGCAAAGTGTCAGAAAACCCCTTTAAATAAACGATCAAGCCAAGAATTATCATTTTCAATTAAACATTCAAATTTCATTTTTGACACTTTCCGTATCTGAAGAGCTTGTTTATAAATATAGATAAAGTTTTCTCTTGAACGATTGTAGGACAGCTTTAAGATTATACGGAATAAAAGGTTGTAAGGCAGGTTAAGATCTATGCCTTAACATCGTGTTTTAGTATACATCATTTTATGTTGGAGCGTTTATTATACTTTTTACACTTAAGTGTCTTTTAAAGTAGTGTCCCTCAATCGCAAGGCCTAGGCCCGGTACCAAGCTCTGGCATCAATTGCATCGGGTCCCCGAAGTTTCTCCTGAAATTTGTCAGTTAATTTTCCAGGGAGTTTTAATGAATAAATATTTTATCATGGAAATATTTTGAAGAGAATAATAGTCGTGAATACGTCGGAAAGATCAGACCCAGAATGTCTGAATAACATTTGTGCAGCAAATTCCAGTAACCAAGCCGTGCATTTTTAAATATGTAAATTTCGCCAGGTGGCGCAGCCGACAAGGTCCACGTAAAATTGAACACCTCGAAGTGAACAAGAATATGGAGTAATTTAAAGAAATTTATGATATTTATTATAGCTTATTTTATAAAAATATCGACCGTTGCAACTGTTGATTACTTGCAAGAAAGAAATTACCATCAAGGAATTTACGGAATTGAAATTTTTGATAACATCACACTGAGTGATTTCGCTGAACTCCAGGAAAATATTCAACGAAATAAATATCGGTTCTTACGTATTATCCCGTCGACCAATTACGATTTTTTTTATCGTAACTTTATAATGTTTTTGTTGTCTAAAAAATCGTAAGTTTACGATCCTTGATTATTTGCGAGACGCCATTTTGTTTGTTTGTTGACATTTTGCAGAATGAGTGCTGTTTCATGCCTGAACCCTGTTTTTTTTTGTTTTTAATAATTTTAGATGGATTATACTCTTCGGTAATTACCAAATGATGAGCATTCTGCGATTTTGTTTTTACAGGAAAAATGAATTCTCCTTTCATCGTTTACTAATTCAGGCAATGCACATCGAATGTAATGGAAATGGTCACAAGTCGCAAAGCGACGAGCGAGGGGGGGGTCTGGGGATCCCCCCCCCAGTTAGGTCCCTGTGATTCAGGTAAATGTACTAATTGCATGAAGAATATTAATTGCAATATAATATTGATTCAGGTAGCGTACATCGAATGTGATCAGAACAGTCAAGAGTCGCAAAACGATGAGAAGGGGTCTCCTTTCGTCGTTTTTCTTATGTAAAATTTTGAAGATATATAATAAAAAATATCATAAATAAATTTTTTAACGATAACTCAGAAAACATCCTACACTAACATTAACTAATGATTCTGCAAAATGTTAAAAAACAAACAAAATGGCATCTTGCAAATAATTAAGGATCGTAAACTTACGATTTTTTAGACAACATAAACATAAAGTTTCGATAAAAAAAAATTGAAAATGGTCGACGGGATAATATGAAAGTACCTAAATATCTAATTTGACTCATCGTACATGGTTATCAGTCCAACTAATCACAACGAATATCCAGGAACAGAAGTATCGTCGTAAAAAATCAAGGTCGCACTCGTTGCTACGTCAAACGTGCTTCTCAACCTGTGAATAAACAAATACATCCAGTTTTTCTAAACGTGTGTCTACAACTCCAGAATTAACTTTGAAATATAAATAATAAATGGAAGTAAGTCACCATAATCATTAAAATACTTCTACCCAAGAAAGCTGGTAATTGAAAGAATGCTGATACCACTAAAAAAACATCATTTATCGGACTTGTTTACCTGATAATCAATCGACCTTGCGCCACATAGAAATTTGGTAAACTGATCGAACGTTTTCTAATTTTTGAACTTAAATTACGAAGGTGCATTATCAGACATTGCTCGATAATTGTGTTTATACTTTATTGTGGATTAGATAAGAGGAAGAATAACTCAATTTCAAATTTCTGCTTAGAATTTTAACTGCATATTATTTTTATCATAACTTATTGTTCTGGAATTTCACTCTTATCAATTGATTTTAAACGAGCGTGATTAAATCGCAGTGGTTGATTATCGTGTTCACGATTTATACGGTGTCCGTTTTGGATTATTAGCAACTTGGATATTTTTAACAATTTTCCATTTTAACAGAGTTATAATTGATAAAGATTTTGAATATTCTTGTAACGTTTTCTAACACGGCTACATGGTGATACTCGATAATTGATTTGTATATAACTAAATCACGACCCAACTGAATTATTGTATTTACTGTATTGATTGAATAACCAGCAATTAGTCAATTGGAAAAAAAATTATCTGGAAGAATGAATTCTAATCAAACAGACAACAACCTGATGCTCCAAATATATAAGGAAATTAGAGAAATCAAATCACAAATCGAAAATGACAAAAAAAAACACAGATGATAAAATAGATTCACTACTATCAAAACTGAACAATTAAATATATCCCTAAATCAAATTAAAGAAGAGCAAGAGAAACGTAAATTAATAAACGAAAATGTCATTCTAACAAATAATCAATTAGAAACAAAAATATTGGAAATATCAACAGAAGTTAGCGATCATATAAACAATAGTAACAATGATAACAACAACATTGATAAGGAAATACAACATCTTTATGAAATCCAACATCGAACAAAGAATTGATAAATCAGAAATATATGGAATGAGAAGGGACCTAATAATTGACGGACTACCATCAAAGCAAAACGAAATCACATTGATGAAACCTTAAAGATTAGCAAAGAACTAAACATAGATTTATCAGAAAAAGATAGATACATCACATAGATTACAGGTCAATAAACAACGAAAAAGTATATTACTAATTTGGTTTATAAAAATAGGAAAAAGGGACGAATTCTGGAATCAAAGAAAAAATATCAAATTCAAAACAGGCATGTGTTCAATGCAACTTAATTATATTATATATATATAAATGAACATTTAACTGAAAAAAATGCAAAAATCTTTAGAGAGGCAAGATTATTTCAAAAAAATAATAACTGGAAATTCAAATGTGTGTGAAAATGAGAAAAAATAAAACTTCTGAAATTCATAAAATAAAAAATATTGATGAACTCACCGACTTGTGGTATAAAATAACACAAATGACAAAAAGGAAATACACAATAATGAGAAACTCATTAACAATTTAATCCATAAGAAAAATAAAAAGGGAAAAAGAAATATAATTAGAAAAAAAACTAATTCACGAAAAACATAAACTATCATCTAATGATAATAAAACAAATCCTATCTCAGTAATATATATGAACGCAAATAGTCTGAACAACAAAATGGAACAAGTTGAAGAAATAATACAACATTGCAATACACAAAATAATCTCTATAGTCGAAACTTAGAAAACAAATGAAACATTAATAAATTTTAATAATTGTAAAGAATACTCTATTTACAGAGATTCTAATAAAAAAGAAGGTGGTATATCGGTCTATGTGAAAGATGAATTAGATGTAGATATGATAAGTAACGAAACAGAACTAACCGAAGACGTTGAAATACTGACAATTATCATAAATGGACTAAAAATCCTAACATTATATAGGCCACCAACTTCAAATAAAATTTTTTTTTTCCGAAAAACTAGAAAAACTACTAGAGAATAATACTCAAGGAAAACAAATTTTTATAATTAGAGATTTCAACATAGACATTACAAAAAAAAATAACGATTCATCAAAATTTCTAAACTTAATGGAACGACACGGACTAATAAATAAAATAAGAGAACCTACTAGAATAACACTAACCAGTTCAAGTACAATAGACCTAGTATTTACTAACACAAATAACTGTTCTATATCAATTTTAGATGAAATAATAAGTGATCATAGAACGATTTTAATAAACATGAAAACTATAATTCAACGTACAAAAAAATTAAAAAAGATTAGAAATTTTAATCAAAAAATATTAAAAAATTTCAAGGGGCATTATTATAAATAGACTAGCAAAA
>QLNU02014176.1:99022874-99032913 GCA_006491805.2 Dysdera silvatica
AATCAACGGAGCTTATTTAAACCATCTAAGATTCGCCGACGACATCGTATTTTTCGTAAAAGATCCAGAAGAGCTCCAAAGACTCATTGAAGATCTAAGAACGAAAGGAGAAACATCTGGCTTAAAAATCAACTTGAAGAAAAGCATGGTTATGTTTAATAAGTTTATACAAACTAAGAAAATCTTTATTTCGAGAGAAGAAATACAGCAAGCTGAAAATTATATGTACCTAGGTCAACGAATTACGATGAAAGGCGACATAAATCAAGCGATCGAACGTCATATCAAGCTTAGCTGGCAAGCATTCTACCGGCTACAAATAATTTTTAAAAAAAAGCTCCCTATTTCTTTACAGAGGAAAGTTTTCGATCAATGCATCCTACCTGTTCTGACTTATGGTTGTGAGACATGGACATTGACTGCCAAAGGTATCCAAAAGTTACGAGTGGTACAAAGGAACATGGAACGGCAGATGCTTGGTATCACGCGACGAGATCGAAAGACCTTCAGTTGGATAAGAGATCAAACAAAAGTTTGTGATATCATTGCGAAGGTAAAAAGTTTGAAATGGAAGTGGGCAGCCCATATTGCTAGAAGAACTGACAACAGATGGGCCGAAAACATCCTAGAATGAATCCCAATGGATACTAGACTCCCAAGGAAAAGGCCAAAGACGAGATGGGTGGATGAAATAATTAAATATATTGGGCACAAGTGGCAGCAAAATGCACAAGATCGACTTCGTTGGAAAGATGCAGAGGAGGCCTTTATCCTGCAGCGGATTGACAACGGCTGAAATGATGATGATATATTTATATATATATATATAGGGCCGCTTACAACAATTGAGATTGTTCTCAGTATTAATAAAGAGACCCTTCTAAATTACTAAAATATTGTTAAACTAATTATATTCTGGGTTTATACTGTTTTTAGCTAATTTTTGATCAATGCTGGTTTATTCAGTATTGATCACAAATCTCAATTATTGTAGTCAGAAAAAGCAAACCAATAACAGGGATTTTGTGCGGTCCCTGATGAAGAACAAAATTCTTGGTATTGTTTAATCTTTTACTCCTCTTCACCTTTTACTACTCCAATTGCATTTTTTATTCTAAGCTGTTTCTACTATTTTAATTTACTTGGTTTTATTACCTTGTGTGATATTACTTTACAACTTTAACTTTGTCCAAGTTAATATACATTTATGTATAGTGTATTTATGTATTTACATACAAAAGGTTAAACACTGGTAAAATAGCAATGAAAAAGATCACTCAAGCTTTCGGACGCATCAGCAGCAGTCCTTCATCAGGAGTAATTTTTCAGAGCAGAAGGACTGCTGCTGACGCGTCCGAAAGCTTGGGTGATCTTTTTCATTGCTATTTTACCAGTGTTTAACCTTTTGTATGTAAATTTCCTCCCTGGTACCCTGTATTTTATTTCTTTTGTATTTATGTATATTACATTAGAAGGTACTACATGTCACAATCATACTACAATTTTGCTATATATATATATGTGTGTGTGTGTGTGTGTGTGTGTGTGTGTGTGTGTGTGTGTGTGTGTGTGTGTGTGTAATATGCTACAATAATGTCATTCTCCCCTAAGTTTCAAGTCTTTGCGACTAATGTTTACAAATAAATTTTCACATGCCTAGTTGCAACGTTGCTCTAATAACATAAATAACCGAATAGCGCTTCTTCATGACATCAAAACGGTTACGAGTTTTTAATATTTGATTAGAACTCAAGTAAATTCAAATTCAATGAAATATGAAGTGAAAAACGGGAAAATGAAGCGAGATAATAAAAATATAGAAATAATAATAAAAAAGAAGTGAGATAATAAATATGAAGTGAGAAACGGACAAATTTTCCGTCTCCCAAAGCTGTGAGAGGTCATGAGTTATCGGAAATGTTATTTCCCTTTTTGCTAATCTCGATGGTGTTGCTATAGGATTTCACACATTTCGTTGTCCTATTAGTACTTATTATTATTATTATTATTATTATTATTATTATTATTATGGAGAAGTGGACATTTCCGTATCCACTTGACAGTTCCCATAGTCTCTCAATTTTACTGCATTTGCCAATCCCCCCCCCCCCCCTCAATCTATGCAAGATACCCTTAACACGTATCACATGCACATATCCCCAATTTTTCCGTTTTTGCCCGTGGTCCCTTAGAAATAGAACATGCTCCCCAAAAGTCTGCATGGCTTCTGTGTTAAAAATCACAAGTCTGATGTGCAAATAGACACTGTCCACTTTACCATCAAGTTTGATGGTGACTTCATGGCACTGCCTGTTGTTAACCCTCCCTCACCACCAACCTTGAGTCCTCTCTGGAATTACAAGGTTGGCTACGCAGCCACATTTCACATCTCTCCCTCGCTCAGCTTTCACAATTTACAGAGTTTCCCATCAATTAGTGCAAGGCTTCTCAAACACAGTTCTTTGAATGATACTGCTTGAACAACAACAATGCACTGAAGACATAACCATGTTACGCAGGAGGTTCGCAAAGATTTCTCAAAATCTAAAAATTATTTTAGAAGCTCGGCGAGACAAATAATATTAAGAAACACAGCATTACTCGCTATTGTCTTTTTTATTCACATGAGATTTATTGTAATAATCTGATTGCATTTTTAAATATTTAAACGTAATATGCATGTATATGTTGTATATGCATGAAATATGCTCTGCTTACATATGCATGTAATATGCACGTAATTGGTTGCGTCTTTATAACGCATGGATGGTTAAAGTCATGTTGCACAAAACTTTGGAATTATGTAAAGTAACGAGATGGCAATGAAAATAAATATAACTATTTGCGTGCCCGCGATACATTTCTCTACTGCATATACTCTATCATAGGCGCCCATACGAGTATTTCTAGGGGACTGAGAAAAATTATTACCCCCCCCCTTCTTAAAACTGTCGAAATTTTTAGAGACTGCACAAGATACCAAAACGCTACAGAAATAATTTTACAAAAAATTTCACAAATTTTAATATAAAATAATTTTTAAAATGTGACTGTGAAATTTTTGAAAGTAAATGCAAAGCAGCTTCGGGCAAATCAAATTTTAAAGGGCTAGGTGAGGCTCGAGCCCCTCTCTGTCCCCCATATAGGCGCAAATGTACTCTACTGCATGCTCATTATACACTTTTATACCGTAAACAACACTTTTTTACAGTAAACAACACTTTTTTACAGTAAACAAATTGCACGAAAGCCCACGGCGAGCAGATCCGTGATGTCTTTATATCAGAAAATTCACCATACGGTCAGATATGGTGTATGAAGGAATTGTTTATAAGTAACAGGAAATCACATTGTAAAGCGAAACGCTGTAAAAATGAGCTTCACTATACTTCCTGCACGAATGCATACATGCAAAAAAGGATAAAAAGAGAGTCATCACAACAAATTCTAAGCATGTTCGGTAATTTATTCTTATAGACTATAATTTATGATACATTTATTCAATTATATATATTGCATTTATATAATACCTTAAACATAGGAAAATTTCTGCCATGAAGTCAAAAATGTTGCACTTCCGGGGACCTAGTACACTGTGAGCTTCCACAATAGAAATATTACGTATTCACTTTGCAGGCTTCCATGGTTGTTGCCACTAAGGATTCCAAAAAACCCAAACTTAATGAAGACAATTTCTAAAATCGCAACACTCCAAATTGATTTCCTTTATTTGATGTTTTACAAATGTTGTATTTAATTTTACTTTCCGTATCTTTCGACACTGTATGTAACTGCGTTTAGAATCCTAAAATAATAATTAGTCAAACAACAATGTCAATCAATCAACGTTTATTGGCGTAGTGATACCAACGCCGATGGTATGGCGTGATTAGATGGTGAAACGTTCGAAAGAAAATAAATATTTCTGCCTTCGGTGGGACCTGAACCCACGACCTTCCACTTGCCGGGCGGAGGCTCTACCCACTGAGCTACGAAGGACAATATATAATCTCTTTACGAACGTATATATATTGTTGCCAGTTATTTCGCAGAATGGTGTAGTACATAGACTACTATTTAAACCAAATTGCAAAGAGACTGGTATTAAATTATTAGTAATTGGTAATAATTAATCTTCAACTTACCATCAAATTGTATACACGTTTCATCGAAGTTTCCATTAGAAAGACGTACCAAATTCTTTTAACGCTGTATTATATTTTTTCTTGGGCGTAACAATAAACTATTTTAAACATTTAAAGCCTTAATGAATACTGTTTTTAGCTGGATGGAATTTCTTGATTTGTTTAAACTTTTCGGCGGATATAGTCTTTGACTATATCCGAAGTTTTGTTAGTCAAAACTTCTGACGTAGTCGAAGATTTATACCACGATGTTAAAACCGTCCATGTCGGCAATTGGGCATTGAAGAAGGTATATTTAGATTTAGTACCGTTTACACCGTATGTAACCAGTCTATCGATATGAGTTAATAAATAATCGATTTTTATACGATTTCTTTAGTACCCACAGCAATCATGATAGTGACATATTGGACTTTAGGAATGCTTTTCTGTGTAGTTGATCTGACTGACAAACCAGCATTTATTGTTCAATATAGAATACAGAATAATACGGCTCAACCCCGAAAGGTAAGCATTGTTTTACCGTATTTCAAAAAATGTATACATTCCGAATCGGGCCTGCACAGACTATGGTCCATGGGCCATGTCTGGCCCGTGGAACATTTTTGTGTGTCCCGCGGTGGCTTTTGATAATAATAATATCTATTTTCGGACACGAAAATTCCGAAAGGAGCAATGTTAATACATTTAAGTCTTTGAGATACTAAGGAACTGATAAAAAACTAACGATAGAGAGGTTCACTCAAAGTTTGTTGAAAACCCGTTTTCAGTGGATCTTGAAATTAAACTTGGAGGGTTTTCTGAAGTTTCAAGCTTTAACATTCGCTAACGCGTTTAAAAGTAAACATCAAAAAAAAAAGAAATTTATGAACTTTTACAAAAGTTTTATCAATGAATGTGGTAAAAGTCTTGAAGTTGCATTGAAAATATGTTTAGCGGTTTTTAAAGCACATGTATGTAAAGGCTCCCCGGTGACCCGATAGCTATATCAACTCAACAGCTTTTTTATGTTTGGGTACGACCCCTAAGTAAGCTTGGTTTTATGAAAATGTTCCGTGGGGGTGACGTCCATCGCTGAACATGGTGCCCCCAACAACAAACGGTTAACAACTGTGTTCACCATTATCTGACAGCCTGACTATGAGTCACTAAGTGGTTTTCTCTTAACCATTTGGTGTCTGATGAAAAAAGGTGTGTGTTAGACAGAAGTGGGTGAAAAAGTATCTTCACATGAACACCTCAACCAGGTTCTTCTCTTCTCTTCCTGGTGAACATTTATTTGTTAAGTGGCCCAAAACATTACATACTAAAATAAAAGATACTTGAAAAAGAATGAAAAAATAATGTTTGAAAGATTGAAAATTTCTACTATAAATTTTACAGTACAATAGAATAAACTAATTACAGAAAAAAAAAACACTGTTGTACCTTGAATTTTTTACTTATTTTTGGTATTTTGCATAGTTTCATAAGAATATTATAAACCGTAAATATCTGTATACCATATTTCCATTTAACAGTTGTGACAGAAACTGCATTAAATATTGAGGTTTCTTCTTTGATTGAACTCCAGCTAACCTTAATTTTTCCCTGAAGCCCGCGATAGTTCATGTTGAATCACTGTGGCCTTTTTACTTTCCAAGTTTAAGAGGTTCGGATTCCTCGGAAAACAGTAGGTCCCGGCGCAGCATGACCATTGTAGTCTTTGAGCCGTAAAACCACAAACAAACTTTCCAAGTTGCATATATTTACAAATAATAAGGTCGTTATGAAAGAATTTCCCCAGCTCTTGAGAAGTTCGGATCCCCAAAAAAAATGTAGCTCCCGGGGCAGCCTGGCCTTTGCTGACCTTGCGCCATCAAACAAACAAATGTTGTGGACGAAATAATCGATCCAACCATCCACCAACAAAGTCCATTAGGTCTTATTAAAAGCATAAGGATGGTTCAATCTCTTGGTGGTCAACAAAGCACATTGGTTCACTCAAAAAACGAATCTTCCAGTCTATAATAGATGAGAAAAATCATTCATTGATTCCATCAGCGAACGCTTTAGCGCATCACACCTTCAATCTAGGTGTTTCAAACCTTGATGAGACAACGTCGACAATTAGAAATCGCTGTAGTTTAGTAGACCAAAACATACACCATAGGCTTAAGCAGAAAGTTCGTAAGGGTGGGTTACAGGCTTAAAATTGGGCATTATAGAGCTATAACTCCATATAGTCATATGTATATATATATAAAAAATTTCATCGCAATGGAAGTTACAACACCCCCTGCGCACGCCAGTGACGCATACAGGAGTACTATTGTATACGAAATCAAAAAAGAGAAAAACCGTAGGTTGACGGGATTCAAGAGGTTGGTGGAAGACAATGGCAAATGGGGACATTTTGTGTGAAGGCCTTGCGTCCACCTAACACTACTGAAAGAATTCTACCGTAATTGTAAAATTCTGAGGATTGAGAATTTCGAATGTGTTTTATGGCGCAAAGACAACTTAGATTATGATGCACAAGTACCTTTTCCTGAAGGATATGTACGTCTGTCCCTTAGGGAAAATCAAACCCTGAGTGCGTGGTAATGGGAAAGATAACATCCACACGACGCCAATAGAATTCTAACCCGGATGTTCCATACAGCATATAAAGGCGTTACCTCCGCACACCACCGTATGGCTTATTGTACGCAATGGAAATTGTTCTTTGAGGTTAAAAATATATTCAAAATATATTTCTACGGTATATCATGTGTACACAATGCATTTTACAGAGATTTAGGTCTTCATCTGCTCTATCAAAATGAAAAGGAAAATTATAAATTTTAATATACCTCTACAGTGAGTTTTCAATGAAAAGTTTACGTTAAGAAATTTATTCATTAATGTTAAATATATTAGCCTACTTAGATATCTGGCATTATTGAATATGTTAATAAAACATACTAAAGCATTTTTAAAGATTAAACTTAAATATTGAATTTTAAAGATAAACATTCATCAACCAATTTAAATACCCAGCAACTTTTTCAGCCCCCTGAAGCCATCGTCTAGCTGCGGGCCTGTTCGGATTTTATACGAAATGATCGATAACGTTGAATTTTACATCAAATACATCCTTAGATTAATCAACTGTTGATTTAAATGAGATGAATGATGTCGGAAAAATATAATTAAAAATATAATTGAAGATAATGAATCAATATTTTAATTAATGCCGAAGTATAAAGGCGTTTGAAATGATTTGTCGTATTATGGATCTTATTCAGTTTATTTTGTTATTTTATTTATGTTGTCATTTTATTTTGTTATTTTATTTATGTTGTCATTTTATTTTATTTATATTTTATCTTTTTATTTTGTTATTTATGATGATTGTTATTACTATTTACTTGAAAAGTATCATCGTAACAAGTATAGTGATTAGTGTTATGATTAATATAACCAAATATCAAAGCTTTTTATTCTTTAAATGCGTTTTTACATTTAAATTCATCTCTCCTGGAAATACAGAGCCGCTAGCTCGGCCAACTTTTCTAAAAATCTACACATGCACAAAAACACACACATATACACAGACTTAAGTTCATAATCTGTTCCCTTCTTAGGTATTTCCAAAATAGTTGCTAAGTATATTCCATCTCAACACGTTAATCTTGTTTATTTTTTCCTTCCGCAGAAAATCTCGTTATGTGATATTAAACATGTGGCTCGTCAAATTTTATTCAACCAGACGATTGTAGCCATTCCAGTGATTGCGATTTGCTTCTACGCTAAGCGCTGGAGAGGGTATGCAGCGGACCTACGTCTACCCTTCGTTTTGGAATTTCTGCACGATTTCGTAATTTACTCCATCGCAGAGGAAATAATGTTCTATTACTCACACAGGTATGATTATATCTGACATTTAAGTTCATTTTATGATGGATGTTAAATTACTCGTAAAGAAAAGAATGATTTTCCGGCGCCTGGCGAGACACGAACCCGCAACCACTTGACTGGCCATTAAGTGCTCTACCAATTAAGTTACAGGCGTCAATAAATTTCTCCCTTACGAGTATATACAGTATCAGGCTTTTTATAGGCAAATTCGCTTTTGGTGTGGCAGTGCCTAATTGGTATAGCACTTGACCAGCAATCAAAGGGATATGAGTTCATGAGAATCATTCTCTCTTTACGAGAAATTTAACATCTATTGTTGCCACATCATCGGCTAATATGGAATAAATTTCTATTTTAATATTCATTGTATAATTATTTTGAGAAAAATGTGTGATTTTCTTTAAAAAGGCGTCTGTGTCAAAAAAAAAAGGAAATTTCTTCCCCATAGGCACAGGCTTTATTGCCTTCCGCTTCCTTTCTAGCAATGAAAGGAGTACTTTTGAAAAATCATTACGCATTTTGCACTGTTAATTGCTGATATGTGAAAGTGATTTTTCACATATAGTTATCCAAACTAATACAGTATCTTAACTAATTTATATGATACCTAATAGTTGGTATAGGACTAGTCTCATTTTTTGGACTCTCAGCTGCAGTATTCCAAGATTTGGTGAAAAAACGTTAGATTAACATGTAAAAAAATTTAACGGATATTATGTGTGTATGTGAATTTACGTTTATCACATTCACCGACAATATATGTCAACTCAAACAACCGTTAATTATAAGTAATTAATTAATTTTAATTAAAATTAATATTAATTATGAAATAAAATTAATTCACTCTGTGCTGTATCTCCTTGTACCACAGAACATCTTTTGCACATTCAAACATTATGTTAATATCGGTCATTTAAAATTTCAAATTAATAATGATATGAAACCTTTTTTTTTTTTTAATTTCTTGATTTTCAAAATTTCTTAGTGTCACATACTACAATCAAAACAAATTAAATTTTAAATTACTTGGTGTCATACTACAATCTAATCTCAAATGTAATTCTCAGATTCAGGTCTTACGCACTGAAATTAGACGAAACATCGATGTCACACTCAACATCCATTTCTTTATCCTAATAAATATTCTTATTAATCTTTGCTATTCTTTCTTTTTTTTCTCACATTTAATTTCTTCTTACCTACAGCTGGATATAATCTTCGCCGTATTTCCACTTTACAAAATAAGTCCCTCAAATTGCTTAATTTTATTAACGATTATTGCCTACCACTTGTGCCAAGTTTGATAGTTTTGGTATCTTTATGTAACCGAAATTTTGCACTTGCATTTTTATACACACGTTTCAATATGTCAATGTACACATCCTCAATGTCTGTTGATCTTAAAGAGTTGATGACTGCTGATGTTTTAATAGAGTCAAAGGCCTTCTCATAGTCAATAAATGCAACACACAATGGAAGTTCATATTCATGTGTTCTTTCAATTAATTCTCTTAATACTTGAATATGGTCCACTGTACTGAATCCACTTCGAAATCCAGCTTGTTCTCTTGGTTGAGCTGCATCTAATTTTTTCTGCAGGCGATGTGTTAGCACTTTTGTGAAGATTTTATAAATAGCAGGTAACAAGCTAATTGGTCGGTAATTTTTCAAATCCTCTTTATCACCTTTTTTATGCAAAAGAATTACTGTTGCAGAATCCCATTGGTTTGGTATGTTACCGCTGTTAAGACATTTGGTAAAGAATTTTGCAAGTATGTCTTCTACATATTCTCCAGCTTCTTTTAGGATATCTAATGTAATACCATCATCACCAGGGGCTCTTCCTTTCTTCATACTTTTTATTGCAAATGAAACTTCTTCTTTTAAGATTTTAGGAGCTGTTCCTTCGACTATTTCAGTGTCTTCGTTTAATCCACTGTTACTTTCATATAGTTTTTTGTAGAATTCTTCAACTCTTCTAAGTATTTCTTCCCTATTTCTTGTTACGGTGC
>QLNU02014176.1:99033013-99059234 GCA_006491805.2 Dysdera silvatica
TGCAACAGTAATTCTTTTGCATAAAAAAGGTGATAAAGAGGATTTGAAAAATTACCGACCAATTAGCTTGTTACCTGCTATTTATAAAATCTTCACAAAAGTGCTAACACATCGCCTGCAGAAAAAATTAGATGCAGCTCAACCAAGAGAACAAGCTGGATTTCGAAGTGGATTCAGTACAGTGGACCATATTCAAGTATTAAGAGAATTAATTGAAAGAACACATGAATATGAACTTCCATTGTGTGTGGCATTTATTGACTATGAGAAGGCCTTTGACTCTATTAAAACATCAGCAGTCATCAACTCTTTAAGATCAGCAGACATCGAGGATGTGTACATTGACATGGTGAAACGTGTGTATAAAAATGCAAGTGCAAAATTTCGGTTACATAAAGATACCGAAGCTATCAAAATTGGTAAAGGTGTGAGGCAGGGAGATACCATTTCTCCAAAACTTTTTACTTCAGCTTTACAGATGATTTTTCAGCAGATAAATTGGAATGACAAGGGAATAAAAATAAATGGTGAATATTTAAATCATTTGCGGTTTGCTGATGACATTGTTATTTTTTCAACGAACCCATCAGAACTCCAAGACATGGTACAGGAGCTCTCAACTAGAAGTAAAGAAGTTGGACTCAAGATGAACCTACAAAAAACTAAGATCATGTTCAATAATTTCGTAGAGGAAACAAAAATACAAGTTGACAACATTGAGCTAGAAATTGCTGATTCATATATTTACCTTGGCCAGCTGATTTCAATGGATGGCAACATTATGAAAGAACTCAACAGACGTATTAAACTTGGCTGGAGTGCATTTGGAAGAAACAGTTTTATCCTGAAGGGGAAATTGCCTTTGTGTCTAAAAAGAAAGGTCTTCAACCAGTGTGTATTGCCAGTCCTCTCTTATGGATCAGAGACATGGAGTCTAACAGTTGGAGCAATACGAAAGTTACAGACAACGCAAAGGAGCATGGAGAGGTGCATGCTTGGAATAACTAGGAGAGATCGAAAAAGAAACACTTGGGTGAGAGAGCAAACTAGAGTAGAGGACATCATTGTTAAAGTAAAAGGGCTGAAATGGCGATGGGCTGGGCATATTGCAAGAAGAACTGATCAACGATGGACAACAGAAATTCTGAACTGGATTCCAAGAGACCACCGAAGACCTAGAAAACGTCCTCAAACTAGATGGGTGGATGAAATAAGAAAACAGGTTGGGGTGACGTGGAAGCGAATTGCTCAGGATAGACTTGTGTGGAAAGCATTTGGAGAGACCTTCATCCAGCAGTGGATAGATAATGGTTGAATATGATGATGATGATGATATATTTATTTATTTATTTATTTACTTCAGACCCAAAGGCGAATCTTGAAAATATTTTTGGGTGGGTACGCAAAACTAATATAGAGATTTCAGGAAAAAATATCAAATGAGGTTGATCCAGGGGGCGCACCCCTTGAGCCGCATTTGTTCAGTCCTAATATTGTTGATACAGTAGTGCGGCCCGCGGGCCTATGGGAATAAGCAAAATTGGCCCTTGGACTGAAAAAGGTTGAAGATCCCTGCCCTAGGGCTTAATGATTCCAGGAGCACATCTCTATAAAACTTGAATGGCTTTTGGTAGTTGGGTGGTGGGTAAATCGCATTAGCTATAACGAATAAAAATAGCGGGCAAATAGATACGATTTTAAATTTCCAATTTACGATTTCATCGTTAAAAAATGATCAATGGAAAATTACGATTATTTGAAGAATGAAAAATGATTTTTTACTTACTTACAACATGCGCCAAAAATTCATTTTCCGATACAAATTCTTTTCCCATAAAGTCCATTTTGGTCTGAAACTTTTCTTGAAAAAATGTTAAGTTTTATTCCTTTCAAAGAACTTCTGTTGTAAGAAGACACTGATGAACACCAGTTCAGAACCAACCCACCATCGTTTAAAACTGAAATCTTCAATCTACCGCACTTTCGTTGTTTTCATAAGTCTTTCCTAATTAGCCCAATTTATTTTATTTCAGGAAGAGATGCTAACTGAAAACGCAACCAGATATCCTGCTCCATAAAGGAAATTATGGCGCATGGATTTTTAAGCTCTTACAACAGGTGGGAAACGGGGACAGCTATGCATGAAGTGGCTCTTGTTGATAATCACAAACCAGTTACAGCATCATGGTCTTCACTTCGCGTCTTGTAGAAGATTTGGGAGATTAAGTGCTTGGCAAAGGAGCATGCAAATGTAGAAAAGCTCTTTTATGCAAGAAACCTATTTTCAACCTTCTTGGAAAGGTTGAATATTTAAATGTTGCGTAGTAAAAGAAATACTTTTTTGAAGCTTGCTTTCATTTCTGCAATGCAAATAATAACTGTTTCCTTTTGCCCGTCTTCTTCAGCATAATGGAAGAAACGATGGGGTTACCTCAAATTAGATGAAATTTCAGATTGAGGAAAATCGCCACCTACTGGAGCAAAACCAGAACCAAGCAAAGTATGAAATAGGTGACCCTAATAATTTGTTTTTACAAGGGATACTTAAATAAGACGCCATTTTAAATCCAATATAGTTAAACCAAGTTTCCGTGAAGCCTTTTTATTATGGTAAAACAATTAGCAATTGTTCCTATTGTCTTTATAATCATTGATTAACTTGTTTCTTAGCTCAGGGTGAGTTATGCTATTGAAAGGGATGGCGATCCTTTCTATAATTGCATCGAAATTAATGAAACAAATAGAGATTACTTCTTGCATAAGCTTTTAAATAAATTGAAAAATGGCCTGGCTTTGATCGTTTGGATAAAAGTGCTCCAGTTAACAATAATTAACGAATTTCTAAATGGAGGTCAATGCCTTTAGCATACAAAATGAAGATCATGTTTTTATATAAAGGTTACGGTCCGAATAAAGGAGACAGACGATTCTGGTTGGACTTCTGTCCACGAGGACTTAATCCAGCATTTGCGGGTTACCCCCGTCCCTTTTCGACAACTATGGGCTAAAAAACATGCTCAGTATGAAGTTTAAAGGTCACATTTAATCCTAATTAAAATACAATGCAGTTCAGGGTTGCAATATCCTACAAAGTTGTGTAAATTAAAACCTCCTTAAATCGATCACCTTGGTCTCCGTGAAAAAGTGGTAGTTAAGAGGTCTCTTAGTGAAGGTAAATAGTGGGGGGGGAGATAAATATTGAAATTAAATGAAATTTCATGCCTAAATTGCAGAATTTGTTCCATATTTGCCTGACAAATACAGTAAACTCTCTCAATAATGACCATTTCTTTAACGACCATTTATATTTCACCACAGTATTTTGCAGTCCTGACAAATGTTTCGTGGGATTACACACATCGCATAAAGTAAATCATCAAGTAACACCTTCCATTCAACGATCTCTTATCTCCCTCTCCTGAAAGCTGTTAAGGGGTTACTGTATGAAAATAAAAATATAATTTTTGGTAATCAGAAATTTTGATTTCAAGCCATGAGATTTAAAATTTTAAAAGGAAATGAAAAGTAGTTTCTTTAGTTATTATTTTTTATTGTCCGTTATAATTTGTTTTTCTAAACAGTTTTGAAATCTCGGTTATAAATGAAATATTTTGTCTTCAACAGATACTGAAAAAAAGTTTCCATCAATTTATTCGCGTCTTTGAATGTTTCTGAGATCAGAGAGCAGCGAGTGTTTTTATAAAGGGTCTGATACATATGTTTATCGGCATCCGAATGAGAGCCTGAAAAAAAAGTTTACAAAACTTTAATGAAAAAATCTTGAAGGTGAAAGGTCGTCCCTAATTTTCTTGTTTCGTGCACGGTCAAAAGATGAGCAGAAAGGGACAGCTCTAATCTACCTCTTCCCAGTACCCAAAATGTAGTCACTTCTAGAGGGAGAAGTTTTTCGACAGTGTCTAAATGGAGATAAATTTAGCATTTAGTCTATGGGAGGAAAATCCATTTTGGGAGAAGTGATTGTTAAGGGAGGTGGTCGTTCTGAGAGGTTTAACCGTAATTAGCTCTGGATCCACCTATCTAGAGGGCCAACAATGGGCAAAGGTTGAAAAGGCTGATTTAGTGTTTTATAATTACAGCTAGTAATTTCCGGCATACTTAAGCTTAAACTAAAATTTTCAATGTATATTATTAAATATTTCAATGTATATTATTAAATATTTCAATGTATATTATTTCAATGTATATTATAAAAGAATACTAAAATATCAATGTATATGTTATCGCGATGGCATAAGTTCAGTAAGGATCCTCGTTATTATTGCAGTATTATATTTAATTTATAATTTTATTGTATTATATTAATTTTATTTATATATATATATATATATATATATATATATATATATTATTTTATTGTATTATTTAATTATGTTATTTTGTATTATTTATTATATGATTTTTATTGCATTATTTTATTATATGCATTATTTTATTATATTAAACATTGCATGTTATTTCATTGCTTATTATATGTAACCAAGCTTATTCTGAATGCTTATTTTTAAAGTAAAAGTAAAAGAAAATTGAGATGAGCATTTGCATAACAGGAATTGAATCGCTCACTAATTGACCCCAATTTTTCCTTCTCCTGCAGAGTTGTCATTTTTCAAAAGGAGGTGCTTTAAAATCCCATAAAACGTATGGCGAAATTTCATTAACATAGTATTTGATGTCATGTCGCAGCTTTAGTTGGGATGTCCCGCTGAGCAAAAACTAGGTTCATGAATTTTTTTCTCATTAAGTGAAGCCCACTGTTTATTTACTGGAGCAAAAGGTTCCCCCAGACGACATTAAATCCACGCTACTGGCCATTAAAAGACGAATATTCGAGAAGCGAAGACGACAAGAAGCACATTTTTTAAAGGATCGTTTCTTCATAAATAGCGCTTGGTGAGAACAGGCGCATTTTTTTAAATATTGAACATTTATGAATCATTTCTTAGTGGCTATATTAACAGCTTATCCTTATTGCGATGGCTTGAAAAATCTGGTCGCCGATGGCGACCAGATTCTTGCAGATGGTCAATAGAAAATATGCCTTTCCTGCTAATTTCTTATTGAGACGGGCGAGCACCTTTCTTGTCTGGTGAGTACGATTCACTACAACTTGCCAAGCCCTGGTGGTATTGCAGTGTGCAAAGAATTAATTGGAAGGGTGGCCATCTAAAGGGCAGCCTATAATCCCAGACAGGTTTTAACGTCCAATAAGTTGACAGCCAATGGGCAAGGTGGGTGGTATCGTAGATCCATATCGGCGTACAGAGACGCACCGCTCGCACTGGAGTTGTCATTTAACGTCAACCGGGAACCATTCACGATCAATCTACCCCGAAGGGTGGTTGAAATAAATTTATGGCACGGAAGAGCACCCGGGCCGGCCAATGCTCCTACAGGAGCTCATTGGAAACCGTTGAACGGGTGCAAGCGCTAAGCGGCAGGAAACGGGTAAAAGCGGGCCCTGCAACCAGAGCGAACGAACCGCCCTCCATCCCGCACTAGGCCGTCGAGCCGGTGGCTCATCCACGGGCTACTATAAACGCTTTCCCAAGGCGATCGGCGCCACACGCGGACGGAGACTGTGTCCTAACACAGAACAGAACCACTCAGAACAGAACAAAGAACGCCCGCATGACCCCAGAGACAAAGACCAGTACGCGGGAAAAGGCGGAGCCCGGAACACAAATAGCAGGCGCAGACATTAATCCACTGCACTCCAGCGGCCATAGTCAATGTCCCATTCACTCCGTCCAAGCGAGCAGGAACCAAGACCCGCCAGAACCGGACAGTAGAAAAAAGACGTTCGCACGCCACCAGAGCTGAGACCGAACTCCACTTGGCAAGTCTTCACTATTAAACAAGGAGAGGAATTACCAATCAAAAGTTATGAAATGGGATTACCATGTATTTTTCTATTTTACTTAAAATTCAACTCCAACTAATTTGAGAATAGAAACATCAGTTTGTGCTCATTTTATTGTGTCGCATTGCTGTACCTAAGAGTTTGTTTAACCCGTGAGCAGGCGCGTGATTTCGCATCACACAACTTACAATTTGTGAAAAAGGAAACCGTCCGCCCTTGCTTCTGAAACTGGCCAAACTCTTTCCTGTTGCCTTCAAAGTCACAATCTTTTGGGGTAGGGTGACAAAGAGAAAATTCCACTTATTGTTCCCTGTAAAATTGGACGTTTTTAATGAAATAATGCTATATAATCAGATGGGGTGTAAAGCACCCCGCGCGCGTTCTCGCGTTCCTCTAATCGGCGCGCCTTCTCGGTGGTGAAAATTTCGAAAATCCAGTAATTTGGGAATTATTGTAATAATGAATAATAATTTTTTTTGAAAATAACGTTCAAATAATAAAAATGACTTTTCTAGGCCTTTGGACAAGATTTAGTAAGCAAACGAAGAAATCAGCGTAAAGTTTTCCAAGGTGTGGGGAGTGGGCAAGCACATATTTTAACATTTATACGTACAGGTAACCATGTAAAGGTGAAATTTATTTTAAATTTGTTGGGACTCGGGTCCACAGGCCCACATAACTCTATGATAACAGGTAAACCGAATGTATAACTATGTTGCTTTCAGCAAAATTGAAGAACAATGCAATGATACTTTTCATAACAATCAGACAGATAATTAATAATGTGGGTCCACTGTCTACAGTGGTGTACTGGTAATTCTCTTGTCTATCGATCCCATAGCAGGTTCAATTCTCAATGGTATCATGCAACGCGTACTGGTTTTGCCAGTCGTAGTCTGGAGTTACGATCACACTCGTAAACGACGTTCGTTCATTGAACAACTTCTGGTCCAGTGCCATGACCTTTGCTGTTCTCGTGTATTCTCTCGTAAAAAAATAGTTCCCATTAAGGCTCCTGGAAAAGGGAGTTGGCGCATCCGCCATTTTAATACATAAGTTATAGTTGTAAATTGTATTTACTGGCGACATTTTAAAAGCTGCGCCAATATTTACATTAGTCAGATGATCGCGGATTGTTGATTATTTTTATGCCAAAACAGCGATCATTGCGCCAATGTGGAAAACCTTTATTGCTGAGGTAAATGAAACCGGAATTCTACAACAAAATGGCGGCTGATGCGTCGGCCTATAATTCTAGAGGCTGAGCGATAGATTAGACTGATAGATAGATTGATTAGATACCTCTAGTAACGTAATGCATTTGCGTTCACATTTCAATGCATATTCATGCTATTAATGCATTATCCCGGTGGTTCTCTATTTTTTCGGCGCCCTTAGTGTATCAAACAACGCGCCGTGGCCCAAAGTTTGGGTATGTGTTTAATGGCGGAAGGAGAGTAAGGGCCATTTTACGCCAAACAAGGGGAACGCATAGTTTGGCAACCATTACATCACCAGTGGACTTCGTTGAATAGTGTATTATAGATGGGATTTTGTGGGATATGGTGCCGTGTTGGTTTTTTTATAAATCGTAAACGCTTTGTTCCGAACAGTGCGGAACGTCTCAAACATATCAGTCGATTATATTAGTTAAATAATAATGATAATAACTTATACTAATATACAGGTAGGTTAAGAAACAATTTTTATCACTGTTTTTTAGGCGTGGTAATAGTAACGCCGATGTTATGGCATAGTTAGATGGTGAAACGTTCGCAAAGAAAAGAAATGTTTTCTGCGTCCGGTATGGCACGGCCTCACGACTTTCTACATGCACTCCACGGAATTTTAATATATAATAATAAATAAACAATAACAATAAATTCCTTTAATTTCAATAAATTCCTTAAAACAAGAAGACAAGAACACAAACAAGCACTCGCGAAAGGAGACATAGCCTCACGTCTGGCAGAACACGCTTTACAACACGGACACGAACCCGACTGGGACTCAACAAAAATACTACACCGTCACATCACAAACAAGAATAGTAGACTCTTCTTAGAATCTTGGGAAACTTACAAACTACACGGGAAAGCCATTAATACATCACAACCACTTCCAGAAACTTATAAACAACTCTTACTCTGAAATGTATGAGACATCCCCAACATTAGGTAACCCGCAGTGTGGGTTTCTCATTGGTCCCTATTGGGGTTCTTCCATGATTCTATTGGAGGCCTCCCATTGGTTCTCATTGGGTTTTCCCATTCTGCGGGACTACTCTGATGAAGGGTTTTCCAGAAATTTCAAGTATAAAAAAGAGACAGAAACATAACATCGTCATTACTCCTGATGAAGGACTGCTGCTGATGCGTCCGAAAGCTTGAGTGATCTTTTTCATTGCTATTTTACCAGTGTTTAACCTTTTGTATGTAAAATTCCTTTATTTTGGGCAAAATTATACATGAAATATATATAGCCTATTATCTAATGATATTATGCTAATTTTGCCTGTCAGCGATGGGTAAGGATTTTTATATCTGACGAAGCCCACACTGCCTGGGTTTTCCACAAGCGACTCAAAACAGAACAACAATAATCCATGTACAACGATAAGAAAAATAAGAAAAGGAAAAATAAGTAAGTAAATAAAGAAAGAAAGAAAGAAAATATAATAAAAATACAAACTCATAAATTATTTAGCAAATCAAGCAATCGTATTTTAAATGAAAGAAGTGAGCTGAGTTGTCTCAGCTCATTTGGAAGAGAGCTCCACACCCGAGGGCCCACAGATCCTATGTGTGACAAGCCAAAATTTGTTCGCTGAAAATTTGGTTTAAAAGTAAAATCGATACGGGTATCATGTCCATGCCCAGGCAGACATGGTAAAGAGATATCTATATTGTTTCCAAATTTAATAAATCCAAACATAAAAATTGAAATATAATTCATTAAGTAGATTATCTATCACTACGCCAATAAACGTTGATTTATATTGTTGTTTGATTTAATCTGCATAGTGTTCGATTTATGTAAAATAAATAGATTATCTATTGTTAAAATATTACGTTGTCGAACAACTTCTAATTAAGTTCGACCGATTCTAGTATTAAGTAATAAATATTAAGTATACTAAACAACATTGCAATATAAAAATAAATAAAAACAACAACAACAAACTTGATGTAATATCGTTAATTAAGTTGTTAATAAGGGAGTTTTGAACAAACGATCTCTCTTGAAATGACGATGGCTTAATTTAATTAAAATTATCTTTTGCTAGATTCGTTTTGCAGTGGTTCGTATTGTTTTGAAGCAGATGCGTGTATAAAACACGAACTGTTTATGGAATGAAAGACTCCACAAACATTATATTTCCTATCTACTAATTAAAATTTTACGCTTTAAGATGAGATAATTTTTCCTGAAGTGAAGTGCAGTCCAGAAAAATTTAATTAACTTGGAAATTTGAGCCGTATTTCTTTTTTGAAGTGCTTTGTAATGGAAACAATTTATCACTAGTAATAACGTGCATAGTTTATTTTCGCAAAAATTAGAAAATCGTCTGCTTGCAGATTTTCTTTTTAGAGCTACGAAATTTAGATTTTAATTTGTGATGATAGACCGCTCGCTAATTCCTTACCGGAAAAGGGAAGATGATAAGCTATCTCAAGAGATTAAGCTTATCCTGGAATATTATTATTATTTCATTCTTTTTTTTTTTAAAGTACGAAGTTTACATAACATGAGAAAATGCCAGCCGGCAACAGATGTATTTTTAGATTGTACCAATAGATGGCGCCACACATCCATAGCTTCAATTATGAAGAGTACAGGTTTAGGTACTGTTTCTCGCAATTCGTATCATTTTAGAAACACAGTAGAAACTCAATTATCCGAACTTGGCTAAACTGAAGTCTGCGTTAACCGAAATTATCTGCTGCACTATTTTTTAAAATTATTTTTAAGTGGCTACTCATTCAATCAGTGGCGTAGGCAGAAAGTTCATAAGGGAGGGGTTATAGGCTTAATGGGAGGGGTTACAGAGCTACAACTCATATATTCCTATGTTAAATATACAAAATTTCATTGCGATCGAGGGTGTTACAGCCCCCAAAACCTCCCTTTCGCTATACCTCTGTATTCAATATATTTGGCAAAAATGCTCATTTGTTTTCTGGTCTACTCCTGACTTAAGAAATTAATACAAATAGTAGATACCGGACATATACATAGGCGTAGAGTTTTCATAATTATTGGGGGACAAGAAATTATGTACATTTATACATTACAATATATGTAAAATTGCAATTTATTTCAAATTATTGGGGGAGGGGCAGGCCCCATGCGCTCGATATAGATAACTCTATGCCTATGCATAGGCAAAAAATCCATAAGGGGGGTTATAGGCTCAATGGGGATTACAGAGCTACAATTCGCATTTTCCTATGTTAAATATACAAAGTTTCATTGCAATGGGGGGGTTTACAACGCCATAAACGCCCCCCTGCGTATGCAACTGGACATCAAGGGCGGATCCAGCGAGTGGCGAAGGGACCATCAGGTTTAAGTACGAAAACAATAAAGACGATGAAGAATATTTTATGTGTTGTTTGTTACGACTGTAATAAATAAAAGTCTTACACTGGTGTCCAAAGTATCTAAGTCTTGGAGAAATGCGATCAAGACGTTTTTCCACGAATCTATAAGCTACTTGCCTTTCAAACTACGTTTTCAGTAGGTGTTGCTTCAGCAGAATGCAGTTTTTCATCGCTGTAGTGCTTTTAATCTTGTTTTCGAACGCGGATGACAGAAGAGAGACTTTTAATAAAAAGAAAAAAAAGGAAAATTTCTGATAAAAAAGTATTGTCTTCAATTTTTATCAAAATAACATATGATGGTTTTAATCGATTATCTAATTTATTTGATGGGTTATCGCTTCCTTTGCCAAGTACAATTTATCAATTCCAATAATCGAACACACTTATATCATCGGTTGAAAAAAAAAAAAAAAGGAATAATGCTGATAATAGTATCGTCTTCGATTTTTATCAAAATAACGTATGATGATTTTAATCGATTCAAAATTCTTTAATCCACTGATATCAAACATCGACGTTTGTTATCGTTGCGATCACATGTTTTTGCTAAAAAAAAGGGCTCACATGGTAATCGATGTCTCTATAGTAACTACATTAATTCTCTTGATTTGGTTTCTATCTTTATAATTATGTTTGATTTAAGTTTACACATTTTTTCCCAGGGAAACAGGTGTTTTAAATTTTCAATTTACAAATAAGTTCCACTCTCATAAACATATATTTGATATTTAAAAAAAAAATCAGTGTTAAGTACTTGTTCGGTAATTGGGAATATTCGAAAACTTAAACGAAAAAGAAAGTCATAGTTTCTTGATGCTCTGTAATTGGGTATGACGCTCTGGGTCATATGTTTGTGGGTTGCGTTTCGAGCAATATGCTATATGGGTGTCATAGAACCTTTCCCATTTGACAACTATGTTGTCAGTGAATGAAACGGACATGTGAAACTGACGTGGTTGCACAAATTATTATTTTCTTTATGGTCAACGTTTCGTACAGAGAACTTATATGAAATTTTCTTTTCTCGAGAGGGTGGGGGACCCTAAACCACTCATTGAACACTCTAGTTACGCGCCACTGCTCTTATAATTAAGCAAAATGAGGGAAGTTTCGTGATTTACCTCCCATTTGGACAATTATTAATTGTGTAGTAAAATTTCTTATGAGAGAAAATTTCGTTTCCATCAAAAACACTGCACATCCCAAACTCCCTTGCATAGTCTTGTTTTTAGCAAATACGCGCCCTGCATTTTATTTAATCAGCTTTAATCATTGTCTGCTCCTCCTGCCTTCTCTGTCTCCCCGTCTAGTCTTCAGTTCTCCCTCCCCATGCTTTTTCCTTTCTATCTTTTCTTTTATCTGCCTTTTCTTTTAAATGTTCTCTAAAAGTGCAACCGTAAAGGTCAACTCACAATTCGCTTATGATTTTCTACTGTTTTCGTTTCTACTACTTCTTCTCTCGGTCCTGGTTACAAAAATCTTGCTCTGCAGTTCACAAAGACTCCACCTTTGTACCACTCTTCAGCCTTCACTTGTAACGTCTTCGAGTCAAGACTGTGCTCATAAACTCCGTAAATGTGATATTCCAGCGAATCCGAATCTCTTAATAACAATGCGGATTTGTACGCGCGAATCAATATCTTTGTTGTTTCTTCCAGAATACGAGAAATCTCTTGTTTTTTTCTACCGGAAAGAGAGCCCCGTTACTAGCATCGCTACTGCTCTCTTTCCATTTCCCAAGCAAATCGTTTTTATAGTCTCCTGCGGTATAAAATAATAAGGAATAAAGTATTACTATTGTTATTTACAGCAAATTGTTTCATTTTCCACGGCAAAACTACTTTTTTTAAAAGGTCGACTCCCTTAAGTCTGGTGTTGAACTCGGAATCCCATGCAGAGATGAAAAGTCACTTTTATCGTTAGTGACCATTAAACAGTCAGCAATTATCCACCTTGTTTCCATATTTTAGTGTTCCTCAGGTGTTTTTCAGTTAATACGCGTTCTGCTGTCTTTTTAAGACAAATGGTTTGATTTGCCACGGCTGCTAGTATTTTTAAGGAAGAAAGGCTGTTCGCAAGTTCGATGTTGAACTCAGGATTTCATGCAGTGACGAAAGGTGATTTTATCGTTAATGACCACAAAATTGCCAATTTTTGCCTTATTTCCCCTTCTTGGAGTTCGTATAGAAAACTGGTTTTTACAAAAATATTTTACAATGTTTGGTGCAGTATAGCCCAGATGCTCTTGTGCCATAAAAATCCAAATAAACAATCAACCTTGGAATTCTTTTGTTAAATTATTATTTTATAATTCTAACTAAATACTATCTGATATCTATAATGATAAAAATCCTGAGAATTGCGCATTAATCGCTTGTAATTAATGAGTAATGCTAGCAAAGCCTCCGTAGAGATATTTTGTCCTCTTATTCAGCAAGAAGAAACCATTGGTAAGATGCCCGCCCCCCTGGAAGTTAAGGTTCAACACATTTTTAAGTAACTTACTATAGATCTTAATTTTTCTTAGAAGGCATGTTAAAGGGAAAAGAAAACATTTCTTACAAGTTAATAAGGAAATATTATGTCTTTTATATCTAGGGAGTAACTATACTTTATTTTGTTAAATGATGACTTTTCTAGGTACGTTGTTTCTGGAAGGAGATAATGTTCTCATGTACTAAAATAGAAATATTTAATAATTATTTTATACGGAAAGGTTAACGAATAAAGATTAAAATGAGTAAAGAAATATTTATTACAGAATAATATTATGTAAATTTTGAATAGCGTTGGAATTTTCAGTTAGCTTTGTAGGTATTTTGTTAGCAACATGCAAATAGAATTTACTTCATACTTTATTTATGAATTATTACTTTGTATAATGTAAAAATGATATTTTTCAGACTATTTTTCTAAAGAATACATATGTGAAATATATTTAGTATTTTGTGAAAAGATTTTTTAAATATGCGTATTTCGAAACTTTATTATTTCTTTAGATCACGCGACATCTCATTTTTATTGATGACTTAATCTCGGTATACCTTTCGCATTTTTATTATAAAGTGGCGTATTAATTCAAAAATTACAGGGCTCCTGACTCTTGAACCCCCCTCTCTTACGTCACTGCATTAAGATTGATTATTTATAACTTTCCTAGAGTCATTATAAATTATTTCTGAATTATACCTAATTTTGAGTTGGTTTCTCAATATTCAACTGGTTGATGCGGAAAATTTTCTACTTATCATCGCTCTATATAGCCTGAATAAATGTAATAGTTTGGTTATATTTTGTAGTTTGAAATTGTGTATTATAGTTTGTAACTATATCCAGTAGTCTGAGTATTACAAATTAATACTTTTCCTTCTTTGTTCTCTTATTTTTTCTTTTCTTTTAGAGTTTTAAAATTTTCTTTTATAATTATATATTAAACGACACAGGGCCGTAAGTCAAGCTCTTTACGTGGGGGGGATCTGAATGTTGCAATAAAGGCCTAGAATTAGTTAAGTTTTTTATGTACTTTATTGCTGTTTTTAAAGATATAATACTATATATTTTCAACATAACCGCAAAATATTTTAAAGAAGTTAACAAAATTTTAATGGCATACGCTTCAATAAAATTTAAAAGACATGTAACAATATATATGGAATTAATGTCTAAATGGTTTACGTAAACAAGTCATTTTTAGCAATGAAATTGAAAGTAATCCGTTTAACATTAATGGTATTAACAAAAATATTGCATTGCAAACCTGTATAGAGGTACATTAAAAATTATAATTATCTTCACTTTACTAAATGGAGATTTAAGACTTTGTTAGAAACGTGACATACACAACATTTTCCGTGGGAGTCTGCTTTGAATACATTTTTAAGGTCAAGGAACAATTTCCAATATCGTGCATTAAAAATTTAAAAAATATAAACAAAAAATTAAAATTAAAAACAAACCATGTATGTAAAATAAAATGTTATAATAATTTATTTTGATAACAAATAAAACCAAAAATAATTTCGAGGGGGGGAGGGCTAATTATTGAATGAAGTTATTGTGTAATATCGTTGAAGTGAAATATTCACATGCGTTTTATTTTTTTGAGCAATTTTACTAAATGACACATTGTCGGTAAAATTACATAAAGTATTCATATGCGCATAATGTATTCAAATATATATCATTTTAGTCGGGCACAATCCGTGTGGACGTGTTTGATGTTAACGAAAAATGAAAGAATAAAATATCACTGACGATTAAAAGTGAATGTTGCTATTCCCAAAAAAGAAAAATAATATTTACACTTCAATCGAATCTTTATATTCCATAATTTAGATTCCGAAATATATGCGTAATATAAATTAATATGAAAGCGCAGCGTCTCTCTTCTAAAATTATGCCCATGTTAGTGTATATTCCGTTCGTGGAAAGTTGTCCACCAACCTCGTTAAAATTCAAGGGAGCTGAAGTAACAGAAGGGTTGTTCCATTGCAGTAGAGGGAAGGGCATCTCACATAACTGGTTTTTCGCGCTCGAAAAACCAGCCCCAGCTCCCTTGAATTCTAACGGGCTGGTGGACAACTTTCCGCGAACGGACTATATATACTACTACACATACGTCAATCGTGCCGTTAAATTGAATTCGACTCCATTCATAGAATCTGCGTCGGTTTTTCCGCCCACCGTAGTCAGGGATTGTCTGGGATTACAGCGTCACCTCCAGCGGCCACCTTTCTCAACTTCCTCTTATCACATAAAAAAAAGTAGTCCGGGATATATTTCCCACGGTAACAGTGGTTCGGATTCTTTTGGAAACACTAAATCCCACCGCAACTTGACATCATATATCTTCGTGCGGTAAAACATAAACAAACAGTTTTTAAAACAGTGGCTTTTTAAATTTCTAATAATCATTCCTCTATCAGCTTTATAGCTATTTAGCAATACTTACAATAACAGACGAAGTACATTGAATTTTAGAGGTTAACAATTCTTTAACGTTTCCTGCTTTTGCGCAAGGGAAAGAACCCGTGCATATCAATTCCAGAAACCCACAACAACGTTGACATGTCACATTTCGTGTCACAGTAAACCATATCTTTGCAATTCTTTACCAAGCAATAGATGCCGAATGAAAACCCTTCAATTCTGACCCAAACAAGGCGAATATGAGAGGTTCTCTATCGCAGGTCATGAAATATTTATACCTGCTCTGTCTCGCCCATACCTCACGTATCCAGCTATTTTCGCGTGACAACCATCTCGCTGAAATTGCGTTGAGACGTTTCTGTTCGCACAAACGAAGTCTTTCCCCTGGGTTTTTGTTATGATTGCATTATTTCCGCTCGAGTGTGCCTCGTGGTGTTAATACTTGCAGCTTCAGGGTTTACTCTGCGGGGCCAGAACAAGTTTAAGCAATTCCGACATTATCTCACTTGCGCAGTATTAAGTGCAATCAAGCTTTTAGCACTTCCATCGTGGAAATCAAATAAGCCAGTGTAAATCGAAACATGGAATAATCCAAAAATAGTAATAACTTTTGTTAAGTAACTTGTGGAATTAATTATAAATAAATATATATATTTTTTCTCTTACGGTATATTTATGTGTAATGTTTATTAGATCTTTTGTATTTTGAAGGCAGGCATTTTTACATTTTTTAATTAAGGCCTATTACCGAAATGATATAGATAACGGGAGAAAAGCTTTATAATTGACAATAAGACATACGCACAACACCCCGGACGCTTCTTTAAATAACGTAACGTTAAACTAAAAATAAACTCATGGTATAAACTTAAAGTAAATATATTGTAAATAAAACATTCTATGAACTAGTGATAAACTCCAATAAATTATCAATGAATTCGTTGTAAACTGAAAGTAAATTTAATGCAATACCAGCCAGAAAATATGTATCTGAGCAAGTGTTTCCCCAAAAACTGAAGTAAGTTATTTGGTTGATCAAATCAATCAACAGATGACAAAGGCGCATGCGCGTAAAATCTACGATTAAATCATTCATAAAAAAGCCTTTTGTTACAGGCGCATTTGTAAGGGACATAAAAAGTTAAAAATAATATATTTTGATTACCTTATGTATTACCTTAGGGGGCTAGCCATTAATTGATAATAGGTTTAATACATGTTTATGAATGAATTTATTCCAATTTTTAAAATATATATTCACAATACACGCGTCACAAATAATTACTTTTTGCGGCACACTTAGCTCTTGTGGCACACCGTTTAAAAGTGCTGCTCCAAACAGACAGTTAAATCTTTCTGGAAAATAAATGACAGGGGTGTGCAATTATAATCGATAAATTAATTTAAACTGTAATATATTATATACATATTAATTAACAACATACCAAATAATGTACTAATTAACGATATAGTAATTAATCATATGTTCATAAATATACATTAACCCTTAAACGCATCGTGTAGCATATCTGCAATATGTAAAACAATTGTGTTTTTATGACATTTAGTTGAGTTTCCATCAGCGGTGTAGCGACGGGGGTCCGGACAAAGGGTCCGGTCCACCCCCAGAGCCTTAAATTTAAAAGATAAAATATTGATTAAAATTAAAATATCTATTTTATTTTTCTTATTTGTGCTATTTATATTTTCACTTTTTCTCGTACTTCGTTAAAACAAATTTCGTTCTGCTAAAATTTAATTTTTACTTGACACTTCGTTTTTGGTTTAAGGGAAGTTCCCTTCTAAAAGGAAAAATCCGTCGGAAAGGGAAATTTCTTTGTCGTTAGATAGGTTTGAAAAGAATTTCCTGATGTCATATGTCTTGTTTTGAAAGCACGTGTTAAAAAATAAAACCTCTACGTTTTAAAAAATAAAGCCTTTACCTTTTAAAGAATAAAACCTCGACGTTTTAAAAAATAAAATCTCTACGTTTTTCGATCCAGGAACCTTTAATGTGTTCTTTTACGCTAGAAATTGTATAATGAATAGCAACAAATGTAAGTCATGCGAGAGTAGCATATTCAATTTCTTTAAAAGGGAAAAAAAAAGATAATACTGAATGTAGTGAAAATAAGTTGAAAAATGTTGAATGTTTTGAAGATGACAGTGAGGAAAAAAACCTCCAATAAATGTTGAGATATCATATTATTTATACCATCTAAAACCATCTTGAATCCCAATGTTATTAGGTTATTGGTAGGAAAAAAAAAGTTAAGGGCTTTTATTATCTAGTTGTCATAATAGATCATAAATATAATTAACTTTAGAACAGTTTTACTAAGTTATAAAATTTTATGAATAATAAAGTAACGTAATTACGGTGAAAACTGTCTAAGGCGGAAACTTGCTCAACACGGAATTTTTTTGCGGTCCCTTCAAAAGTCAATGGTAGTTAACATTAGCTAACACGGAAACTGTCTAACGCGGTATCGGAAAGTACTATTCAGTCCCGTCAAAGAGAAAAACCTGCATAAAGCGGAAAATCGTTAGTAGGAAGAAAATTTTCTTAGCAGAAAAAGGAAAGAGGGTTGTAATACAATGCAAATAGCAAAGTGGGGGATGACGAACAAAAGAGATTTTACAGATATAGAATGCCCTTGTCCGCATAGGCTCAGGGGCGGTTTTGGGGGGATGTAACCTTCCCACATCGCAATCAAATTTTATATATTTAAAATGGGAATATATGAGTTATAGCTTATTAACCCCTCTCATAAAGCCTATAACACCTCCTTATGAACTTTCTGCCTACGCCTATGATTGTCCGACTACCATTTTGCACACCACCCACCCACCATAGGTATACCCAGAAAGTTCATAAGGGGAGGGTTACAGGCTTACAATGGGGGGTTACAGAGCTACAACTCCATTGTATTTACATGTATACTATAAACAATTTCATCGCAATGGGGTTACAATCATAATCGACCCCTCTTACGTATGCCAGTGCCACCCACTTCTTAAATAAAAACGTTCATTATTAACCAGAACGAAAAGTCACTCACATCGACTTTATCAATTCATGGATAAACCCACCGCAAGGGAGATTATCTTTATACAAGGGAATCATTATCTTTACAAGGGAGGTAATTTATCGTTACAAATTAACCTTACGTAATAGATTTTTGTATGGTATAAGCATGTATAGTTAGAATGAAATTTTGCACCATATTGATCGTAACTACTAAAACCACAAAATAGTGCAAAAATTAAAATTAATAAAAATAAAATGCAGTGATAAAATAAATATTTTTATCAAAAGGAAAATAAATATAATCTTAAATTTGGTAAGAAAAGACAAAGAAAAAAATAGTATATGCAGTCATCTCTTACCACTGAATTTAACTATGCATATATTTTACATGTAACCTCCATAAGGCGGAAACATGCATACTACGGAATTTTTTTCCGGTCCCGTGAGTTTCCGCCTTCGAGAGGAGTAATATGAAAAAGGCGATATATTATTAGAAAAATGTATTTTTTATATTTCTGATATAGTCTGATTTTTTTTTAAAAATGACCAGACAAATGGTCCTCGAAATATATCTTGCAGGGGAATAGGAAGTGTAACATTAAATTTCCTCAAAATTTCATTTTCTTCTTACGGACATTTCTTTCAAGGAGATTTCTTTAATAGGATTTAAAATTTATATACAGTGAAACCTGTCTAAGGCGGAAACTCACGGGACCGGAAAAAATTCTGTAGTATGTAAGTCTCCGCCTTATGGAGGTTACATGCAAAATAAATACATACATAGTTAAATTTAGTGGTAAGAGACGACTGCATATGCTACTTTTTTCTTTGTCTTATCTTGCGAATTTCAAGGCTATATTTATTTTATCACTGCATTTTATTTTTATTAATTTTAATTTTTGCGCTATTTTGTGATTTTAGTAGTTATGATTAATATGGTGCAAAATTCCATGCTAACTATACATGCCTGTTTCATACAAAGAGCCTCTTACGTAAGCTGAAACTATAACGATAAAATACCGCCGTTGTAAATATAATGAGTCCCTTGTATAAAGATACAATTCCTTGCGGTAGGTTTATCCATGAATTGATAAAGTCGATATGAGTGACTTTTCGTTCTGGTTAATAATGAACGTTTTTACTTAAGAAGAGCGGGTGGCACTGGCATATGCAAGAGGGATCGATTATGGTTGTAAAGGGAAGATGGCGTAAATACACTTATGCCATCTTCTCTTTGGCGACACGTACTAGAGAAAATTAATCCCGCTGATATGCTATCGTTAGGAAGTTATCATATAAAAATGTCTAAATCACGGTGGTGAGAGGGACCGACGTGGTTAGCGAAACTCCAAACAAATGGCCAGCCGATGAATTAGTTTGCTCAAGTCCTGACGTTGACTTAGAAAGAAAGAAAGAGAATACGACTATAATCTCAATTTACCGAAAGAGGATATACCCTGGTATGCGGTTAGATTCTCTAGTTATAAAAAAATCATTAGAGTAATTGCTTGGATTTATCGATTCATAAGTAATTTGAAAACGGATAAATTCAACAGAAAGAAGGATGATTTATCAGTACAAGAGATAGAATGTGGAGAAAACGCTCTCATTCGAATAGTGCAGGATCAGTTTTTTCCAGATGTAAACGCTATACCCCACTTAAGCGTTTTTAAGGACGAAGTCGGCATCATGAGGGTAAAGACTGGGATCACCCAACGTATCGATAACCCTTTTTTCATATCGCCTGTTCTGTTACCTTCTGAATGTCTATTTACAAAGAAACTAATCGAACATTTTCATATTACAAACTGCCATGCCGGAGCTCACATTCTTCACAGTATTGTACGAGAGAAATTTTGGATTTTAAAAGGGAGAAGAACTGTGAGAAAATTAATAAGGGGATACAGGCGATGCCAGCGATGTAATGCAAAATCATGTAGTGCAGATATCGGGCCATTTCCTCATGATAGAGTAAAAGAAGCAACAATTTTTGAAGCAGTAGGGGTCGATCTAGCTGGACCTTTATTTGTCAAAGGTGGAGATAAAGTTTGGATTGTACTATACACATGCGCAATCTATAGAGCTATTCATCTTGAGCTCATTATCTCAGTGTCTACAGATTCTTTCCTCTTATCTCTAAAGCGTTTTATGGCAAGAAGAGGAAGGCCACGGGTAATCTATTCAGACAACGGTACTAATTTCAAAGGTTCTAACAACGAATGGAATGACATCGATTGGAGTAAGATAGAGAGCTATGCAGAAGTGCAACGAATTATTTGGAAATTCAATCCTCCGTCAGCCGCCTGGTGGAGTGGTCGATGGGAAATGTAACATTTCTGTTTGGGTAAACATTTGAAATTTCTAAAATGTCCAGGATTTTTTTTTTCATTGAGAATATTGAAGAGATTAGCATAGAGGTGCAAATAAAACACAAAGACTGGTAACCATATGCCAATAGACTTACTTTGTTTAGTAGCCAATATGCTTTTAGTAAATTGTCGCCAAATCATACAAGTAAAAATTTTAGCTTAAAAATAAGAAACTGATCGGTAGTTATTGCATTTTATATCGTCAAATTTTTAAGTTTAGTCGACAAGTCAGCCCTTATTTTCATCTTTAGATTGACATGTGGTAGTGGAATAGACTGTTTTTTTTTAAGGGAGAGCAAGGCCACAAAAAAAGCACAATACAGTAGTTAAAAAAAAGGCTGCCCATAGATACATACCATTTGAGGTAAAAAAAAATGCAAGCATTTGCAAATTCTCCAGCTATGGGCTATTGTATTGTCATGTGATAATATAATTGATTTGTACAGATATAGGTGTTTCATACTACTTGTGTATTTTATTTTAATAATTTTAGCTCATTCGATTTTGTAAATTCTTATAGATTGCCGAAAATTAAATTGTAATCGAATTAATATTATTAGTATTAAAATCTAAATGGTATCAAATAATTTACCGGTGATAGGACCCTTCTGTATTAAAGCAGGATATACAGGGTGTCCCAAAAATGTCCGGTCTAGTTGAAAAATAAATAAAAACTAAATGGGCAGCGATAGAAATGCACCGTTTGCTGTAATGTACTTGAGACAATAGTACATTTTCAGACAGATAGATTTCCGAAATTAGTTATAAAACACATTGCAGCAAACAGTGAATTTCTATTGTGGTCCGTTTAGTTTTTATTTATTTTTCAAATAAGCCGGCCATTTTTGGGACACTCTGTAGTAGCCTTGGCTTATATCCATTGAGAAACTTTTTCGATAAAGCATAAATACAGTGTAATCTTATAGCTCAGTCTGTCGAGCCATTTTAGCACCCGAGGGAAAAATGAAGTCTCATCTTCCCTTAAATATATATAGTCTAGTTTAGCGGTTCTTAAACTTTTGTGATTTTGTGGAATACTATAAAACATTATACAATAATTTTTGCCACCCACGTTTTAATTACAGCTCAAACTAGAGCTTGTGTAATTTTGGAGAAAAAGAGACGCTTTCCCCATCCTGGATTCGAACCAGGGTCCCTCCGTTTAGCCCGGAGTGTCTTGGACCGCTAGACGAATGAGGACAGGAAACAACGCTCTCTTTCTCCGTATGTAAAGGTGTTAAGGTATTATTACCCTCCGCAGGGATAACACAATTGCCAAATATGGTCAACACAAGAAAGCCTCCGGGGCGAGAGTCTTTTTCTCCAAAACGAATAAATCTCTAGTTTGAGCTGTAATTAATACGTGGGTGGCAAAAATTATTGTATAATAAATTCCCCCACGAAAACTCACAAAAATCTCGCCCCGGAGGCTTTCTTGTGTTGACCATATTTGGCAATTGTGTTATCCCTGCGGAGGGTAATAATACCTTAACGCTATAAAACACTTTCTGGATCACACCATGCACGAAGTAAACTTCAAAATAGCAATGCGACAAGTGTTAATTAAAAAAAAAATGAAAATGTAGACTCGATACATTATACAATTCAATATTATGAAATTAGAAAAACAAATCCTCAGAATTTCTGGTTGTTTTTATTTAGGACATTTTTTTACTAATTTTTAGTTAACAGTGGTGAAGTCAAGTTAGGAATGACATTTTGAAAAGTTTAAGTTGTTTTAAGAAAAGTAAAAAAAAATAAATCTAATTTAGGATTCATATAAGTGAAACATATGTTGATAAATTTCCTTCCCACCCACAGAACTTACCTCTTATAATTTGTAAAACAAGCCATACAGTATGCTGGGGTCATGAAACTATTATCATAAGAATGACTTACATGCAATAATGTTGTATTATATTATACTATGTGGCGAAATGGCATAAACTAAGTTACTAATTGGATAATTGATGTATTTCATTACGCTACTTCTATTTATAGTATTAAGTTTAAAATTGTGCCTACTCATGAAAAGCTTTCACTCAAATAACCAAATATAGAACTACAAATGTTTATTTTAGTACAAAAATAGCTACTTTTAGTAATAAAATAGGCAAAATTGGAAACCATTATAGTTGATATTGTTGCTTATAAAAGATGAGAACTCTCAGTAATTGTGTGTCTACTTTTTCTCTTTCCAAACTATCGTAATGTATACTGGCTTACTTAAATATTGCGTATTTTAGGTCATTGTTATTATTTTTTCAAATAAGCCTGAAGTCAATTGTTTGTTATTCATAATTATTTATGAAGTATTAGATGAGTTAGAATGTGTTGTAGTCTCACATCACTTGAAAAATACTGAAACATAAATGAGGAAGAGCTCCCCACGACACTGGCACATTTTTCTCGTTTCAAAGTACACGCACGAGGGTGAGCTAGCCCAAGCCTTGAACTCAGCATACGCCACTGACACACATATATATATATATCATCATATTCAACCATTATCTATCCACTGCTGAATATATATATATGGCCTGCAAAAGGGTTGCTGGTATCTAACTGGAAGGAGACCCACACGCTGAACGTATGTGACGATGTGTGGAACCGGCCAGGCCAGTAACCTAGTGTCCTACCCCGCCTTCAAGTGGTGCAGGCTGAGCTTTCTATTTATGTGGCAAATTAATATTTGCTGCACGGATAGAAAGGCGGAAGGGGAGGGCTAATTCACCAACCCGTCTAGCCAGCGTGGTGAAATTATGGCTAATTCCTCCATTATGTTGACACACCAGAAACCATGGCCCCTAGTCTCCAGGTGCTGGAGTGCTCCTGATCAAGGCAGCGGTCAGTGTGGCATGAAAGCAGGGGGTGCTAAGAATCACTGGAATGGCCCAGGCTGCCGTTTGTTATTGACCTTGGCTACGTTTAATGGACGATCCCTTGCTTCTGAAGCAAAACTTCAGGAATTGGAAGAAGAACTTGACAAGATCAAATGGGACATTGTAGGACTCAGTGAAGTTAGAAGAAAAGGTGAAGAGTTGGTGGAACTTAAAAGTGGACATTTGTTTTATTATAGAGGAACGGAAACTGGAAGAACAAGTGGTGTTGGCTTCTTAATCAACAAAAGAATTAAAGACTACCTTCTTGAAGTCGAAAGCACGTCAGATCGAGCAGCGAGGCTCGTTGTTCAACTAACCCAGCGATACCAACTTCAAATAGTACAGGTATATGCACCAACATCAAGCCATACCGACGAAGAGGTTGAAGAATTTTATGAAGAAATCAAAGAGTTACACACCAAAGGGAAACAACATATCAAGCTCATCATGGGGGATTTCAATGCAAGAATTGGACAACAGGAACAAGGAGAGACATCGGTTGGTAAATACGGATATGGGGAAAGGAATGAACGTGGCGATCAACTCATCGAATTTGCAGAAGCTGAAAATCTTAGCATCATGAATTCATTTTTTAAGAAGAAACCGCAAAGAAAATGGACATGGAAACACCCAAATGGGGGAACTAGTGAAATTGACTATATCCTGGCAAACAAGAAATCAATTATTGAAGATTGCAGTGTACTGAACAGATTTAATACTGGAAGTGATCATCGAATGGTGAGATGTAAAATGCACTTAAATACTAAATTAGAACGACAGAAGCTCATTAGGAAACAAGTAAGTAAGAGGGTGGATTTAAAGAAATTAAAAGAAAATACCGAGGCATTCAAGTTGGAATTAAAAAATCGCTTTTCTGCACTGGAAGGACTTATTGATGAAAGTGATATCTCAGAAGCAAATGAAAACATTGTTAAGACAATAGTTGAAACTGCTGGGGAAATTGGTGGTGTAACCTGTAAATTCTTCTAAATTCTTTAAAAGAGATTATATATTGTCCATCTTCAGTGAGTGGGGGCATCGCCCGGCAAGTGGAAGGTCGTGGGTTCAGGCCCCACCGAAGGCAGAAATATTTATTTTCTTTCGAACGTTTCACCATCTAATCACGCCATACCATCGGCGTCGGTATCACTACGCCAATAAACGTTGATTGTTTGACATTGTTGTTTGAACTCATGCTACATTTAGAAAGTGAGTGAAATTGTTATTTGCATAAATATCACATCAAGTTACTAAGTTAGAGTTAAGATACTAAATTAACATAAAAATATGGGTTAATTGTTAGTATGGTCACCCCACTTTTTGCTTGGCTACTTTTTTTCCTCGCAAGTCCGAGTTTATAACTTTCAAAAGCTGTCGTTTTTGTTTTATGCCCGAGTTTATAACTTTTAAAATAAACAGGAGCTAATAAGAAGAATAGCCCCATAAATGTAAAAATTATATAGATAATTTTGTATTAATAAATTAATACTAATTATTTATTATATAATAATTAATACTGATTTTATATTATATAATAATTAATACTAATTATATATTATATAATAATTAATACTAATTATATATTATATAATAATTAACTTACTAATTATATATTATATAATAATTAATACTAATTATATATTATATAATAATTCCATACTAATTATATATTATATATTAATTAATACTAATTATATATTATACAATAATTAATACTAATTATATATTATATAATAATTAATACTAATTATATATTATATAATAATTAATACTGATTTTATTGCCCTTTCTGACAGAATGACTTGAACAGCTGCAGAAAAAATGAGGAGAGGGAACAAGCTTAAAGATGAAGGGAGGTGTGAAGATTACAAAGAGAAGCACCGAGAGACAGCAAAAACAGTCATGCAAAGAAGAGAAAAGAAATTTGTGACATGACCCCAATGGAAAGAGACAATGTGAGTAGCTAGCAAAGACAGAGATCTCGAGAGAGTGTTGAGAGTGTTGCTAAAACTCGTTTAAAGAAAAAAGAAAAAAACAGAAAAAAACCAATTCAGTCCTAACGATCTCCATTTAAGTCCCGATGTTCATTGGGGAAAGCAATTGCCCGTTCCAAACGTTCATTGCCAAAGTCACCACATAAAAAGCAAGCAGTTCTGAAACACCTTATTCAAAACTTTGTCAGCAGCCATGAACGCAATATCGTAGTACAGAAGATAGCGGAAAAAAACCTGTAAACAATGAAACTATTCATATTGTTCAAAACTTTTTTGTAAGAGATGACATTAGTCGCCAAGCTCCAGGAATGAAAGATACAATAACAGTTAGGAAGAGCTACAGCAAACGTAAAGAACAAATTAGGCACTTGTGTAACTCTGTTTTGGAGACATCCTCTTTATTTTGTAATGACCATCCTGATGTTATATTAAGAAGAGTAAGTTTGCTGCTTTACGTCCAAAACATGTCTTTTTAAGGAACAAAATGCCGCATAATGCATGCTTATGCAAAGTGCATGAAAATTTTATTTC
>QLNU02014176.1:99065241-99075590 GCA_006491805.2 Dysdera silvatica
TGTGTCAACATAATGGAGGAATTAGCTATAATTTCACCACGCTGGCTAAACGGGTTGGTGAATTAGCCCTCCCCTTCCGCCTTTCTATCCGTGTAGCAAATATTAATTTGCCACATAAATAGAAAGCTCAGCCTGCACCACTTGAAGGCGGGGTAGGACACTAGGTTACTGGGCTGGCCGGTTCCACACATCGTCACATACGTTCAGCGTGTGGGTCTCCTTCCAGTTAGATACCAGCAACCCTTTTGCAGGCCATATATATATATATATATATATATATATATATATATAGTCTATATAGGTTTCTGGTAGGTAAAGTGTTAACACATAACTTTGAGTAAAATATCACAATTTGGTGCATTCTTTAGTAGATCATAATTACTTAGAAATATTGCAGTCTACATTCGTTCTTGAGAAATTTTTAGCAACATTGTCCACGTAAAATGATTCTAATATACCCTATTTAATTAATAAAATTGCTGACTTATTCAATTCATTTTCTTGCATGGTAGATCTCAAACAATTTTTTCTTCATCTCAAATAAGAAAACGATCTTTTAGAAAAAGAATTTTCATAGCTTTAAAATTTTTAAAGCTATATCTAAATTCGGCGGCTGAAGGATATTCAGATGATGCATAGTGCACTGCATTTATATCCCTTTCTTTGTTTGAAACTTGCGACTTCACCTTTGTCAAAACGCTGCGGTTGCTAGATTTTTGAAGAAAAAAAAAAAAAGACAGAGAGTTCCATCGCCTATTTTAAATTCGATAGGTAGTATAGCAGATAGAGAAATCATGCCTCATTTCGAAAGGTGAAAGAAATTTGTGTGAAATTAATAATTCATTTAGAAAAAAAAATTAGCTGCGTCTTTGAAAACTTTTCGCCATCAAAAATTTGCTGCTGTAGGTTTAAGCCTACTCTGCTTATCGGCAAATCCGCCTCCGCATTTAAAATATAGATACGGAGAAAATCTGCCAAACTAAACAGGAAAGAAAAAGCCAGAAAAGAAGGAAAAATATATATGTATACGCAGAATATTGGAAGAATAAATAAACGGGAAAAACATGCAGTGGTAGGAATTTTCGTGAATCCACTGCTCGAAATACGTAAAGGTTAACGCACAATTTTTGTAGCCATGTAGTCTACAAAAATATTAAACTCACAAAAGCGGAAAATCGTTATCAAAACTACACTAAAGAAATATACCTTAATTAACTTAATCAAAAATGAGACGTCGTGGCTTTTGATGCTTTGATAATAAAGGAAGAAATTCCAGTATGGTAGAAGGAAAGCTGAGGATCCTAAATAATTAATGATTTATGATAAGGATTAGGTCTAAATACGGGGCGATATTCATTTATCGGATATTTTCTAAACAGTAAGGAAGCCATCTTTATGACTGCCACAAAGATGGTATTGATATTTTAGTATTCGCTATTTTGAAGGACTACAAGCAATTCAATTAATTATTCCTAATTTATATGAGACATGCAAATGCAGCGGCTTCTTTAACTAGAATTTCCCGTTATTTTAATTTTTATTTGAAGATATCGATTATTGGAACCCGATTTTACGTACTAATTAGTTATAAAAATCAAGCTTATTTTTTTTTTAGTTATAAAAATCAACCTTTTACAATAAGCTTAGTAGAAGGTTCAACATAAACTTAACGAAAGAGTTAATAAGATATTTAAAAGGAGCTTAACAGAAATTTAACAGAAGTTTAAGAGGAGATTTAACAGTAGTTTAATAGGATATTAACAGAAGTTTTAGCATAAGCATAACGTAAGTTTTAATATAAGCACAACATAAGTTTTAATATAGACATTACAGATGCTTTAATATGTTTAACAGACGCTTTAGAGTAAGTTAATCAGAAGCTTTAACAAAATTTATCGGAAGCTTTAACGAAAGTCTATCAGACGCTTTAATGAAAGTTTATTAGAAGCTTAACATAAACTTCAACAGGAGCTTAATATTAAGCTTTTGTCCCAAAGCTTTACAGTTACGACAGTTGAAATCTAGTTGGTATTATAGCCGTTTGTTGTAAATAGTTAACAAAAGGACAAAAATACATATACGTAAAAATGATATAAAAAAATGTCAGAATTATATAATATTTCTAGAGGAAGAATGCAGATCCGGTTAAATCAAAGGATCCCAATCTCAGGTCGTGACCCAAATCATTTTCGCGGAGGGTGTGTAGAGGGTCGCGAGAGGGTTATGGAGGACCCGATAATTATTATTAATTTTTTTTGATTATGGAGGACAAAAACATTTCTTAAAATTTGGAGATGTGTAAGAACTCCTTTAACTTAACTTTGCCATTATTGCCATTTAATTTTTATATTATTTTCATTTAATAATAAGTTTTATGCGAAACATTTGATTAAATTGCAATGTCACATCGAAGCATCAGTGTCGCTTAAGTTGTGAACAAATATCAACGATTAAAATTTAATAGATATATCGATTAAATCGTTGGTACATCCATGTTTTAAACACATCTATATTCCAACCCTAGAGTAGGGTCACGGGTTACAGACAAATCGCTATTTAGAGTCGCAGCAATAAAAGGTTGGGAACCGGTGGGTTAAATGGTTGATCTGGATTACCTGAATTGAGACAAAGTTTTTACTACGCATATATATACACTTATTTTACAGCAGTGGTTCCCAACTCAGTTTAAGCCGCGGACCATTTTTCCACTTCAATTGGACTCGCGGACCGCTTCGAAAAGTTTTCAGGAGTTCAGGGGGTGGATTTACGGAGCGAGGTGGCGATCGGCCCCCCCCGTATGAAAATTTAACATTGAAAAGATGCAAGGTAAAGGTCCAATGAGGTATCATTTTCAAAACTCAAGTCATTAATCGCCCCCCTTGAATGACCTCTAAATCCGTCCCTACACGAGTTGACTGCAAGACCTTAATAAAAAAGGGAGCCGCGTCTTTTTTGGGGAAAAGATGTAGACGTATAGAAGTGAAAAAAGCAGTGTTGGCAACAGTGAAGCCAAACAAAGCAGTGCTGTCAAAGTGAAATCTCTAATGGCAGCATGGTACCTACATGTCCTACATGGCCTACATGTCACTAGAAATCCCTCTGTGCAAGAGCGTAGCCAGCTTTTCTTCAAGAAGGGAGGTGGGGGGATACGACAAAAAGACCATCAATTTCATTTTTATATTTAATTTTAATATTTAATAATAATTTTTATAAGTATTTTTATAATTTTTTTTAAATTATGACTCGTCTCGCATTTGGGACTCCTTCACGAACCACCAGAGGTCCACTGAAAACTACTGTTTTACAGAGACCTATTCATACAAGAAAATATGTATGTGGTTGACTGTAAGTACGATATTCCGTAAGGAAAATTTGTTTTCGTAATCCGTAACGAAGTAAATGATTATTACAAAAAACACGCCGAAGAGATAGGAACAGGAAAACGGTTCATAATATTTGTATGATACAGATTTTAAGTTCCAGGAACTTCTGGAGTAATGAAATATAGAAGTGACAATCTTTAGATCAGGCAATTGATGAAAGCGGAAATCGATTGCCAAGCCTGCGGAAACAATGGAATTACCGGCTGTAAATCACGATGAAGGAGTTGCTAGGAGGCAATTCTCGGAATACCTTCCACAAAGGTAGCTTGGAAAGATAGTGCGCTTTGATGTTGATAAGACTGGTAAGGGAAAGTTTCACGTCTTTTCAACGTTCAAAACTTTTATGGGTCTCAAAGCTTCAGAAATATATTCCTTATAGAAGAATATTCCATAGGGCTCAGATTTTAAATTTTGAGTTCAATTATACATATATTTTTTATTTACACATTATTATACATCGTGTTTTCAATTAGTTTATTTTATTAAATATCAGAAATTATTGACTGTTGTTGTTGATTATTATACTATCCTCGTCTGGTTCTCTTTGTCAAGGATACTTATGTCTGTCTCTACGTCTGGTAAAAATTTGGACGAGTTGATTCATACAGTAAATGAAACTTTGCATTTAGCGATTGGTTTTTGGCTAACAGACTTACCATAAATGTGTCGGAATCGTTGGTTATTGTTTTCTCAAGAAGTAGGAAAGTTTTTTATCGTACGACCCATCTGTATATATTGGTTTAGAGGAGGAGGTGGTTAGATTTTTGGGGATGATATTTTCAAGGAATTTTAGATGGAATCGACATTTTGATTCAGTTTATGCAAGAGTGGCGAGAAATATTGGAGTTTTGTCTAAATTGAAATCGATGTTGTCCAGCAAAGTTGCCATTATTCTTTACCACTCTTTTGTGGCATCGGCTATACATTTTCGTTTCATAATTTATGGTAACACAACTAGATTTAATATTGGTAGAATTTTCCGATTTCAGTAGAGATTCTTTCAGATATTTTTTTCGTAGTTTTTTAATTCTCGAACTCAGGACCACTTCTTTTCCATGCTTTGGCATTATCCCTGTTAGCAGAGATTAATCATATCCTATGAGTATCGTAAGGTTTAAAAGAATTAATGTTGGTTCTTTAACTGATTTGATTATTCGTATTCCTTGGAGATCTTGAGCACAATTTGCGCACTGGAAATTCTTTTTATAGATTGCCATATTTTGAAGACACACATTGGTAAAAGAATATCGACTTCGCTGGACTGAAAATTTGGAATTTGATTCATGACGATATTATTTTAACGTCGTCTTTTGCTATATTTAAGAATAGGATTCGTGACTTTATTCTTTCGGATGTTTATATGGTTTCCTTATGCTTGCGTGAGTTTGTCCTCTCTTTCTCATGACTTTACGGTCAGCAATTTTTTAGGTGCATTAGGCTTGTCAGAATTGTTTCTGGTCTTTTTCTAATGTTTCCAGCTTCGGCAGATGATGATTATTATTTTGTTATACTCAAATTCTGTTTCATTTCATTACTCAATTTATTTATTTTCTGATATTGTGTAATGTGATATTGTGCAGATGTAAGGTAAAATATTGTATTTGAATTTACTCTTGCTTCTCATACTTGATTTTTATCTTTGAACTTAGTATTGATTGCATAATAATCATTTTCTAGATTAATGATCATACTGATCATTCTTTATTTTTATATTTGGGAAATACAATTGACCATTGGATAATTATTGATATGTCTAGTCTTTTTCAAAGTAGCCAAAAGAAGCCATTGGAATGAGAGAGAAGTAATACCCTAATTTTGTTTCGGTCAGCACATATTATAATTAGATATGGCTTATTCATCAAAATAATTGAATTATTCGGAAAATAGATCATCCACTAATATTGTAAATGCAGTATAATAAAAAGAAGCAAAAGAACAAAGAATAAGAAGTGAAAGCACGTTATTTTTAAATTCAAAAGCACAAATTTCTTTCCTTTTGACTCTCAATTTCAGATATCCTTCTGGCTAGCATTTTGATAAACAGATAATTTCACAAAAATTATCCAGGTGTGTATCGCATTTTTCTCAAATGAGGCCCATCTGAAACCCCAAATAACACTAATACTGCTTATTCATCAATTCGTAAAAACGACGCTCAGTCAGTTCTTAAGTTATTACAAGTTTTCCACGTCCCTCTGCTAAAGATATACAACAACTGAACTCTTTAAAATAAGCATAATTCAGAACCATAAAAAACTGCCTTTTGTTTTTTCCAACATCACCGCATTCTGGAAGAAAATCTCGTCACAAGCTTCGGCTTTATATTCTCTTCCATTTCTAACCCAAAGTTTAAGATAATTTAATATAGATCTTCTCTTACATTCCTATAACTTTTATACTTCTCAAGTTATGTATCGCTAAATGCTGTATATTGGGTTGAATAACATTATTGTTATTTCTGTAACACAGGGATGAGTTTCCAGACCTCTCATCCTCAAATATTGTTTACTTTGAAAAGTTGCGAGCACATACCGAAAGTTTTTAAAGTTGGCAACCCCGTGGACGGCGAAGTCAAATGCAAATTTCTAGGCAGTTGAACGTGAATTCAATGTTTTATATCGCTTTTGTTCGGACGGTTAATGGCTTTGTGGAAGACGGAAATAGCAGTTTGATGAGGTAGAGACATTGCATCCGTACTTCCGAAAACAGAAGCGTCATCTAAGTTTAAGAACATGGTTTTTAGATGCCGTTCTGATGGGATTTTCAAAGTAGGGAATCTGACAAACTGAAATCCTCCAACATCAGAGGACTTACCGAAGCGGCGATGATGATATTATATACAAAGAAGTTCGTAAAAAGTTTTATATGAAGTTCATGTTTTATTTAATTTGGTAAGTTAGTTTATATAAAAAGAGTCGCTTAACTTTATAGAACACGGAAATTATGTTTTTTCTGATTTACTGTAAAGATATTTTTAAACTTATATATGAAATGTTAGTTTTCTTAATCTTCTGCTTTCGACATTTTTAATTTTATCGGAAATAGACTTCATGATTGGTGATCGTCGTACGTACAGATGCCTGATGATAATTTTCTTTAATGTTTTTGAAGTAATGTATCATATTACCCGTGACGGACTTACGAAAGTTCGTCACCCTTTCCTTGAGAGAGAGAGAGAGAGAGAGTGGGAAGGAAGGATGGAAGGAAGGAAAGGAAGGAAGGCATACTTAAGAAAAAATGCAAAATTACACACATGGTACTGTTAACGTTTCATAAATGAAGATGATTGGTTCATATTATTGGAGCTAATATTTTTTAACAACCATTTATTTACTTTTGCGTTCTAAACTACTTCCACTAATATGTGTTTTGTGTGTCTGCTCCCTTGTTCAAAAATCCGCCATTGCACTTTGCACTTATGTGTCAATTTACACTCAAAAGAGAATTAGAAAAGACAACTAGGCTAAGAATAAAAAATAAAAGCTGTAAAGAAAAACCGAAAATGAAACAATGAAATTAACTCAAGAGGCATCGGAATATGAATTTTTGCTTCTCGGATTCTCCTTTTTCTCTCATACACCTCCATATCTCTTGTCTAGGTACTCTATCATATGCCTCCTCCAAATCTATGAACATCATATGTAACTCTGCTCGCATCTAAATCGTTGAAATTGAACTAAACTATTTAGTATTAAACAACCAATTAAATTTAGTTGTGCGTAGAAATATTTTATTGGTGCATACAATAATATATACAACCATATTCACAAAACGGATTAACACCAAATACTAACGCCGCCAACTCAATGTAAACAGGGTGCAACCATAAGAAAGTAGTGAACTCTGCTTACAATGCTTGAGAACGATCCCGAAAGGAGTTGAAGATGGATTCAAGCAAGATTCTGTTGATGGATAAAGATATTGTGTAAAGTTTGCGGAAGGGATCTTTTACAACAATACAACGAACGATGTGGTATAATATAAAGCTGGAATGATGTAAATAATAATTCAATTGAGGAAATTTATGGAAATTTTTTTTTACAATATTTTGCATAAGGGGGTTATCAGTACTACGTAAGCACTTTTTTTTGTGTGTGTGTGTGGGGAGGGGTTGCTGCTGTGCTTGTTTTCCTATGTTAGCCAATGTTAATTTTTGCTTAATAAGGGGGGGAGGGGTATGAAATGGCCAAAATATTGCTTACGTAATACTTGAACGCCCTCTAAACAAAGAAAATATTTGTAAATTGACGACCTCCAAGATCACGTTGTACAAATTTTTTTGGGCAGCGGGCCACTTAAAATTTTTTCATGGAACTCGCGGGCCATTTGTTTGGCTAAAAAAAAAATCACCTCACTAAAAGCTTACCTTCAATGTCTAGAGTTTCTTTCGGTTAGTTGATTGTTCACTTGCGATATGGAATGAGGTCACTTTCTCATTTCTGAAAAAGAAACTAAAATGTTTGTTTTGGAATTTTTTTTATTACAAACAGTTGTTTGTTTGTCTGTGGTTTTACTATTTAAGGACTACAGTGGTCATGCTGCGCTGGAACCTACTGTTTTCCGAGGAATCCGAACCTCTGGACCTACAATTTTCCGAGGAATCTGAACCTCTTGGACCTACAGTTTTCCGAGGAATCCGAACCTCTTAAGGCCTAGGGAACCAAACCCCGGACTACAGTGAGCAGTGCGATCTTTATGAGATCTCTGAGTAAGCGTTCTTTGCACTGCTGGGAGTCGAACCCGGATTAGCCGCGCACTAGGAGAACGCGTTACCACACTGCGCCACCGCAGGGAGCGAACAGCTGTCGGCGGGCCGGATTGGGACCAGCGATCCGTATATTGGACAATTCTGATTTAGATAAAGTTACGTCAAATTTAAGAAAGGTTGCGTGAGACCAAATAAAAATTTATTAACTCTCTTTGAAGGGCACTCTTCAGTTACGGGCAAAAACCTTTTTCTCTATGGTGTATGAAATAATAATTTTCACGATACATACATACAGGAACATTGAAAAAATTAGAGTGAATTCTCTAAATAATTGCATTCCAATTAACGCTTATTCCCGTTTACGGCGATATTTTGAGGTGCTAGCAAGTGTTTTATCGAATTAAATATTCTCTGTTTAAAGACGTTTCACCCCCCCGTACTTGAAAGTCTTTATTGAGATAATTTACAGTATATACTACAACAATTAACTTTTTTACTTTTAGCCGCAGAAAAATACTTATCCTAAGAAATATTTCTCAAATTAAGTGAGAATATTGCATATATTGTAAATTTTATAACGCGTTTTATATATTTAAAAATACGAAATTTAATTTGCTATGCGGGCTCTTTATAAAAAAATTTCAAATCAGGAAGTATTGCGCTATATACACCCTATAACAAAAAAAAATCGACGCACCAAGAAGGAGTTGTCCGATTGCGATAAAAATTGGTGGATGTGAAGAACATACATAGAAAAAGAAACGATTAAAATTTCAGAACAATTGAATGATTTATTGCAGAGTTTGACCGTTACAAAGGGAGGAAGTCAATAAGGCGTTGGTCCACCTCTGGCCTGGATGCAAGCTGTCACCCGGCGTGGCATAGACTGATAAAGATCCCGGATGGTGTCCTGCGGAATTTCTTGCCAAATTGTCTCCAACTGTCGGGCTAAATCGTCAACATTCCGGGATGGTTGCAATCGCCTTCCCATAGCGTCCCAAATGTGCTCTATGGGAGAGAGATCAGGAGACCTAGCTTGCCAAGGAAGTGTTGGGCAAGCTTGAAGACAATTCATAGCAACACGTGCCGTGTGCGGCCGGGCATTGTCTTGTTGAAACGTAAGTCCAGGGTGTCGCAAAAGGAACGGTAACACAACCGGTCGTAGAATGTCGTCTACGTACCGCTGTGCTGTAAGTGTGCCAGAAATGACCACCAAAGGGGTCCGGCTATCAAAGGAGATGGCACCCCAGACCATAACGCCCTGTTGTGGGCATGTGTGGCGTGCGATAGTAAGGGCAGGATCCCCACGCTGCCCTGGACGTCTCCAGACACGTCTGCGGTTGTCGTCAGGACACAGTTGGAAACGGGACTCGTCACTAAAGACTATACGTCCCCAGTCAGCGCAGTTCCAAGTTGATCGAGCCCGGCACCACTGTAATCGGACTTGACGGTGTAAAGGCGTGAGAGGTAAGCGGCGTAACGGTCGGCGCGAGCGTAAATTCCGCTCTCTCAGTCGTCTGCAGAGGGTCATGTTGGACACATGTGTGCGGGCCACACGTTGGATAGTTGATAACGACGAATCCGGTGCTGTGACAGCTGCTCTGACAATCGCTCTGTCTTCCCGTTCTGTTGTGGCCCTAGGTCGACCGCTGCCGTCCCGACGCTGACATCTGCCGTTGTTGACCCACTCTTGCCAGCACCGTCCAATCGCCGCATCGCTTCGACCCACATGTCCAGCGATTCTTCGATTCGTCCAACCAGCCTCTTTCAATCCGATAGCACAACCTCTTTCAAACTCTGACATATGCTCGTAATGAGCACGAATCTTTCGGCGAGGCATTGTTACAGTCGACGTAAGATATCCGCAGTCAAAATGCAACAGAAATTTTGACCACATATTGAGAATCGCTCCTTATATACACCTGCTGAATGCGCAGTTCCGATGCGCTGGAGTTCCCGCTATTCATTCATTGGACACCAAATTTTAATCATTTGCATGTTCGGTCAAAATGTCTTTGCATACGAAATTTCATTACAATCGGACAACTCTTTCTTGGTGCATCGATTTTTTTGTTATAGAGTATATAATTACAGTATTTTCTCTCAATATCGTCGCTTTAATGAACGGCAATTTCTGTTTACCGTCGGTATTCGGCCTTTCCGGAAAATATTTCATATAGTTATACACATTTCAAACAACTTTTTTTACGTACAACGACGCGTTTTCTCAGCCCCTTGGAAGTTATTAAAGGGAAAGC
>QLNU02014176.1:99075690-99106235 GCA_006491805.2 Dysdera silvatica
TTTTGCCTTATGAAGTAAGGATTTTCAAATGATTACCTCCTAGATATGAACTTACGTAAAATTTGAGAGATATTGAAGCAAAAATATGGGATTCCATTCTCTCCCTCTTTGACGGACATTCCTTAAATATGGGCAAAAACTATTACTTCCATGGTGTCCGAAATAGCAGGGTTCCATGCTATGTAGTAGGGGGTGGTCAACCTAGTTCCTAACGTCCAGTAGTGGGCTATTCAAGCTTTCGTGGTGGGCGGTAGGGGTTTTGAAGGATGCTGAAGCTGATAAACAAACCTTACGAAAATTGAACCAGATATGAAATATTTAGTTTCGCAGCATCAACCTCAAGCTTTTCATCAATAATTAATTAAATGTAACTTCAATAGACTTTATAGTTTTATAGTTAATTTTCTTCAATTTAAACAGATTTTATACTACTAACGCGCTGTATCGATGACGATGCACAAATGCATCAAATTAAAATTTCTGTGTATTATAAATATACGCAAATCATGAGTAAAGAGATAAATTTAACCACATATTATACAATAATTTTTGCCACCCACGTTTAAGTAGCTCAAACTAGAGCTTTTTTATATTTGGAGAAAAAGAGGACCACATATTTTTACCCCGCGACCACTCAAAAATTACGAGAAATTTGAAGTTGCGCTAAATTAAGTTACTGTGGAATCGGTGGGCGGTAATAAAATTTTACAACCAACAAAGGTATAAAAGTGGGCAGTAGATATGAAAAGGTTGACTACCTACAATATATAGCGATTTGCATCAAAATATTGCTTTCAATCTTATGGATAGACTGTTTCTGATGTGTGTTGTGAATGGTTCTGTCGTTCGGTGTGACGGCCAATCATCAGATTAGACTGATCAGAATGATGACGTATGAGATTAGGCAACCACCCAATAGGAAAGCGCATATCCCTTTGCATCAGTCAAACATTTGGGAGGGCATTACTTCATTAAATGTGAATTTGGGCTTATCACGTTTCGAGCTGCCCGTGTTCACCTCATTCGAAATTCTAGCCGGATGTCCGATCCTAGCTGTAGTTCCTCCTATGGGAATATCCACTATTCTACTCTATTAGACATCAAATGCAAATTAAAGCAAGATTAACTAATTCCGATATAGCTCTATGCAAGCGTAAGTATATCAATTATTGCAAAATTGTAATACGCAATTGAATGTACCTCTTCCTGACGTAGATGGAAAATGAAATGGTGGCATGAATAATTTGGAGAAGAAATAAATTAATAAACCAATCGGGCGAATTGAAAAATTAAAGAAATAATGAAGTGAATAAGCGGAATGATTAATGAGGCAGCAAGTAGTGTAAACTATATGAACTTATGTAAAATATAAATTGTTTAAACACATAAACAAGCGAGACAATAAATGCATTATAAACATTCATACAAAATTAAAAGGAGAGATAATAATGAATGAAAATGTATAAAGTAAATTAAAAACATAAATATGGAAATGGTTATGAGACTAAAAATAAAAAAAGCGAAGGATATGAAAATCTTAAAATATTTTTCCCTCTTTACAGAACAGAAAATGAGTGCCGAAGGACAGCTGTTTGCTTCTGAGGTATGTGATTTATCTATTTATTCATGACATATTTTTGATAGGATTGGGTCTGCGGTAACGTAGTGGTAAGTAGTGGCTTAGGCAAAAATTTCATAAGGGGAGTTATAGGCTTAATGGGAGGGGTTACAGAGCTACAACTGATATATCCTATGTTAAATATACAAAATTTTATTGCGATGTCGGGGGGGGGGGGAGGGTTACAACCCCTAAATCTCCTGGTTACGCTTCTGGTGGTAAGGCGTTCGCCTAGAGTAATGCTTCTCAACCTTTACGAGGCCGCCCCCTGGTAAAATATATTTTATTTTATTAGGGGGGGGGCGGTAAATTCCCTTTTTATATACCGAGGTCGCGGTCTCGACAAATTTAATTGTAAATATCTGTTTTTTAAAGTTTATATATTAAATTATCATAAGTACGAATAATTAATTATGGCATAATCACAAAGAGTTTCGGTGCACTCCTATCATGCACACTTTTTTAGTACAATTCCTTGCTGATTGGTCACTGGCATTTGCAACACAGATATTATTTCGTTTAGTTTTAAGAACAGAGGATGCACCGCACATTATTTTAATCGGCTTGTAGGCATTTTTAACGGCGGGTCATAATGAACAGTGTACTCTTTTTGGATGTTAAAAGATTTATGTGTCCTAAAATCCTCGATCATTTATGAATACATATCTTACATCAGGGCCTGATCACCGCAAAGGCGTCCAAAGCCCGGGCTTTAGGACTAGACTTTAGTGGGAGTGGGAACTGCACGGTGAACAATCCTTCTGCGCATGTGCGTGGTCCACGCACATGCGCAGAAGGTCTCACCTTGAAAGCGTGGCTTTCTTTGGCTTCACTGTTGTTAAAGTTGCTTTTTTTAATTTTATACATCTACATCTTTCCTCAAAAAAAGAAATCGCCCCCTTTCTTATAAAGGTCGTTCAGTCCACTCCTGCAGGGACGCCACCTGGTTTTACCGCGAGGGGGAATTAATGACTTGATTTTAGAAAAATAATTGGACCTTTGCCTTGTATCTTTTCAATGTTAAATTTTCATTCGTGGGGGGGTGGGGGGGCGATCGCCACCCGCCCTTAAATACGCCCCTGAATTCGTAAAAATTTTGCAAAGTGGTCCGTAGGTAAAATCGAAATGGAAAAGTGGTCCGCGGCTTAATTTGAGTTCGGAACTACTGATCTAGAATCATAAGCCGATGCATTAGCCGCCATTTTGTTGTACAATTCCGGTTTCATTTACCTTGGCGATAAAGGTTTTCAGTTTTGGAGCAATGATCGCTATTTTGGCATAGAAATAATCAACACTCCGCCATTATCCGACGAATGTAAACATTGGCGCAACTTTTAAAATGTCGCCAATAAATACCATAACTTAGACATCAAAATGCCTGATGCGCCAGCTCCCTCGTTTTTAGAAGCCTTAGCTTTAATTGTTAATTTGCAGACGTGGCTTTTACTTTCAGTATATTTTAAAATACTACGACAATACACCATGAAATGCAACAACCACAGTATAAAATACCATGAATGCTGCTCAATCGTTAGATTACTGCGACCTCCTTAGTTGGTGGCGTCAATGTTAGGGTGGGCCCATGTCCTTTCCGTCTCCCCAAAAATTTGGGCCCTCAAAGTTGATGAATAATAAATAAACAGATGCAGACTATTGTGAAGGATGAAAGATAAAGATAGGGACCCCAAAATATTTCATTCAAGTGGACGCTAGCATAAGTATATCCCATACAGTTGCTTTTCTGCATTTTAAACGTATAATCATTATTATTACGGTTAACATCGTCCAGTATATTAAAAAAGCTTAAACGGGCTATTGCATACATTGCATCCTTGACCGTAGTGGAATTAATGTAACATTTTTAATAACGGATGTGCAGGAATAAAATGAAATTGAATAACTACTGTTATCTACACAAAATTTAGCCATCAAATGTATAAAGAGAATATTTAATAAATCGAATGAACCAAAAAAATTACTAGTAGAAAAGCGACGTAAAGTAAAAAACTGACTAGAAAACACACCAGTAAAAAATTGCAATTGAGAATAAAAAAACAATTTTAAAGGGTTTATAAGCAAGTGATTGGCTATTTCTTTATATCTGCGGTTTGTGCCTGAAGTATATATTTTTTAAAGCATGCACTCCTGGCTACTCAAGAGATTGCAATGTAAATTGGTGCGTGTTTGTCAGTTACGTCTCCTGATTGTAACAATAAGCCATTATATTTGAATATATTTCGTGCGTCGAAGTGGGTCCTCTTTGTAACTTTATTTTTTCATTCGTGTTTTAGTAACTCACTAATATTTATCGTTGCTACAATATTTGTTTACGTTTATTGTTAGTAAATAGGGCCGTGATACCATGAGTCTTATGAAGCCTGTTACGTTATGTTGTTAAAACATATTGACTGTTTTCATTATTAGGAATTCACCAGTCTGTTTCTCTAAACATTGCTTTGTATTTGCACTATTTCCATATTAACCTCTGTTGTCTTCAAAAACAAATTAGATCGATTGTCGCTCACGTGACTAGTAGCGATTTCTCCTGCATATTCAATAAATACATGGATATTTGCACAAAATTTAATATTTGTTTTTAACACAAAATACCAATTTTTTAGTGTACATATGATATTTTAAAATCAACGAAGGGATTTCAAGATAAGCACGGAATCCATCAGCCCGTAGCAAAAAATAAGCATTATTATTGTTTAAAATAAGCATAATTATTGTTTACATGGGAACCATAAATAGAATTTTCCATAAGAAATTCCATTATAATTATGTTATTAATATTAATGTATTGGAAGGAGCGACGAAAAGTCAATATGTGGCAGAAACAAACATGAAACATCAAATATAACCGGCACTGAAAAATATTTTAATAATAAAAACATTATGTAAGATAATTTGACGTGTCCTTACGCAGATAAGATTTATAAGAAAGACATCATAAGAGCAAAGAAGGTTGTCTTTAATTATAAATATTTATAAATATAAAATACGTTTTTTTTTTGCTGCTGAGGATTAACTTTAAATTCCGAAGCCTTCTATTTTGAATTAGAATTTACTTTCTGATTTTGCTATTTTAGCTTCGATTTCAATCCAATTTTTGCTATTTTTCAATCTCGTATCAAAATTGAATTTTAAAGTAAAAACAGGTTTTTAATAAAGGGAATTCCAATTATAAAATTATTTTCTGAATATTTTTTGGCTACGACCTTAAAGCGATTTTACGTTAATCATGAAATACGAAGATTTGAAAGGAAAAAAATTGCTAAATTACTTTCGTGAACGTTGCCAGTTTTCTAACTAACTTATTTTTATACACGAAAATTAACAGCCATTAATAATAATTGCCGGGGAATTAGTGAAGTTAGTTAATTATAGTTATTAAAACTCAAAGGATTTTGAGTTTGGAACTTGGCATCATATTGCCCTCCCAATATAAAATATCGACCAAAGATAATTAAAAATAACACTCAATGAAGCCAGGGTGCATTTAATGAAGTTGACTTTAGCTCATATAGGTAGGCTGTCTAAACACTAACTTCAGATTTGCTGTTTTAAAAGGCAAACGAAATTTTATTTTCAAGTATTTTTGTTCTATTAGCTTCTACGTAACTTAATTAGTTTCTTTGTAATTTTCACCATTATTAAGACACTTGTCGTCATGTGAAACCGCTTTGATGTCATTGCGCAGAAAACTGGTGCTACCTTTGAAGTAAATGGCGTGTTTAAAATATTTCTCACAGCGTCATTTTCGGAGAAACGTCGCGGCTACCAGGAAACATTCTTCAGATCAAGGAACACATTTAAATCATTTGGTGCTAAGTTTGAGTTGTAGGGAGGATGATCAATTTGTTTTCAGCTAAATATCTTGGTGAGATCTTGAGTTTTGGAAGCAGAATGTGGCCGAGCATTGTCTTTTTGAACATTACCCACCGCCGCACTACGGTGTGAAAAGAACTCGGGTTTCGTAATCATCCCCTCAATATCACAGTAAGGTGACTCATTTGTAGGTAGTGGATACATGGCATGGGCAGGTATTCTTTTCCAATAGGTTCGGCGATAAAGGGCAGCGGGACGGAACCAGGCTTAAACAAAAATTATTCCACAGAAGAAAATTTCAAAAAAAACCACTTTGAACATAAGAAAATTTCAAAAATTTCCACTTTCCACAGAAGAAAATTTCAAACTTTTATGATTACGTTTAAAGTTTTAGTCGATACACTAACCTTTATTATGAATAATGCGCAGAGGTGGATGGGGTCTTTTGAAAGGGCGCATATGTGTGTGTTCTTTCGCAAGAAGGGCAATGGGAAAGGTGGCCGCCGAATGGGGCAGCGCTGTATTCCCAGGAAAGGGCGCATACCTTGGATGATAGGAGAGCGCGAGTCCCATCGCTCATGAAGGCGCACCTGCCCGGCGGCTCAATCCGCTCCTGATAATGCACAAAAGTATTGTTTACAATATTTGTAAAGAGAGAGGGCGTTAATAGGAGTGTTTCAGTAGAGAGCCTGGATTTAGAGAGGGGCGACAAGTAGGATCTAGCCCATGATTGGTTGATTAGCTTTTTCAACCGCCTCAGGGCATCGCCCATTTTTTTCCATAGGAATAACTAACTTTAATTTAATAACCAAAGTGCCAAAATAAAACAAAACTATCAAGGCGCCCGCTAATAGGGGCCTAGGGTCTGAACACAAAAAAGTAGGTCCTAGGTATGGGTGGATATAATGTTTAACGAGGGCAAAGGGCACTAGGTTTTTGATAGAGGGTCTCGTACTGGTAAGAAGTACAGATACAACATAGTAGAATTTCGGATTCGGCACTTTCGAAGCCCTAGTTCTGAAATTTTTATTCTTATATGAAAAGGCACGCCTTTATCCATCTCGGTTAGTTGATAAAAATGAAGACATGAAAATGAAAATCAAGAAATATCCAGTGAAGAAATAATGAAATGAGAAAATGGAGAAATATTCAGTTCATCCTCTTGAAAATGAAGATATATTCAGTGAATGCAATGGCTACCGAAGTCTCCGTATATGAATCGTACAGAGCAGAGTTTCTTAAGGTGTGTTCCGCAGACCCCTGGGGTTAGCCAACGACCCTTCAGGGGTCCGCAAGTAATTTATAGAGGGGTTCCGTGATCAGGCATGTGGTAAGAAACGGGTTCCTCGGGATAAGAAATTTGAGAACCACTGCTACAGAGCATGAATGGAATTCACTATGGAGGTGAATTGCACTTCGTCAGCCCTTAATTTCAGGACTATTCCGAAGCCGCATTCGAAAGTAAAGCTGAAGAGCTCTACTTCTGGAGTGAAACATTTCGTTAACACATAGGTCATGAATAATCTCATGAAAGCACAAAATATCAATGCAGAACTAACGTGATAATAGAAGTTGAACATAAATCTCATTAGTGTTTATTTACAAGTTTTGGTTTGTGCTTAACTACAATAGAAAGGCCATATATTCGCTTTCGAGGTTTCCTTGGTTGTTGCCACTAAGGATTTCAAGAAACGCAAACTTAATAAGTTCAATTTCTAAAATTGGCAATATGCCAAATTGTTTCCTTTTATTTCATGTTTTCCAAATATTGTATAATTATAATTTACTTCTTATATTTGGCAACAGTGTGTGTAATTGTCATCCGAATTCTAAAACCAAATCTGTCTTCCACTGAAATGTGCAAACGTAATTCTCGTGGGCTCCGTCAAAAAGGCGTACTAAATTCTTTTAACATTGAAATGAAATTTTATCTTTTGTCGAACTAATGATCGAACCTAAACGTTTAAATTATCAATAAATATTATTTTTAAATCAATGACACTACTGCACTTCTTCAATACCTATACTCCTGCAGGTTAATTTTTGCTTTATCAAAAACAGAAATAACGTTTTAACATTAATTTAAAATAAATACAAAATTTCTGTACGAAATTCCTCTTTTTTATCTTTGTTATTTTTGTTACTCTATTTGTAATTCCCAAGTCTAAGCAAGAAAGACTTAGAAACCAATGCATTTCTTCAGTACCTACACCTGCAGGTTAATTTTTGCTTTACCTAAAACAAAAATGACGTTTCAACGTTTATTTTTGTAAAAAAATGTAAAACTTCTGTACGGAATTCCTCTTTTTTATCCTTGTTATTTTAATTACTCTATTTGCAATTCCTTAATATATACCAAGGGTTGTTTCATACTTATGTTTAGTTTGTTTTAAATTCACTAGTATAAAAATTATGCATCAGTGTAACAGTGTAAAACTATATCTTATTTTTATTCATTGATCAATAAATGACTTCAACTTTATTTAGGAAATTTGACTGAAATAGTTTACTTCTAGTATTAATCGTTGTTTCCTTGGGGAAAAACTAAACCATTCGCAGTATTTTTCTGGATTAATCCTTCCAAAGAGATTTTTTCAGGCCATTGAAGTCCAGAGTAGAATTTTTAAAAAAATTCTACCGGAAAGAGAAGCTTTTTGCAAATTAGAAAATAGAGCAAAAAACGTTGATAAAAAATGGAAAAAAAATGCTAAAATGTTGCTTTGGAAAAGTGTTTTTTTCCTTTTAAAAACGACGAACAAATTGCGCTAATTTGAAAGCGAGATATTGTATTTTGAAATTCGAAAATCTTTCAGGGATTCAGGTTAAGTACAGAGCAGTAATAAATGATTTTTTTAAAGTATTTCGGAGATCCACGGGATTGTTCTTATTTGCACTTTTTTAGTACTTTTTTATCGCGACCAGTTTCAATTTTTGAAGAAAATACTAAAATCGAAATATTTAAATGTAAGTTGCATTTTAAAAGGAAATCGAAACCATAGTCTGAAACAATAATATAGCTGCTATTTTTAATCTCAACAGCAATAATGTTTAAGTGGCGCTATTAGAGTGGAATCTGGATTGGCGAGCAGCAGTTTCAGTCCCAGATTGTTCAGTTACGCTAGAAGTAGTGTTTTTAATTTAAGGGTTAATAATTGAAGACTTGGCAAACGTTTCAAGTTAGAGAACAGCTCTTTTCTTTCGTTTAATGAAGGGAGCAGCAGTTCTCTAACTTTGCGGAATCATTTCTTATACGTTAAACGAGTGATGATATTTTGTCAGTGATGGTAAACCCTGGTCAGTTGTTATATGCTTTTTAATAATAATGGGCATAACGATGACAGCTAAACCATATTGCGTAGCATAATGTACCTGTATGTAACACAATTGTTCTATGGCATTGTGATGTAATTTGTTCAGAGCGCCCCAGTGCTATTTATTTTACGACTATACCACTTACCATAAGATAATGAACACTGAGTTGTTATTATTATCGTCCTAGTTCAGTATACTCTTAATTTCTAGAATAGGCGTCCATATGGGAGGCAGAGGGATGCTCCAGCTACCCCTAATAGTTTGAAAATTTGATTTGCCCAAACCTGCTATGTATTATGTATTTACTTTCAAAAGTTTTACATTCACATTTTAAAATAAGGTACTTTTTAGCTCATTATTACTGTCAAGCATTAGCAATTATTTCTGTAAAATTCTTGACAGGTCTAAGAAGGAGATAATAATTTTTCTCAGACCCCCTAGAAGTACTTGTTAATTTTTCTCAGCCCCCCTCCCCCTTGAAGTAGTCGTATGGGCGCCCATGATTTCTAGTGTTGATTTTGTTAGCTGTATTTGTGGTGTTTTGAATAGTTCTTCGTTGGTTCTTATTATGCTTTTACGTTAACTCCATACTTTCATTTTCTTCTGCAAAACATCAAATTAATGAAAGGAATTCAGAAGTTTTCTTTTGCTTCATTAAGCGTTTTAAATATATTTTGCGTCTTTATAAATATTTTAATGATGATATATTCGAATATCGTGACATAAATTACACTATGAATTAAAGATTTTCCAACTGCTCTTTCGGTGTTTTTTTCAAATTTTCGAATGAAATTTAAAAAACCTTATGGAAATTGTCTTCTTTTATATACGCTATATCATTCTGTTTGTTAACATTCCACGATATTCTGTCTAATTTAATCATGTATTTAAATGACAATCTATTTCATATTCCATAAAAAAATCCGAATTCACTAGATACAGCTCCAAAGAGACTACTCTAAGCTTTGAAATGCAATTACTTTTTAATGTAGGTTTCAACTTAAATAAACGCCATAGAAAAGGATGATGGAGCTTTGTTACATCCTTTAATTTTCGTACCTTGCATTAATCTTTCAGATTTTGCTTTAAATTGCTTTCATGACAAAAAGGAAAAGTACACAATACTTTTTAAAATTTCAATTACGCTTTCTAAAACTAAAGCAAAATCGAATTAACTTTTAAGTGCTTTCTGCTTTCAGTCTAGATTTGAGTGTTAATGACGAGGGTAGATTCTTCGGTTCATTCGTTGGAATGAAGGCAGGGTAAGTGGCGACCATTCATGGTTTTGGCGCCATAGAAAAAGTTAACGTAAATTCATATTAATAGATAGTAAGTAAATTAAACCCTACTTCTTATAAAATTATAAACCGAGTTGCCAAAATATTATTACCATCGCGTTAGTACAGTTAGGGGCCTGTGTGATGAAGTTATATTTCTATCATTTTCTGTCTCTTCTGTCGTGAGCATATAACACCTTAGATAAAAATAAAAATTCGTAATGTGTAAAATGAAGATATGACGATAAATATAATATGATTAAGACACAATGATAAAAATAAAGATAATGATGAATATGTATCCGTCTTAAGGGCTATATTTTTCGAGCTTTTGATTTTCAGGTATATGCTTTTCTAAAACTTCACATAAATGCTGCTTTTGAGTAAAGCATTGTTGTTGTTGTTTTATTATTGTATATCATCCCCTTTATTCACTATACTATTTTATTTTTTGTATTTGGGAAAAATGATGTAACTGTTTTTTATTTTTTATGAAGAGACACCAATCTCTGCGGAGTCATCCATCTGTACTTATATAGCATTTTGTTTTATTTATATTTTTCATGAGATTTATCAATAAATCAAACAACAATATCAATCAACGTTTATGGGCGTAGTGATACTAACACCGATGTTATGGCGTGATTAGATGGTGAAACGTTCGAAAGAAAATAAATATTTCTGCGTTCGGTGGGACCTGAACCCACGACCTTCCACTTGCCGGGCGGAGGCTCTACCCACTGAGCTACGAAGGACAATATATAATCTCTTTACGAACGTATATATATTGTTGCCAGTTATTTCGCAGAATGGTGTAGTACATAGACTACTATTTAAACCAAATTGCAAAGAGACTGGTATTAAATTGATCGAAATGCACGTTGCAGCATATGTATTTATTTTATATAAATCGAACACTACGCAGATTAAATCAAACAACAATGTCAATCAATCAACGTTTATTGGCGTAGTGATACCAACGCCGATGGTATGGCGTGATTAGATGGTGAAACGTTCGAAAGAAAATAAATATTTCTGCTTTCGGCGGGACCTGAACCCAGGATCTTCCACTTGCCTATTAACTCTCTATTTGTTTCATAAAGAATCTTGTCTATGCTATGAACTGCCGCTATCAATAGCTTTACATTTTATAGTAACGGTTCCATTCATCTGATGATTTTTGGTCTTATCATACAGATGCTCAATAGGATTTCGATTTGGGATGTGGAGGTCACATAAATAGAGGAAACTGCTCGTCATGCTTCTGAAACCATTCGCTTACAATGTGAGCCGTATGACAAGTGCCAGAGTTCTACTGAGAGTATCCATTCCCTGTGGGATAAACTATGAGTGCCACTGAACGGAGACAATTAGCATCAGAGATGTGTCAACGATTTGGAGAGTATGTGGGAGAGAGATTTTTTTTTTGTTTTTTTTAACGGTCATAAACTTGTGGCGCCATCTATTGCCACAAATCACCAACAGTTATTATAAAATGTTAATTAAATAGCAAAAATAAGATGAATCACAAAACAAGAAGCATTTGAACGATTTGCAATTTTACTGATTTCGCAGAGGCTTTGAGATCGGAAGTTTTACAAAGGCTAAAAGAACATATACAGATAAAGAGACGCTAATTGTTTTAACAATAGATACGCTAGGCGGCACTGTAAAAGCACTGTTATTGAGAGTATAGTGACGACATCTATTAATAGGAAATGAAATTAGAATCCAGAGTTGTTTCAGCTTTGCGACATTAGTAACGATGTTTAATGTTACTTTTGAAGTTAAAATTTTAATAATATTCCTCTAGAGCGTGTGTGTGTGTGTGTGTGGGGTGGGGGGCGAATTATACCTTTCGCCTCTCCATTTCCGAAACTGGGGGCTGAAGACCCCCTTTTCCCTGTTGGCACGTGCCTGATTAGCATTGATATTTAATCAAATTGACCAGTTAGACGTTGCCTCACGCAAACCAGAAGGCTCAGAAACCCTTATGAAACATTCCATATAATAACCTGCTTCTACCAGTCTGAAGATGGCGACGAAGGAGAATGCTTTCGTGCTATTTTCTCTAGATATCCTTATCCTCACCCTCCACACACACACACACACATATCTTCCTATGTATGTTAACGTAATACGTCTGACTATACAAGTCCAATTTTTAATCACGTACTGTCCATTTTATGTCTTCCTTAGAAAGTTAGGCGTGTGTACTATGGTTGCAGCAATGTGTACTAATTTGCTTGTAGGTCGGAATATGAATAGGTCTCTCTTCTCTTTATTCCGTCCGAGCATCTGTCAGCCTTTTACATTCATGAACCTTGCGTTTAGAAGCAGTTTTTGGTCTAGTGATTCACTCTGTGTATATTTGGCAACTATTGCTCTCAAATAATCATTAGTGCGTTTTCTAAGGCCTGAAGAATAGCTACAATTGCCCATAATCATTTCCCATTCGAAGTCAATCAATCAGACATTATTGTTTACATCATTTTTTGTATGTGTTAACTTCGTTATGTATATACGTAATTTTTTATAGGCAGCAATCTTTTTACGAACTTTGTAAAAGAATTACTAATTTTATACATAAAGCATGTAATAGGGGAATAATTTTCGAACAGTGCGAGGTGATTTAATTTTTGAAATGTTTGGGAAGTATAACATTCCAGACTTCCGGATCAAAATAACAGACGAATAAATCTCCAAGTAATTTCTGAATTTGTAAATTGTTAATTTATCTATGTTTAGTTTTTTTAGAGGCAAACAAGAGTACGTTCCATTATAAGTTTTTAATTTTCTAAGCAAGAGCCTCTTGGATTTTAAAACTGGAATTTTAAAATGACGAAAATAAAAAAAGGTTTCTATTCTTGGCTTTTCAGAAAGACCAAAGAAGCTGTTGAGAAATTCGCGTGGAATTGTCGAATATTTTTAAAAGTTGAAAAAGTTTTGATTTTAAATGTGTTCTCTGGGACGAAAGTATACCAATTAATAAAAGAACAAAAGTTTATATGCTTTTCATTATAAAAAAAAATGCAAGAAATTATGCGGGCGAAACAGAGGATAGGGGTATAAGGCATATCATAACCTTTTCCTCTATTCTTTACCATGTTATTCAACCAACTCCATCTAGTATAAGATTTTTTCCTGCATCATTAACATCGACCATAATGGGGTAAGGTAAGCATACCATCTGCAGGTAAATTTCAATTTTGTGAATCTGAATGGGGTTTACATTTTCATGCAGAAACCGGAATGATGGTAAATTTAATTAAAGTTTTCCTTAGATATTGTATCTTTTTTTCTTTGCAGTGATGGGCGGTCTCCTTCTGACTATGATGAGCAGCAATTACCTCAGATAAAAACTCAAAGGCATGAAAAGACCCGCAGTTTTCCAACGTGAAGTTTAGGCGCGTTATGAGCCCGCATTTTTCTGCTCATATCTCTTTTTATTGCCGATATTTTTGCTCCATGAAACTCTTATTTTTTATTTATATTTTACGTTTGCTACTTCTACGAAAGTTTTCATTGGTCTTCGTTTGCTTTTTCCCAAATAAACATAACTATTTTATCGCAGATTAATTAAAAAAAGTGGTGCAGCTCTTTCACCTATCAATGTAGATGATAAAATATCTGAATATCATGTGTAAAATGGTCATGAATCGAAAGAATTGTTAATGCTATCCTAAAGTGAGCATTTTGAACAAAAAAGCACATATTTTTTGGAAACAGAAATAATGATACCAACAATGCTAATAATAATAATAATCATGAATAGTGTCCTATAATGCTAACTATTCATTTCGTATGAATTAATCATAACCTCTTTATAATCTCTATTAAAAGTACATGGCATTTTATAAAGAAATAATAATTTAAATATCATGTTTTTACTATTTTTGTTTTGTGGAGCCGGAAGACTTTAGGCAATATTATACAATGCAAAGTTTAATTATTCTATGTCACCGTTAGAAGATATTAAGTCGTTTCTGTTTCCTTAGTTACTGCCACATTTAAAAATTTCAATTGTCTTCAATACATTAGGTACTTCCATTAATTATTATATGATTATTTAAATATAATCTTTCGTTACTTATGTAAACAAAGGGAAAGTAAAGTGTAGTTTTTACCATAATTATAAATGGTGCATTTGTAACAAAACGTTTATTTACGAGCATGCCTAACTGTATTAAATTATTATTAAACCGAGATTTTTTGTTTCCATTCATCATTTTTTTGTAAATATTTCACTTCTAAGAGTCGAAGCGCATTACCTAATCTCTCTACTGAAATGGAATGAATACCAGTATAGCTAATTTGATGTTTAATTAAGATTGGTAATTTAAATAAGTTATAGTTTATAAAATAATTTTTATAAGGGAATGGTAAATATTGAAGTCATCAGAGGACTGTAGCTTTCTACATTTTTACTTTTGTATTTAGCGACATTCCTGAGGTATCCTTTAAACATTCAGAAATATAACTAAGAGAGAAGTCCTTCAATTAAATTTCGAACCAATATGGTTAAATCTTTCCTGCTTTCTCGAATTTCAAGCTTTTTTCCTTAAGGTGCATTCTTCTGCTGTAAAATTTAGATGCGAAGCAGTTTTCTAGTTTAAAATTTATCATTTGATTTTAAATTTGCTTTGAAAGTTGTGACGTGGAAATAATCTTAAACTTGTTTTTAAGCATTTTATAGAGGTTGATTTACATGGAAGTTCTCTCAAACTGCTTTATGTTTTTGAATTCCCTAACTGCCCTTCAATGTAGTGCTAGATTAAGATTTTTATGGGCCCCAAACCATTGGCGTAGCAATGAAAGTATCATAGGGGCCCAAGCAGCTTTAGAAAAGATCAAATGATTCTACATTAGGGAGAACGATATACTTTGTTATTCAATGGGGGGGGGGGCTTGAGCCCCTGAGTCTCTCGCTTGCCTACTCCATTATCTTAGGCTTCTAGGGATGGAATAGACCCCTGAATAATGTGGCCCAAGAGATTTTCAGTCAATAAACCATTTTTTTCCAGTTCATTATCTTTAATGCTCAGATTTATTAATAATAAAAATTTCCCGGACATTTGTAAATAAAAAAGATTAAAATAACACCTAACGTTAATAACATAAGTACACTGTAGGGCCCCTAAATCGGTTGGCCGTAGGTCCGGTCCTATCTGGCCTGGTCGTAAATCCGGAACTGCCCCAGTGGGTTACAAGTATTCCAGAATGTACTGGATATTTGTTACTTTTTAAAGGATAGTTTACGCACGTTTTAAAGTACGTTTCGTTTGATAGGAGAAATCCTATGATGTAAAACGTAGTGTGTAAACAGCAAAACGTACGTCTTATCGGATAGTAATGAAGTCCAAGATCAGGACTGACGGGAAAAGCATCATTTCCGAGAACTGATAGCACTTTTGTCACTTTTTTGGTTATTTTTCGCTACTTAGAAACACATTTTGGCTACTTTTCGCTACTTAGAACCAATTTTTGGCTAGCTTTAGCTACTAGAAGTCGGAAATGATGTGAAAAACGGACGAAAAGACGTCATCGTATAAAACATCACAAAACGTACGTTTTGCATGACCGATAAAACGTACAATAAGACGACGTTGTGTGTAAAAGGTCTTTTATAAGTTTGAAAGCATGCAAATATATCGTGATTCGCAGGTCACGTTAGGTCAGTTGTCCTTTTTCTAATAGACTGTCTTTTAGTTTCGTAGCTTAAAGTAATTAACGAGCAAAATTATAATTTGCTTTAGTTACCATTTACCCATGCAAAAATTCTGATGACAGTACGTTACTTTGAATCAACAAATATTCAGTGTGCATGAGCTGGGTTTAGTTACAATAAATGTGTTGTTTGCCTCTAATTAGCTGGATTCTAGTTAGCTTCTAATCCTTAGAACGTTCTTTTTTTCATTATGAAAGCCAGAAATGGATTAAGCGAAAATCAGTTAAGGCTGCTTGTTGTATTTTAATATTTTAATTGGATGATTAACGGGTTGTTAATTATTAAAATGACATTAGCACTCGGTTAATTAAAAAATAGCCTTTTGATAATTTTTTTAAAGAAATTTTATTATCTAATGAACGTTGTTTGAATAAACTTAAGAACTAGTAACCTTCCTATACACCAGATTATTCCTTTTTCGATGTTCAAATTATCGGAAGTTATAAAGGATCGATTAATTGATATATGATCCGGATATTTCCCAAGAATTATTGGGCACTTATTTTTCTGCATTTGTTTTTATTCGAAGGGCATGTAAAAAGATTGACGCGGCTTGAATCATCTGTCTAAATTAAGAGATATGTGTATATCGGTTACTTTTATCCCTCTCCCTAAATTTAGGGTTGATTTAGTGCCAAAAGTGAAGCCGCAGTCCCTTTCAAATCCAATTCGCCAATACTCAAACACAAGTTTCATTGATGTTCCATTGGAATCCCATCTCTTGGGCGCCAGTAATGACTTTTAACCGCTTTAGCTTCTCAGTGAAATAGTTGCTCATGCCATAATCGATAGACGCTCTTCGGGAACTCGATATCGATAACTTCAACACTTGTAATCGGTGCCCAATTTAGATTTTATGTTACTGATGTGATGGGATGTCTGCAACTGGCAGCTTTAGTATCCGGCTATCATAATTAAAATAGGTCGTTTTTTTACTAACCATATGTTGGCTTTTAAGTTAGAATAGAAATCACTCTAGATTTGTAAGTAGTAGTCAGTGTTATGAGCTTAAACCTTTGATTTTTACTTACAAATATAATTTACGTAGGGCTACGTGGAATTATCTTGCATGAATATGGATTATTTGAATTTCGCACTGAATTAAAAACTAGAGAAAACTTGTAGACGAACGAACGAAAAGTTTTTGACGAATGAAAAGAAAGCTTTTAGACAAACAAAAAAGGAAACTTATAGGCAAACGAAAAGGAAACTTATAGATGAACGACTGGTAGACTTTTAATTTACCTATATTGAAAATTTAAAAAAAAGGACTTTTTAGTGCATTTCGAGGCGGAAGAAACGGTGGTTCGGTTGGAAATAATACATGTGCTATGTGCAAATACGCGCGTTTTTTGGAGCTCTAGCCTTTGGGTTACTACAGTGAGTTGCATAATTATAGGTCCACCCAGAAAAATAAATTTTTCTTCATAAGAATATGCAAATAATCTCCCAAAAAATTTCAGTGGTTTCGTATTAGGATATGTAACAATAACACAGCGAAATATGCTAAAAAGAAATTTTATTTTTCTAAAAAGTGCGGCATTTTTTAGTATTAAGGTGTTGCAAAATAATAGGTCCACCTTAGATTTCTTTTTGAAATACCGCGTGATTATATATCATTTATGCAAATTTGCGTCCTGACATGTGCTTTCGACGTCACTGAGCTGTAGAATGTGTTTTTAACTGTTACTTTTAGTATAGTACTTGTTTAATGAACAAAAAAAGAAATGGGTCGCAAAAATCAGCTTATCGAAAAGGAAAAAGGTCAAATTAAAGCTTTTAATGAATGTGGAAAGTCGAATAGAGAAATAGCGAAATGTTTGTAACGATTACATAATGTGGCAAACAATTTTATTCCATTAAAGAATGCTTACGGTACAAAAAAATCCCCCGGGAGGTCTGCTAAACTGACCTCTCGCCAAACAAGGATAATTGTTAAGGGGGTTCCATCTGGTTCAACTTCATTGGGTGCTTTAGCACGTCAAAAGGACATTCCAATCTCAACGTCAATGCTGTTTAGGACCCTGAAGACAGTGCACTGTTTAAGATACAAAAAAGGCAAGCTGCCCTAATGTTATACAATAATGTTTGCCACCCACGTATATTTAGCTCAAGCTAGAGCTTTTTCGTTTTTGGAGGAAAAAAAATTCCCCCACGAAAAAAACTCGCAAAAACTCGCCCCGGAGGCTTTGTGTGTTGACCATTATTTGGCAATTGTGTTATCCCTGTGAAGGGTAATAATATCTTACATATACCCTAAAGTTATCTGAAAAACACAAAGAAAAGAAAAGAGACTGAAATTTGCTAAACAAATAATGACTTGGAAAGAAGACTGGAGAAAAGTAATATTCAGCGACAGAAAAAAAAAATCAATCTAGATGGGCCAGATGGCTGGCAATTTTATTGGCACGACTTGCGCAAAGAAGAAGAACGAATCTTTTCGAAGCGACAAGATGGAGGTGGTTCTGCCATGATCTGGGCAGTCTTTGATTGGCAAGGAAAAAACATATATTACATTCTTAAATACTCGTATGAATGCCACAGATTATCAAAACCTACTTGATGAGCACTTGCTACCATTTTCAGCAGAAATCGGAGGGCCATGCTTCATGCTTTAACACGATAATGCCCCAATTCATACAGCTAATTCAACCTCTGAGTGGTTTATAGAAAACGGTGTCCACATTATTGACTGGCGACCTTACAGTCCAGATTTAAACCCCACAGGCAATCTATGGTGAACACTTGCAAGAGCTGTATATGCAGTTGGGAAACAATATGATACTACTAATGAACTGAAAGAGGCAATTCTGTCTGAATGGCGTGCCATCGATGTGCATTACTTGCAGAATGTTATTAATTCTATGCAAAAAGAATTTATGAATTGATTCTAAAGAAGGGAGGAAAAATCTACTACTAATAAATTTTTATGAATAAGTTTCATATGGTGGACTTATCTTTTCGCAACACCTGTTTTTAATTATTGTGACTTTATTTTTGTAAGTACATTTGCAATCATTTTTACATAATTTGTTGTTACAAGAACCTTGTACCTTGTAATAAATATAAGTTAAAAATGCAAAACAGTAATTCAATAGAACTTTTGTTTTTTCGGATAGACCTATCATTATGAAACGCGCTGTAGTCACCACCTTCAAGTGGGGAGTGCTAAAATTTTCATCTCCCGAATAACGGATGCAAATAAAGTGTTCCGAAACTCTAAGACCGCCTTGCCGTCCGTCATCGTATTTTTATTACCGAAGGATAATTTGTTTTGAAAAAGTAAGTACGCTCCAAAAGAAAAAAACAAAAACAAAAACCGATCGTTTCAAGTTTCGATAATGCAGGGACGTAAGAAAGGGGGTTCAAGGGGCTCAAGTTCCCATTGGATATCAAATCACATTTTCTCTGATGCTGCATCACATGATTCTCATTAAGGCTATTTGAACCCCACGATTTTTGAATTGGTACATTACTGCAACAATGGCGTATTATATAGAGGTTTATAGAGATGTCTACAATCCTCATGCGCTTACGTTACTTAGAAATGAATGAAACATTTCTTATACAAGATATTGCCTTTGGTACTTTTACGTTTCTCAAATAAAGAAAATTTATATTACAAATCACAGACCGATAACTAAGATAAGATCTAAAAATAAACGAAAAGCTAAACGGAATATATTGAACGCACTAATACAAGAATTAGGCACAACAGACCTATCGGGTAAGGATATCAACCAAGTACAAGTATTCAGGTATTTGGGTGCTGAATCAGAAGGTTGGTTGGTTGGTTTTTTGTGTTCTTATGGCGCAAGGACAGCAAGGGTCATTCTGCGTCAAACGAGGTGAGAAGATGGACATATTCTTAATATAAAAATAAATTAAAGCTAAAGTGGCAAAAACGTGTCGAAAACTATTTAATAAAGGCAACTAACGAAACGATATATATATAAAGAAAAATCATATGAGATGGGAATAGTGAATATTAGATAAAAAGTTAAAAATGATTTCATGGTTAAAAGAGTCACATAAAATGTTACAAAGGCTAAAATTATTTTGGTTAAAAGTTAATGTACGTTGCTGGTTAAAATTGGGGTAAATACATAAAATATGCAAAACATTTAATGCTTCACCACATGTGGCACACATCTGAATCAGAAGTAGTGGGAGAAGGAGGCGGATTGTATGTGTTGTCATGTCGTGTGGATTGTGGTGCTGTGTTGTGTGTGAAAGGACATTGGAAGGAGGATTCAGACATTGGGGTTGAAATGATGAGATATGTCTTGAATCCTGGCAAGTAAGAAACCGCTTCTAACGAAAGAATACAACTAAATTTCGCCACTGGCCTAAAGTATAAGAAAGGATTCTGCAACGTTTCAAGAACTACTGCTCCTTTTATCTCTTTTCTCGATAAAGGGAACAGTAGTTTTCGAAACTTTTCGAAACATTTCTTATACATTGGATCAGTGACTAAATTTTACTAAAAAATTGTAAAGAAGCTTAGAGGTAGCATTTATAACGAAGTTATCAGGATGATAACTTCGTTATAAATGATTACCCTATATGATGATTACTATATGATGATTACCCTATATGACGTATGAACGTGAGTGATGATTTGAGAGTTCTAAAAGCAGTTAAATTCATAAAATTTTCTATTTATGGATCCTAATTTTCACAAATGGGGCCCAAACTCCCATAAATAGAACTAACGAATATGTATTTCACCTTGGCATGGAAATGCTATTCAGTGTTCAATAAGAAATGTCCACTTCAATAGAAATAGTACGGTGAGAATATCGCAGAAGGTAACGCACACAGGAGGAGATCTGAAAAAAGAAATGAAGCTAGTATGTGTAATAGTGATCTGCTACAAAATGCAAAAAAGATAAAAAATAAAATAAAACCAGCAAATGAGAAATATGCAGGGACCAAGGCACACGACAGAGAAAAGGCCCTCAAAGCTACGGCTGACTTTAACTTTATACACAGCAATGCCCTAGATAAGAAACCATGGAAGTGGCAATGTCATATCACTGACCCCGAATGGGAAAATAGTGAGAAAGAAGAAGGAGTGACATATTATTGAGATTTTGTTGCTAATATGGAATAGTATATTAGCAAGCTACAGATTTTGATGTCTTTTTAACAGATTCAATATCCTAGGTACAACGATGTCAATGGTACCACTGGCGTAACGGAAAATCTCGGACCCCCGCAATAATTTATTGGGTCCCCTTTTACGAAAATTAATTTGTATATGCATATATGAAAAAAAAATAGATATAATATATATGTAATAGTGTTGTGTCTTCTATAAGAAATTTACCAGCGATGCATTCCAATATTTTAAACAGAACATATGTCTATTAGTCACCGTTTCTTGAGGTAGGGTTCTGGTACGAAGTGTATACTATAGCTTCAAAACTCGTCTAGATTTTATAATTTTCGGTTGTTGAGTTCAGTTTTAAAGGCAATGAAAACAGCTAAAGTAAATATGCGTAATGAGTTTGCCACAGTATGATATTATTTTTTACATACAAATTGTATGGAAATATAAACGACGACAAAAGGGGGCTGCTTTCTTTTTCCTGGGGCCTCCCCACGTAGGTTACGTACGGTCAGCGATTCTGTCTCATCTAAGCAATCTTGGAGTATTGAACTAATTATTTCCCTATACCGGTATGCTGGTTTCAAAAGTTGTATTGTCCCCTAGGAAGTATTGGCCACAATAATTTTTTAGATTACTTTTTTATTATAAAAATGAAAAGCATCACCGCTCGGAGGACATGCTAGGCTGTTGGTCTTTCCTTGGACAACCAATCCATCGAACACTAGTGGGACGTATAATTTCACTGATGTTCAGAATTAGGGAGTAATCAACAAAACTGACACAAATCTAGATTCGAAAAACAAAATTAACATTTAAAAAAATCCATTGTGTAGTTTTATAAATTCTAAACGAATGGAATAGCTGATATGACGAGTATGACAGAGAGAGAAGTACAAAGAAAAATATACCGTATATAATTACTGAATGCTCGTACGATAGAAAATTACAGCAATGTCGTTTTCAAAATTATTGGAGGGGGGCACAAATTATATACATTTACACGTTAAAATATATGTAGAGTTCCAATTTTCATCAAATTTTTTGGTAGGGGGGGTGGTGGGAGGGGCTCAATCTTCACGAGTTCTACGCCTATGTATCGTATGCCTGTAACTTTAGGACTATGAACATTCAGGGAGCTATACGACTGTTAAAGTGGTTCCTTTTATCTTTTATGAAATTTATAATCAAGAATTTACTGGATCAAGGTCGAGCAGTTGATATATTTGCATATGAAGTAAATTTAGTTACATCTTTCTTCCACATAATGTGAACTTAAATGTTATCCTTCGATTTTAAACATCCATGACTAAGCATGGAAACTAATATTGTAATTGAATCAACATTATAATCAATAGAAGTATCGCTCTGCCATGTCTGCCGGGATACGGATGTGATACCCGTATAGATCCTATTTTTAGACCAAACTTTGCACGAACAAATTTTGGCTCGTCACGTATCTGATCTCTGATCTCTGGGTCCCTGAATGATGAGATAACTCAGCTCATTTCCTTTATTCAAAATACGCTTGCTCGATTTGCTAAATAATTTATGGGTTTGTATTTTTATTATATTTTATTTATTCGTTTACTTATTTTTTCTTTTCTTATTTTTCTTATCATTGTACATGGATTATTGTTGTTGTTCTGTTTTGAAGTGCTGGTGGAGAACCTGGGCAGCATGGGCTTCGTCAGACGCAAAAGTCTTAACCCATTGCTCCTCTGGCAAAATTGTTATAATATTATTAGGTAATAGGCTACATATGTTTCATGTATAATTTTGACCAAAATAAAAGAATTTATTATTATTTATTATCCTGTTAGTAAAAATGTTCTCAAATTACGTAATGTTTACAGAGGATATAATATACAGTGAAGTCCCTATAATCGGAGCTAAACGGAACCAGGACGACTTCGGATTACCGACAATTTGGATTTTCTGAGAAATAATAAAAATGCATAAGATGTTATTTCACTTGAAAAAGGACATTCTTGGGTTGTTGGCCACCCTGGCGCAAAAGCAGTAAAAGCGCCTTCCTTATTAATTTAATAAATATTATGATAATATTATATTACCATATTATAAAATATTTTAATAATAAATTATTAATTTAATGCGTTTGGGATTTTTGATGTGTAAATTGTTTACTTTTCTACTATATATATATATATAAACATAGTTTGAAACAGTTGGCACATGCAAAAGAGAAATTTTTTTAATTTTTATTTTCATAAAATGAAACAAAAACCGCGGATATTGTTTTATTAAAATATCAACAATATTTTAATGAATGGTTTGCGGCCGCCCAGGTATGGCAGCACCTTTTGCACTCTTGCCAGAAACGGCTCTGACCTTGAAATATCTCTCAAAATACTTATATACCTTTATTTCTTTAATAACGATGTGGTTAGAAGTTTATAACTTAAAGAAATCGTCAATCCTTTTTCAGACTACATTTTCTCTGATTTTTCTCTTCAAAAATGTATGGAAAGGGTTTTGAAAGGAAAATTCCAGGAAGTTTATAGACTTGAATTTTCTAATCAAAAATTTCATCGCCTCAAATTTAACGGAACCTCGATTTTCCAAGACTAGGATTTTCGAGACTCTAATGTACATTGAGTGGAAAAAAATTCTCCATCTTTGTGTTTTTGTCTAGGAACAAGTAATCTAATTTAATGTGTCTAAAAGTAAGGACAGACATAAATAAGGAAACCTACTTTGTTTGGGGATATTTGCTATCACAGACAAGTACTACGTAGGCCATAATTTACTAAAGTCAATCGAAACAAAAGACGAACACTTCTTTTCTTTGACCTCCAGGTCAACCAATCATTTTGCCCGGAGCCTATTAAGATGCCCATATAAATCAATTACTGAGAAAACAGCTGGTATAAGAAAATCTATAGACTTTGAAAACGTATCGCATAAACGCTAATCATTGCTTTCTTTTTATACCAAAACTTCGGTGTAATGTCCATAGAGGAGATTTAGGGATATTAAATCACATCAGCTTTATCGATTTCAGATATTCACAAGGTAGCATTTGATACGAAACCATTTTACTGTATATATATATTTGCCGAAAATATACTTTCGATAGATTAGTTAGAATACGTTAAAACGCTTGTTGAAATACGTCCAAATGAACTCACGTTCGATTGAATTTTCAAGATAAAATTACACTAATGGTGAAGAAAGATATTGGTATTTAGTTAGGAATATGTTCTTATAGATATTTAGTCAGGAATATATTGTTATAGATATTTAGTTAGGAATATATTGTTATAGATATTTAGTTAGGAATATATTTTATAGATATTTAGTTAGGAATATATTCTTAAGATATTTAGAATATATTCATATAGATATTTAGCAGAAATTTATTCTTATGGATATTTAGTCAGAAATATATCCTTTTAGATATTTAGTCAGGAATATATACTTATAGATATTTAATCAGAAATATTCTTATGTACATTTGGTCAGGAATATATTCTTATAGATATTTAGTCAGGAATATATTCTTATAGATATTTAGTCAGAATATATTTTTATAGATATTTAGTCAGGAATATATTCTTACAGACTTTAGTCATAATATATTCTTATAAATATTTTCAGTTCAATAAAGTTATATTTTATACCTCTACAACGAAATAAAATTATCGAATCACGCCGTAGCCAGGTTTTAATTTCAGGGGTGTTCAGAATTTTTTATAAAATAAGAATAAAGATGCATGTTTTTATATCACGAATTGTTTGTGATCTCTGTTGAGTCCAGAGTGATAGGAGATTTTGGAAGAATTTCTTGTTCCCATCACTTTTTAGAACATAAAATGTAAATATATAATAATTTTAAATTTCATTCAACCATTACGTATATATGTTATACTTCTACACGTGTATTTTTTATGTAGCACTATAATCCTTGTGTTGACCTTTCAGTTACTGAAGGACATGGTTTCCTTAATAATCGTCGCCCATTCTTTCCTGTATAAAGATTTTCTCAGTATCCCTGTTACTTCTATTATTTTAATGTCTTATTCCATTCCATCAAACTATCTTTTCCTGGGCAACCCAATTTTTATTTTTCCTCTAGCTTGGTTTTCTTCGCCTGCTTAATTATCCCAGCTTCTCCCATTTCCCCATATATCAAATCACTGTCTGTAATATATCGAACTAACGAAAATATTGCACATACACTACATGTATTAAAATACACATCGTTTATAATACTCAGTATAGAGCTTCAGTATGTACTAAATAAATCTATTTCTAAATGATTCGAATTAAATAAAAAAAGGAATCCATTTATATTCTACTATCTCGTCGTTCATCGTTATTTTTTATTTACAACTTTTGTATGTTTTATAAATGTCTTAGCAATTGCTGTTTCAACTTCCTTTTACAGTAGACTATAAAGCGAACTATCATGAATTGTTCATAAACCAATCGTAATAAACCTAAGTTCAGAAACGAATTGGAGAAAGTTCATACACTTTGTCAGAAACTTAAATGAAGTTCTTTTACTGCCCGTCCATGAAAGTCTAAAATTCTGCAATTTCGCAGATGGCTTCGCGCAAAAGGTCGAAATATTCCTTCCTTCCTTCCTTCCTTCCTTCCTTTATGGAGGAGATCGGTAGAGGAAGATAATTCCTTCGTGTAGTATGAAAATAGATGGAAGAGGAGGCTTTAAATAGGTTAAATCAGCTTTCGTACCAGAAGAAAATATCGTTAATGAAGAGTGAATGCAGGATGCAATATTTACAGCGGTTTAAAAGGTTTTCAAGCTATTAAACTTCGTAAGGAAAGAAGATCGCTTTCAACCAAGAGGAAAAACCTATGCAGTCTTTGGCAATTCATGACCCTGTAGGCGCTCCGGCTAATATTTAAATAATCGCCAAAAATGAAGAAGTACCGGAGCCAGGCTCAAGTGAGCCTCCGCTCAATTTAAGTCTTGCTCGAGGGAATTGACTATATACCAATTTTTATTCTTTGGCAAAATCCTATACCTTATAACAGCGAACCCCCCAAATCTTTGCAAATCAGATGATCTTGACGGGAAATGTTTGCATGAATCGGTATTTCCTAAATTAATCTAAATATTATTAAAACAGCGGTACACGTATTTATGTTGTTTTAACACACCTCCTGATAATTTAAAAAATTTTATCACCCTCCGATATGGTAGTCAAATTTTATACTCGTCCCTTCAAGGGGAAAATAAGAATTTTTTTTGAGTTTTTAGTATTTCGGCAGTATTTACAGCAGCAGCATTTCCTTTGTCTGTTAACGGGGTTTATTTGAAGTTAACAGAACTTGTATATATTTTTGAGAATTTAAATGAACATATATTAAGAGATAATTGCTACTGTATACAGAGAAAATTCATAGTTTTCGTTATACCAAATACTTTTCACTCCAAACCGAAATTGACTGTGATTCCGGAGAAGGGACGGTTTTTAAAATTGTCACAGAAAACATTGAAATTACAGAAAATCCCTTCGTATCATTCTCATCATCATCCCATGTGATAAATACAATGCTTGAGCCATTGAGCCTGAATGATAATAAACCTGGAAGATGACAAAATGACCGATTTATCATGACTGGCTGTGTATGTGTAGCTAAAATTGAAAAACAATTTGGAATAACGTCGATGCTAGTTAGTCATCTGAGCTGACACAAAGACACAGAAACTTTTTTTAGGGTATAATCGTTTGATGAGATGATAAATTGTAATATGTTACATTAAAATATATCATTGTTAACTATAACGATGTGGATAAAAATTTATCGGTATAATTATTTATAATCAATTCACAATAAATCGGAGTGAGTATCGGAGATCGATTCTAGATACTTCGTAAGAGTATTTATCTCCATTATCGCATCACATATTAGTCATCTTGGAGATAAATTCATTCATAAAATGAATTCATCTTAAATCAAATTATGATGTCATTGTAATTATGAAAAATGACGTCGTTCTTCGAAACCATGGGTATTTCAGGATGTTCCTCATACAATGATAGCCAACGCTTGGTATTAAAGGAACTGTGAAATTGGAACTTTTATTTCAGTAAATTTACTTTAACATTGCTTGAATTTTGCTATAGAAAAGTGAATAAAAAGTTGTTCGTGGAAGAAAAGTACACAACTGTCTCTAAAAAAAATTCTTTTTTTTTTGGGGAAAAAAGTATATTTTAATAATAAGTAATGTTTTAATAATAATGTTTTATTTGTATTAATTATTATTAGTGTATTGACAACATTACAGGCTATTAGCCTTTTCTATTATGGCAGCTCCCTTTACAGTGATAATTGAGCTCTGTGCCACAGGGTCTGCGGTGGTGTCACGTGAATGCGTTCTCCTGGCGTTCCGTTAACGTAAGGCCAGCATTCTCAACGGCGCTAAAAAAAGAACGCTAACTGATTAGTTGCTCATTGCAGACAGGGGTTTGGTTCCCTAGGCCTTAGGTGGTTCGCATTTCTCGGAAAACTGTGGATTCCGTCGTAATTAGATCTTTGCTGTCTTTCCGCCCTAAAATGCCAAAGACAATAGAAATAATTCCTGTGATATAATTCCCGGTACAGCACCATCTAGTGCGTATGATTATAGCCAAAATTACATGACCTTTCTATACATAAAATCACTCTTAATTTTATGCAATTCTGTAAAAATCGCGTAATTACATATTAAACTTCACAGAAATAGAAAATTTTAAATGGTTATTGACTTTTAGATCACTCTGTATATCAAATTTGTAAGAGGAATGGCGTCGTTTGGTTTCAGTAAAAAAAAAATACTTTCACGATTTATCTATTTCTTCCAAAAGACATCGAAAAATGGGATTTATTTTTGCTACCCTTAGGCAATCAAAGAAGTTTAATGCTAACTGACTGACTCACAAGATCGACGAGGTGTTTACAGCTGAAGAAGAAGAGGCATTTCAAACATTTGTTTTTGAAGAAGAAACTAGTTTTGTTGTGAATTGTTTTCCGTCCTACAAAAAGTGTCTTCGACACGTAAATCGCCAAAGTTTTGCTCGTTTTATTTTTGTGTGACATGCAATGAAAAAAATGTCCTTCATTTGAGATTAAAGACGCAATTGAGGAAGTGTTTTGTTAAGGTGAAAATTCAAAATTCTCTTTTTAAAATGACTAATTAAATTTAAACACACATAAGCACAGAGGTGGACAATTAAATTAAATAAAAAAAATAAATAAATAAATAAATAAAAAAAATAAAATAAATAACAAAAAAAATAAATAAATAAACAAAAAATAAAATACAAACCACACTCTCTCTCTCTCTCACTATTATACAAATATATGTGTAAATGTTATTAAGTGTTGTGTTTATTTTTTCGAGATTCTGTCCTTCTTGTTTTTTAAATTTTTCAGACGAGATTGTGATTGTATATTCCCTCCATGACGTCCATATCAATTAATGTTCCTCATCTAATGTTCCCCTTCGTTCATGGAAAACTACTGTGGCGGCAACTTAGTCTCTTCAGCCTGAATCTAGTGCAACATCTTCATAACAGAACTTTATTAAACGGACTATCAATGGAACAGTATAGTTTTTTTTTATAAAAATCGGAGTTTGATTAAATTAATTATTTCTATAAGTAAAGTGTCTCTGTTCTGTCACACCATATGATGCATGTATTGTATAACGTTATGCGATCATATCTGAAAATTCCCTGTTTACCCGCTAAACCTTTAAAAGTGTAACGTTCCTTTTTCTCATGCATGTTACCCTCCTTAACCGCCATTTCCCCTATTTCCGAGGTGCAGCTGGGCTATAAGGCCGTTAAAATAACAAACTAAACATTCCTCTCATTTTTGATAAACAGTCCATACCAGCTTGCACCATTTTCTTCTCCACAACTAAGCGATACCGTGGGAGCACTGGACCCTTTCTGCAACGGTGACCTTTCAAGTCATAAAACTGAACGCTTCTCAGAACCAGTGAACAGAAAAAATCAAAACAACTTCCAAGAAATCCCTGGTCGAGGGGAAGTTGTATGACTCACCAAGCGCAAATAAGCTAGACCACCCACAATACTTTCGGGATCTCTCAACGTTAAAGTTCTTCCCCAGTCACCTCCGGCAATAAGAAAAGTCTAATACTACAACCCGCTTCTTGAAATGCCACCAGGAATGTGTCATAAACTTACAGTTTTATGAGAAAAGCTGTCTAGAAAGACAGCTCGAAGCTTAACGAGAGCTATTGCAGCTCTCCCCCACTGTGGGGTCAATCTGGCCAATTGAAAATTAGGAAAAATTTTACGTCAGAATTCAATTGGCCAATCACAATCCTCGATGGGAAGTGATAAGAGGTCAAGCACGAGCGGCTGAGCCAGAGAGAGAGAGACAGAGATCCCGACCCATCTGGCATCAGCGATGTAAACTTAAGGGCCAAAGAGGTGCCTTCTTTGCTAAACAGGGTGAAACTACTAGATGCCATAACTGCAATTAAACTTAAGGGCCAAGGCTCCATTCCCACGGGGACCCGGTCTTCAATAAGATGATCTCGAAGTAACATGTGAGTAACATTCCTTTCTTTCCTTTCATTTAACCTGCAGTAATAAGTGCCTCCTTCTCCCCCCTTAAACCTATAATGTAAGAAATATTTTTTTTGGGCGATACTACCCCCGTTATAAGAAATCAAGAAATTGATTGTTTAAATGTTATATTTGTTTTGATGTTTACCTTGTATATCAAGTTTAAATACTGAGTAGAGATAATTATGTAATAGCGATAATTGATGGTATGTTAATTACTCCCTAATGTTATTATTAAATGACACGGCCCAACTCCAAGCATGAAAAAATACTATATTATGTTGTTTAAATTAATAAAAAACTATGAAACGGAATTATGTTTTTATGTCTGTTTTAAAGAACCTTGTGGTTATTTTTATATTATCTTGGGTTATGGGTTTTTATTATTTGGTTATTATTAACACACAACGCAATGTACCAATGTTTTTAAACACAATCAATTGAAATTTTTACTTGAATCTAATTTTTCAAAATCACCATAACAGTTTAACATCGTAAAAACGATCGAACAAAACAGCGAAAGAAACAAAATAGAAGCTTATGAAGTCTATTAACGTACTCAATAACATTATTTTCGTACGGTTTTAATTTGCATTAGTAATACATGGATATGATGTGCTATAAATATTTTTATAGCTAAGACATTTACATTGATTTTATAGATACCTTCATTAGTAATATAAACATGTGTTTTATCATTATAAAGAAATACTAGTTCGCAGCATTCTATAGACATGAACTGCATTATAATTAATCATAACGCGCTTAACCCCTCACGAAAATATGAATTTTAAATTTTTAAGGACAATTTGGGAAGGATTTTTAGGGCGTTAAAATGATTTAGTTTCTTGACGTGAGATGGATACTTCAAAAAATTCGAATATGAATCGGAAAAAAAAAATTTAAAATTATTTGAGAAGAGACTTTTAGAATTCTTGGATAATTTATTTTTGTGTGTGGATGAATTTTTATTTTAATTTGAAAATGATTTACTTTAATTTGAAAATGTTTTATTTTAATTTGAAAATGCTTTATTTTACTTTGAAAATGTTTTATTTTACTTTGAAAATGTTTTATTTTAATTTGAAAATGT
>QLNU02014176.1:99115562-99167199 GCA_006491805.2 Dysdera silvatica
TTTGCAGTAAAAGTAGCTGAAGAAGCTCCTAAAGACTTCGTGTTTCTGTACCCGTTTGAAGCTTTAACATGGATTTTTGCTTTACTAACTTTCTTAGTTTGTGCAGTCGTACTTTATTTTTACCGAAAAGTAAAACGCAAGGAGACATCGGAAGATTGGATGTCCACCTTCAAATTACTAAATGGAAGCAGAAGCTTGGATTTTGTGACAAGCAAACAAATTCTGCTTAAGGTATTTCTTGCATGTTATTTATTATCCATGAGTGTGTTGATTTATAGTTACGAAGGGGTATTTCTTTCATTTCTTATGGCACCTGTTATGGAACCACAGGTTAGTTCGTTAAACGACCTCATATCGGCGACCCAAAAAGACACATGAAAAATTTATACCTTGCAAACTATTCATGACTTGATGTTTAAATATCAAAATTACGGCGATGATGACCCTATGATGGCAGTATTAGACAAGGATTTTGAAGACCACAAAGCTGAAATTGCGTCTTTGAGAACTGATCCTCTAAGGCTCATAAAGAACAACAACATCCATATAAGCACAACAAGTTCTCTTGAGTATTTAAGATGCAAGTATAAAGAGGGAAAATACATGTATATATCTCCAGAAAACGTTCGAACGTATTATTTTGGGATTGCTTACACTAAAGGTTTTCGTTTCAAAAACAAAATTAACCCAATGATTTATAGAGTTCAACCAGCCGGAATATATACAAAACTTGTGGATGACTATATGTTTAAATTAGTGTTAAGTAGGCAAACGCATAAACATGAAAGTGTGAAAGTTAGGTCGCTACGACTTAGCGATCTAGTAGGCGCTTTGTGGATTGTACTGCCCTGCTATATTTTATCAATCCTTGTGTTTTCATTGGAAATATTTTATTTCAGAATTGCATTAACGAAGCCCAAGAAACTAAAGACAGGAACTAAGAAAAAGAAGAAAAAAAAATCCGTCGTTTTAAATGTGATGTATCAAAACTGAAGAAACTTTTAAATTTCAATATTTTAAGCTACAATCCCGTTTTAAGGTGAAAACTGTCATTTTGAAAAAAAAAATATTTTTCGCGATATATTTTTTTTCTGAAGGTCCTCCATTTTTAGTTAACCAACCAGTTCGATGTCTGATAGTTTAAACTCTCAGCTATAAAGCCAGGTGTTTGTCAGTCGTTTCGAAGTAGGGGCGTCATGGAGGGTGACTGACACCCCCCCCCACGATACATTTGCATCCAACAAAGCTTTATTTGGTGGTCGAATTCAAACCCAAAAGACCTGTAAGCGGTGGACATGGGCATAACATGCAAAATAAGTTAGCACGGTATTTGTAGCATTTTCCCCAATATTAAAATTGCCAATGAGAGTAAATGATTTTCAGATACTTATTCCAAGAGAACATTATTACGGTATAATTCCTTCGACAAAGGTTTTTCAAACGAAAAGTGTGCTCTATTTCAATCATTGTCAAATTTTTCGAGTTTGCATTTATATCTTGTACAGTAAAACTCAATGCCGGATTTACATATTGGCCGGGTAGGACCGGTCCTTGTCCCTGGGATTTTGGGGCCGCCCTAGAGATCCTGAAGGGACGAGGCGCTATTTAAATTTAAGCGTCATGTTATCCTTGGTTATTTACAAATGTCTGAGAAATTTGCATCATAGCTGGATACTGAAGATAAAAAAATCACGATCTATTGACTAAATATTGTGTGGATCGCATTGTTTAAGAGTCCATTCTATCTTTTCTGTCTAGAGCCCCATGAAAATCTTAATCCGGCACCGAGTAAACTCCCTCATTAACGAATCTCAGATGAGATAAAAAAAATTCGTCAATCAGAAAGATTCGTTCATCGGAATAATATAAGGTGTTAGGCAGTACCCAGTACCCTTCTTTAAAATGACTAATTAAATTTAAACACACAAAAGCACATAGGGGGACAATTAAATTAAAGAAATAAAAAAAAAAATAAAAAATAAAAATAAAAAACCACACTCTCTCTCTCTCTCACTATTGTACAAATATATGTGTCAATGTCATTAAGTGTTGTGTTTATTTTTTCGAGATTCTGCCGCTCTTGTTTTTTAAATTTTTCAGACGAGATTGTGATTGTATATTCCCTTCAAGACGTCCATATCAATTAATGTTCCTCACCTAATGTTCCCCCGAATCCAGTACAACTACTGTGGCAGCAACTTAATCTCTTCAGCCCGAATCCAGTGCAACATCATATAACCTCAAGTAATCATCAGACTTAACAACAGAACTTTATTAAAGGGACTACCAAGCAACAGTATAGTTTTTTTTTATAAAAATTGGAGTTTGATTCAATTAATTATTTCTATATGTAAAGTGTCTCTGTTCTGTCACACCATATGATGCATGTATTGTATAATATTATGCGATTATATCTGAAAAATTCCCTATTTACCCGCTAAACCTTTAAAAGTGTAACGTTCCTTTTTCTCATGCATGTTACCCTCCTTAACCGCCATTTCCCCTATTTCAGAGGTGCAGCTGGGCTATAAGGCCGTTAAAATAACAAACTAAACATTCCTCTCATTTCTGATAAACAGTCCATACCAGCTTGCACCATTTTCTTCTCAACAACTAAACGATACCGTGGGAGCACTGGACCCTTTTTTCGCCTGTGACCTTTCAAGTCATAAAACTGAACTTCTCAGGACCAGTGAACAGAAAAAAAATCAAAACAACTTCAAAGAAATCCCTGGTCGAGGGGAAGTTGTATGACTCACACAGCGCAAATAAGCTAGACCACCCACAATACTTTCGGGATCTCTCAACGTTAAAGTTCTTCCCCAGTCACCTCCGGCAATAAGAAAAGTCAACTACTACAACCAGTTTCTTGGAAATGCCACCAAGAACGTCTCATAAACTCACAGTTTTATGGGCAAAAGCTGTCTAGAAAGACAGCTCGAAGTTTAACGAGAGCCAGGCCAGCTCTCCCCTCTGTGGGGTCAATCTGGCCAATTGAAGACTAGATAACTTTTACGTCAGCATTCAATTGGCCAATCACAATCCTCGATGGGAAGTGATAAGAGGTCAATCACGAGCGGCTGAGCCGGAGAGAGCGAGACAAAAATTTTAAAAAGCAACATGGCCCAAAAGACTTCCCGATCCCGCTTGCAAATAACAATGTAACTAGATGACAAAATTTCTGAAGAGGTTTCTTTCCCACTGGGGACACCCTCCGTACCTAAAATGATCTCGAAGTAACATGTGAGTAACATTCCTTTCTTTCCTTTCATTTAACCTGCAATAATAAGTGCCTCCTTCTCCCCCCTTAAACCTATAATGTAATTTCTCTGCTGGGCGGTAATACCCCAGTTATATGTAATCATGAAATTGATTGTTTTAAAGGTTATGTTTGTTTTGATGTTTACCTTGTTCATCAAGTTTAAATACTGAGTAGAGATAATTATGTAATAGCGATAATTGATGGTATGTTAATAACTCCCTAATGTTATTATGACACGGCCCAACTCCCAGTATTGAAAAATTACTAAATTATGTTGTTTAAATTAATAAAAAACTATGAAACGGAATTATGTTTTTATGTCTGTTTTAAAGAACCTTGTGGTTATTTTTATATTATCTTGGGTTATGGGTTTTTATTATTTGGTTATTATTAACACACAACGCAATGTACCAATGTTTTTAAACACAATCAATTGAAATTTTACTTGAAATCTAATTTTTCAAAATCACCATAATAGTTCAACATCGTAAAAACGATCGAACAAAACAGCGAAAGAAACAAAAATAGAAGCTTATGAAGTCTGTTAACGTACTCAATGGACATTATTTTCGTACGGTTTTAATTTGCATTAGTAATACATGGATATAATGTGCTATAAATATTTTTATAGCTAAGACATTTACATTGATTTTATAGATACCTTCATTAGTAATATAAACATGTGTTTTATCATTATAAAGAAATACTAGTTCGCAAGCATTCTATAGACATGAACTGCATTATAATGAATCATAACGCGCTTAACCCCCTCATGTTTAATTTTTAACCCCCTCAATTTTAAATTTTTAAGGGACAATTTGGGAAGGATTTTTAGTGCGTTAAAATGATTTAGTTTCTTGCCGTGAGATGGATACTTCAAAAAATTCGAATATGAATAGGAAAAAAAACATTCAAAATTATTTGAGAAGAGACTTTTAGATGTCTTGGATAATTTATTTTTGTGTGTGGATGAATTTTTATTTTAATTTGAAAATGATTTACTTTAATTTGAAAATGTTTTATTTTAATTTGAAAATGCTTTATTTTACTTTGAAAATGTTTTATTTTAATTTTAATTTTTTATTTTAATTTGAAAAATGTTTTTATTTTAATTTAAAATGTTTTATTTTAATTTGAAAATGTTTTATTTTAATTTTAATTTTAATTTGGAAAATGTTTTATTTTAATTTGAAAAATGTTTTATTTTAATTTGAAAATGTTTTTATTTTAATTTTGAAATGTTTTTATTTTAATTTGAAAAATGTTTATTTTAATTTGAAAATGTTTTATTTTAATTTGAAAATGTTTTATTTTAATTTGAAAATGTTTTATTTTAATTTGAAAATGTTTTATTTTAATTTGAAAATGTTTTATTTTAATTTGAAAATGTTTTATTTTAATTTTAATTTTTATTTTAATTTGAATTTGTAACAACAATGTATCCTTCAAAGTGTATTATTATATGTAAAAAAACACCTGCTTATACTATGATTTGAACAATTAATTTTAAAATTTTCTATGTAGTACCAATACATTGCACTACAATAATTACTCAAAACACGTTAGAATGCAAGCTGACTTGCAACATTTCGAAACAATATTTATGTTCGTAAATTCTGAAGTGAGTCTCGTAACAAGACAGCATATCATCTTTTATTTCGAATCTAATTATTGCAGCAGGAAATCTTCAGGATTATCATCCTTACATATATAATTCGAACATTTCTCAATATATTTATCATTCAGCATGTATCTGGAGTTTAATCAAATATTACTTTTACTATTATTAAATAATTTATATATTTATTTAGCCGCGTTTTAATGCCTAAACTAAGCATTTTATGTACGTGTAACATATGAAAGCATGTTAAAAGATCATCAGAGTACTTTCGAAATTAGTCTTCGAATTCGAAATCGAAAGTAGTATTTTGCGATCATTTTTCAATTTTTGGAGCTGTTTGATGCATGATGGAGCGTTGAGAATGATAATTTTACTTAATACGGGTTCTCACTGAAATCCACTCAAAGTCCAATTTCAAACTTGAGTGGCCATGGATGGTTGCTCAGTATTTATCATTTAACATGTTTCACATACACACACACTCACAGTCCATTTACATCCAATTTCTCTTGCCAGAACCATTACCTGGAACGTATTTTCCATGATATTACATACGTCAAAAATTGCGGCAAAGGAATGCGTAATCGAATACTGAATGTTTCGAAATCTATTACATTTAATACCAGAACAGAAGATTATACCCTATAGTTCTCTAAACCTATTTTCTCTTCCACCCCTCTTTCTTTTCTTTACACTCATTATATTAATACACTATATGCCCAAAAGTATCCGGACACTTTGGATTTTTTAATTTTTTTCGAATTTTTAAAAAAATATTAGGCCAACCATTTTCGAACTTTGGAGATATATAGAACATACTTGAACGCCCACTTTCCAATAAAATTTCAGTGACTTGTGCATTTAAGAAACCACCCACATATTGACAAAGTGAAAAAATATATTTGATCACCCTGTATCATAAAAAGCTGGAAATTATTTGTAACTTTCAGAAAATATTTAACCAGCTATGCTTAATGCCTGTGTGCATTTTTGTAAAATAGACATGTATATTCATGAAGATAGAAACGTTTCTTTAAGAAAACCCAAATTTTGTCACATATTTTTTGCTTATAATATCCACAATTTTCAGTCAAATTTCACGAAACTTACAGAACATTTGTCAACGTACAAGAAAAATATTATACTTAAATTAGAAATTAATATATTGAATACACGATGAGATATGAGCATTTGAAGAAAATAATTTTTTACTGCGCATGCGCGAAAGATATGAATAACTTTCTTTCATAATTTTGTAGTCAATAGTATAGGGCAACTTAAAAAAAATACCAGTGGAATATCTTGAAAATTCAGAAAGTTATCGACGATATAGTGAGCCGTATTTCTCTAATTCTCTGAAAGTAGCTAGATGATAAGGGTTTTTTCCACAAATTGTCATATTCCAAATTACCAAACACCCCTGTTCTGAAAATGAAATATTCCAGATTTATGCAAATAAGGATCAAAAGTATCTGGACACCTGCATGTTTTGCTTCTCCTTTACAGAAGTCAAAAACCTTGCTTGGTGCAGAATGACCATTGTTGTCCTTGCGCCATAAAAATACAACAAGAAGTCAAAAATTAGTATGAAGTGGGGCCACCTTTTGTTGCAGTGATGACTGCCACTCTATCTGGGAGGCTATCTTCTAGTTTCTGGAATTTTTCAGTGGGAATTGCAAGCCATTCTTGCAAAAGAATATTAGTCAGCTCTTGCGCCAATGTGGGGCGTTTTGGCCTAGCTCGCAGTCGACATTCTAAGTCATCCAATAGGTGTTCTATGGGATTTAGGTCTGGGCTCTGAGCAGGTCGGTCCAATTCCTCAACATACATGTCAGCAAACCAGCTCTATACAGCCCTTTCTGTGTGGATAGGAGCACGATCTTGTTGAAACAAGAATGGACCCACTACCACTACACTACTGTTGCCACAATGTGGGCAGCGTGGAATTGTCCGAAATGTCGAGATAGCCTCCCGTCTTCAGAGTTCCCTTCAAAGGAATTAAAGTGCCAAGCTCGAACCATGAGAAACCACCCCAAACCATTATGTTTCCACCACCAAACTTAACTTGCGGCACAATACAGTCAAGTAAAAAGCGTTTACCCAGCATTCTCCACACCCAGACTCTACCATCTGATTGCCAAATAGTTTACCGTAGTTCATCGCTCCATAACACTTCACGCCACTGCTGCAGGCTCCATGTTTTGCACACTTTGAATCATTGTAAGCGACGCTTGACATTGGTTGCAGTAATGCTTGGTTTATATGCAGCTGCTCGGCCATGAAAACCAAGACTTTGCAGTTCCTGACGAACTGTTTTTGTGCTGACGTTGCATCCAGAGGCTTTTTGAAAATCCGCACAATCGGATTTTCCGTCGATTTCATGCGGTTCGCTTTCACAACTCTCTTCAGCACTCTGCGTTCCCTGTCTACTAGACGAAGTGGTCGACCAGGTCGTGGATGCACCGTTGTAGTCCCCGTATGTTCCCACTTTACGATAACATCATTAACGGTGGAACGGGGCACTCGTAACATCACAGAAATCTCACGAACAGATTTTCCACAGCGGTGACAACCAATGACTTCACCACGTTCAAAATCATTTAGCTCGCCCTTTCCTCCCATTTTACTTTTCTAGCTTTGAAATTATAATTGTTAACTCGTCAGACTTCTTTTATACTTGTCTGAGAGCTAGAAATTTGACGTCACTAACAGAATCCACCACGTAGAGGGGTGTCCGGATACTTTTGATCCTTATTTGCATAAATCTGGAATATTTCATTTTCAGAACAGGGGTGTTTGGTAATTTGGAATATGACAATTTGTGGAAAAAACCCTTATCATCTAGCTACTTTCAGAGAATTAGAGAAATACGGCTCACTATATCGTCGATAACTTTCTGAATTTTCAAGATATCCCACTGGTATTTTTTTTAAGTTGCTCTATACTATTGACTACAAAATTATGAAAGAAAGTTATTCATATCTTTCGCGCATGCGCAGTAAAAAATTATTTTCTTCAAATACTCATATCTCATCGTGTATTCAATATATTAATTTCTAATTTAAGTATAATATTTTTCTTGTACGTTGACAAATGTTCTGTAAGTTTCGTGAAATTTGACTGAAAATTGTGGATATTATAAGCAAAAAATATGTGACAAAATTTGGGTTTTCTTAAAGAAACATTTCCATCTTCATGAATATACATGTTTGTTTTACAAAAATAAACACACGCATTAAGCATAGCTGGTTAAATATTTTCTGAAAGTTACAAATAATTTCCAGCTTTTTATGATACAGGGTGATCAAATATATTTTTTCACTTTGTCAATATGTGGGTGGTCCCCTAAATGCACAAGTCACCGAAACTTTATTGGAAAGTGTGCATTCAAGCTTGTATACTTGGCGCAGTATAACCCAGATGCTCTTGCGCCATAAAAAAAGCCAAACAATCAACCAATTGTTCTATATATTTCCAGAGTTGGAGAGTGATTGGCCTAATAGTTTTTTAGAAATTGGAAAAAAATTAAAAAATCCAAAGTGTCCGGATACTTTTGGGCATATAGTGTATATATCGAACGGAGAACCAGAGTGGTTGCCTAGAAATGATTAGCGCAGGAACCAGAAAATGAGTACTGAAATAGTTGAACAACAGATGAATTTATTACAAAACGATGTTTTCTGTTTTGAGATATGAGGTTCGTCACGAGCTGAATAAATTTTATATGAATTAAAAACGAGAGACCATATGGAGTTCTTTTTGAAAATATTTGTGAATGTACGTAACGCTTCACTGTAGCATAATGCTTATTTATTATGAGACCCAGATAGCGTAAAAACGTCTGAGGACGTCCTCTGGAAGTCCGGCGCGGACATCGCCAACGTCCCCAGGCTATTCAAAACACAGTCGGACGTCTGTTGGACGTCCTGTGGTGATCCACATGCAAGCTTGAAGTACGTTCTTTGAGGGTCTTGAGGATGTCCGCTCGAACGTTTCGGAGGTTTTTAGAACAAAAACTGGAATTCCTGTTAGGATGTTTTAAGAACTTATTATGGCGCATTTTAGCCATGGTCATACCGGCCCTGGACATCTATTGGGATCTGGTTAACCACAGCAAAAGCACTACACCTAATGCTTTTTACCAGCAGTTATTCTCTGAATTTCAGGATCATTTTCAAGACTCCAATTTCATTTTTACAGATGGATCCAAAACAGAAACAAATGTAGGTTCTGCATTTGTCATTAATAACAGTGCCATTGCAGAAAAAATCCCCCCATCATACTCCATTTTCACAGCAGAGCTTTATGCCAGTTCCAGGGCTTTTACATATATTTCAACTCATTGTATAATTTGTACCGATTCTCAGGGCTTTTTAAAAGCACCGGAATCCTTTAAATATTCACCTCATCCTATTTTATCCAAAATCCATTCACAACTGCAGCACCTGCACAATCATTCCAATATTAAATTCTGCTGGATCCCTGCTCACATTGGTATCAAAGGGAATGAGGCTGCTGATGCAGCTGCGAAGGCAACGAACTCACCACTTGCTTCTAGCCAACTTCTTCCTTTCTCTGACCTGAAACCAATTATCAAGACCTGTGTGAATCAAAGGTGGCAAGAAGAATGGGATCATCAAACCAATAACAAATTGAATAATATTAAACATACAATTGGTAACTGGCCCTCCTCATACCGTAAAAATCGGAAAGAGGAGGTTCTCCTTGCTAGACTTCGCATTGGGCATTCCCATCTCACCCATAGACATCTGTTGGAAGGAAAACCAGCACCAATTTGCCAAGTGTGCAATGAACCCATGAGTGTTTTACACATTTTAACTCAATGCCCCTATTATAGACTTGCCCGCACTCTTACTTTTAACTCTTCATCACTGTCTGACATTTTAAATGACCATGCTGACCATACGCACGTTTTTAAATTTTTAAAAAGTACTGGCTTTTACTACAGTTTTTGATTTTACCATGTTTGGCGCAGTATAGCCCAGATGCTCTTGCGCCATAAAAAAGCCAAACAAACAAACAAACCTTTAGGATGTTTTACGGATATTATTTAGATGTTCTCAGGACGTGTCTCGGCGGTTTTGGGGACACAAGGATTTATTTGGAAGTTTTCAGGACTCGTTACGGCAGTTTTTAGGACGAAATTTGGATTATTTAAGGATATTACTTTGATATTTACAGGACGTATTACGGCAGTTCTTAGGACGAAATTTGGATTTACTTTTGGTACGTTTTAAGGACATTTTTGAATGTTTTTATGACTCGTTATGGAGGTTTTTATGACGAAATTTGGATTTACTTTTAGGAAGTTTTAACGACATTTTTGGATGTCTGTAAGACATATTACATATGTTTTAGGGCTATAATTCGATTTCCTTTTAAGACGTTTTCCTTGATATTTTCAGGATGTATTATGGCGGTATTTAGGACAAGAGTTGGATTTATTTTTATGATGATTTAGGGATATTATTTGGATCTTTTCAGGTTGGATAAAAGTTGGATTTCCTTCTGGGACCTTTTAAGCATACATTATTTACATATTTTCAGAACGTTGTACAGTTGTTCCTAGGACAAAAGTTCGATTTCTTTCTAGGATGTCTTCAGGAGGTGTTATGGCAGTTTTTGGGACAAAATTGGATTTCCTCTTAGAATGTTTTCAGGATATTTTTTGAAACTTTCACGGCTGTGCATAGGACAAAAATAGCACTAATCCTAATTATTACCTTAGATATATATATTTATTCAGATCATGTTTTATCTGAATATATTTGAAACTATATTTCCATATGTATGTATGGTTGAAGTAATTAGTAAATGGAAGTCCTTTCCGCTGTGTTTCACCACTTGATTTTATTGCTAATATATATAACAATGAATCTTTTAAATTATTTACCTGAAGTTTGTTTGCCAAACATTTTTTAGTAAACCTATAATTTGCTTTCTTTCAGTTTGACAAATTATTCATATTTTCACCCCTCCCCCTTTATAATGGGAATCATATTTATTATAAGTGATTTGCAAATAATCTCCAAAGAATAGATATTTTTCACCAGAATCCACTTTTCAGGGATTGTAGCGTGTTAATGATAAATTTCCCTTAATACCTTAATGATTTTTTTTTAATTACATTTATTTCTAAATTCCTTGAATAATTTTAACTTTTTGACGAATACCCAGATAATTCTTGAAATACCGAATTCTCTGATTTTTCCAATCTGTGGACACCCTGATGCAGCCATTACTCGTTTATAGAAACTTTCGCATCAATAAATCGTAATATTCAATCATTATATCTATATTTCACTTAAACGGTTTTCATCGTAATTTATCAATAAGCCTTTCAATTTAAGCTAATTCGTAAGAACCAAATTCAAAACCTGACAACAATAATCAAAAATTGTAATTAACATTCGTACAAACAAATCTATTTTCAAGAAAACCGTCCAGATTTCAACGACCGACTGGCTGTTTATAAGAAACCAGCCAGCACGAGATAAAGATCAAATTTTCCAGCATTGCACTGAGTGGGGTGTATAATAACGATTAATGAAATAGAACATACCAATACCGAAGTTCTTTGGTAAGAGCATAGACGTTATTGAGAAAAATTTTGAACTTAACGAAACACAGAAGAGAACTCACATGACGATACGGCTGCTAGAAGAACCAATACTATGTAGAGTGTGGCAGCACGTTACATGATAGAAAAGCACACAATTTTGGTTACTTGGCGGACATGAATATCATACGAACGTCGAAAGTATGTCTGTATTGTGTTACATCCTAGGGGCGTCCTATATGAACATCATACGGACATTCCAAACGAATATCCTACGAACGTCCGACATATGTCCGCATTGTGCTGCATCCTAATAGAGTCAGAAATGCATATCCCAGGGACTCTGAACTGAACATCCTACGGACGTTCAAAAACGAATTTCCTACGGGAGACAGAAATGAATATCCCATGGAAGTTCCAAAGTGGACGTCCTACGAACGTCCGAAATATGTCCGTATTTTGCTACATCCTAGAGGCGTCCGAAATAAACATCCTAGGAACGTCGGAAATGAACATCCTACGGACGTTCCAAAGCGGGCATCCCACGGACTTCCGTAATACGTCAGCATTGCCTGTGGACAAAGCATGTATATAAGGGACCAAAAAAGGACGTCCTGGCGACGTTTAGTACTATCTGGGGATATATGACATTCGTATGTGAATTTTCATTGTTCAAATGAGCAACTTTAGTTTTCGTCATTTTTGACAATATGCTATTTTTTTTATATTTCAGCTGAATGATTGTAAAAAAAATCTCAATTATCGGAAGTCGTTTTAGTTCTTGTATATTTTGCGATTAATCCTTTATTAATACTTTTCTTTACGGGGTTAAATGGCAAAACTAGTGCATTCTAAATCAACCAAACATACAGTGGGTACTTCTGGATTTGCGGCGATGCAGTGGCAACGTGTTGGACTGGCATTTCGTTGATCTGGGTTTCTGTGCCAAAGAAAGTGAGAGAATAAAATAAAAGCTCATCGACTAACTACTTACAGTTTAGTTCCCTAGACGCAAAGTGGTTCGAATTTCTTGGAAAAACGTAAGTCCATTGCCTTACGATGTGGCAGTGGTAATGTGTTCACCTGGCGTACTGTTGACCAGTGTTTTTCTTCTAACAGTGCCAAAAAAAACCAAACTATTGTCGACTAACAACTTGATGTTTGATTTCCCACATTCGAAGCTCTTCGAATTCCTGGGGAAAATGTAGGCCCATTGCCCTGAGGTGTGGCAATGGTAACGTCTTCACCTAACGTTTAGATGATCCAGGTTCATCTTCCAACGGTTCCAAAGAAAGAGAGAGAATAAAATAAGAACTCATCAACTGACTACTTAAGATTACGCTCCCTAGACCCGAAGCGGTTGGAATTCCTTGTAAAAATGTAGGCGCATTGCTCTGTAATGTGGCAGTGATAACGCGTTCACCTGTCGTCTAGTTGATCCGAGTTCATCTTCCAACGGTATCAGAAAGAGAGAATTAATAAACCCCCAACTTTTATCTACTAACTACCTAGTGTTTGGTTCCCTAGGCCCGAAGAGGTTCGAATTCCTTGAAATAATGTGTTTAACCTTGATTGTATCCTTACTTTTAATTCATGATCACTTTCTAACATTTTAAACGATTATCATATAATAATATATAACATTTTCAACGATATCTGACTACACTGCTATGTAACAAAAGTATTTTTACAATTACTTACACTCCATTTAACAAAATATTATTATGTCGAGCTTTTCTTCGAGATTGAACCTTTTGTTTTAAAGTTAATTACGTCACAATTTCTTTTCTAATTTTATGCCTGTTTTGAAAGGACCTCTGATACAAAACAATTTTCTTTTATCAAAATATTTTGCTTAATAATTAAATTCTTTAAAAGACTCCATTCTTTATTTTAAAGTATAGGAAACAACTTATTGAGAATAAAGTAAGAAAGTAACAAATACTTATCAGAATAAAACCATAATAAATCTAAAAATTTGGGTAAATATGCAAAGGGGAAACTTTTACAAATTAATTAATTTTTTCTATAGTTAACGTGAAACAAAGTGTATAAACGAAGTATAGTTAATGTGAAACAAAGTAATCTGGAGTGCTTACGGCGTTAGCGGCCCTCAAAAATGTTTCAACATAACACAATGATTAAGAAAAAAATTATATGACTGGGACTATTTAGCATTACAAAATAAAGTGCTTCATTGGTCCGAACGTCAAAGGTAAGGAAAAAATTAAGACGTTAAATTAAAAATAGACATTTTTAAACGAAGTTAGCTAAGAATATATCAATCACTTGGTTTTTCTTATTTAACTTCGATGTTGTGGATAAATGAAAGGGTTTTATTTAGGTATACTGCCGCATATAAACACAAAGAAAAACCAGTACGGTGTAATTATAAATTTCTGATTCTCAGAACTTGGCAACAAGTTTTTTTTGTCGGGGTCTCCGTGGTAATTATAAGGCCACCATAATAAATGTTACAACCGGCATAGTCTACTGATGCTACCTCATTTAACTAATGGCGTGTATATTTATTTTGACCACCATTTAGAACCTCCTTATGACTTATAGGAAATATAACATCACATACACAAAAGGTCAATCGACCAAATACTTCGGGAAAGTATATAATGACCACAAAAATCTTATTTTTTGGTGCTTGATTTGAACGGCCGCCCAGCTTGCACAGCCCTGAAAGTAACGGGAACTAATTTCGTTAAAAAGTTTTACTTTGAAACAAAGTTTCAAACATTGAATAATTTTTTTTTATAAATTCAGCTACATTAGAACTTAAAATATTGTGATAGCAAAATATTATACCAATTACATTTCGAATCCTTAACTGTCATTAAGCTATTTAATCACGCTGTGATTAAATTGATTGTAATTAAAATGACCGGATTACTGAATGTATTGAATTCCACTCGAATTTTAACATGTGAAGGTATTTACAAGCAGACTGGTGTAATGTTTCGTTCGAAAGATAAAATAACTTGATAAAAATGATTTACATATAAATTGTACTGTTCTGCATTCTTACTGTATCATACGTATATTGTAGTTATAAGTATACTAATTGTATAACGTGTAAATATCCTGAAATATCCTAACTCCACTCCTATTTATATAGATGATGAATTTTTATTCATTTTTTCACAGGAAATAATTATGTCACAATTAGCTTTTTTTTGTAACAATGTAGAAATAGATTGGACGTCCTTCGCTTTAACCATTGAAAATGAAAAAACATAATTTATGAATAACTCATCAATCAATCTGTCAATGAATACACATATACCCATGCAAACGCATCTATCTATCTATCTATCTATCTATCTATCTATCTATCTATCTATCTATCTATCTATCTATCTATCTATCTATCTATCTATCTGTCTGTCTGTGCCTGCCTGCTTACCTCCCTCCCTTCACAAAGGTTTAGTTGAAAAATCTATTTAATAATTAAGGAGAAATTTTAATGTAAACAAAATTCGAAATTCATCTATTTAATTATGTAAAACATGCTGCAGGTATTTATGAACACAAGATCATTGATATTTACTTAATGAATTTTTTAAAATAAAATTATAAAACTGCCTATCCCAAAAGTTTATACAAAAATCAAACTTTGCTTCTTGAAAAATCGAAAAGATATTGCAAATTTATACGATGATATCCCTGTGCTAGCATTACGTGAAATATATCTTTCATCGATAGATAAATAATTTCTATCCCCCACTCTCAAGCTCAAATTAGAGCTTTCTATGTATAGGAGAAAAAGAGACACCACCCTGGTACGGAGTCGAACCGGGGACCCACCGCATGTACCGATGCACCTTAATCAGCTCGGCCATCAAGACACAGGAATGGTGCTCCTTTACTCCGTATTATGAGGTTTTATAAGGTATTCTTACAAGGACTTAATTTCTAACAAAAAAAGTTCAGGAGCCCTAATATTATGATAAATCGATTAAAAAATCGAATGGCTGCAAAAGAATCGATAAATCATATTTGAAAATTCATCACTTTGAAGGGGCCTTCGGCTAAAATTTAAATAATCGCCAAAAATGAAGAACTACCGGAACCGGGCTCCGGTAGGCTCCCGCCCAATTTAAGTCCCTTACAGGGGTTAACGATTGCCAAACAGTCAACGCACAAAGCCACTGGGACGCGTTTTCTGCAATTTTTCGAAGAGAATTCCATAGATAATAATTTCTGACTTCCGCGTTTAAGCTCAAACTAAAGCTTTCCGAGTATAGGATAATTTTTTTTTTTTATCTTCTGGGGAAGAGAAACACGATTTAGCAAAGCTAATGAATGGCCTGATCATATACCATGCCTTCTCTATGGATACTTTCAGATTTTCTACGGAGAAATGCTGGGCCCTGCGCAAGGGCGGATTCAACGAGGAGTGAAGAGGGCCATCGCCCCCGCCATTGAGGTTAAATAGGAGTACAATAAAAACGAAGAATATTTTATGTGTTGTTTGTTACGACTGTAATAAATAAAAGTCTTATACTGGTGTCCAAAGTATCTAAGCCTTGGAGAAATGCGATCAAGACGTTTTTCCACGAATCTACAAGTTTCTCGCCCTTCAAACTACGTTTTCAGTAGGTGTTGCTTCAGCAGAACGTAATTCTTTATCGCTAAAGCGTCTTAAAACTAGGCTTCGAACGCGAGTGATAGAAGGGAGATTTTTAATGTACAACAACAGCGACATTCATATTGATGTAAATAAAGTAATTGACAAATTTTCAAAGAAACCAAGATGGCTCGACTTTGCACTATAAACTTCAAATTTTTTAAAAAGTTGCTTGTTATAAAAAAAGTAAAATAATTACAACGCTTTTGTAGTTTAAATTTTAACTTGTTCTATTAATTACATTGTAAATTATCGTTTTGGTTATTGTATATGTCTCCTTTACTAGCTTATCCTTCTGTCATACTTGACTATAATCTACCCTAAACCATATAGTTTAATTAAAGAAAAGCCCATCTTTAATTCATTGTAGCAGGCTTGTAATCAGGATGAAAAGGCAACTGGGGCAAGGTAAGAGGCATATGTGGCACAAGGCGAAAGGCATATGGGACATAAGGAACCGGGGCATTTTTCTATATAGAACATAGCTCGAAGGGGCAACTGGGACAAAGCCCCTGCTAGCCCTGGTTTCGCTACTGGCCTGCATTGTAGTAAATTAAATATTTTGGTGAACATAAAGGAATACTAGTAATATAACAACATTTACCTAAATTACTGACTTCTATCGGTGTAAAAAAAACAACAAAAAACAACCTCTTTTTGATAAAGCTTAAAACTCCGATATTTAGTTAGTGGACATTTACTAGCTGGTCCCTTTGTATTAGGGGACAATTCATTTAAATTAGTAGCCACTTTCGTGTGGTTACATAATCCTATATAATTTGTCTGTATACTAAATAAACATGAATTTGTAAATAAAACATAACTTTAACTGAATAGTCTTGCATTTTTATATCCCTACATATTTTGGTCTAATTATTATCTTTATTCTATTCATATAACGAAAGATAAATCAAAGGAACATACATACTTATCTAAAAATATAATAGCCAGTTTAAATCTTCTTTACACACTTAAAATATATACTAATTTTGAAAAATTCAGATAATACTTGTATATAAATGCCCCATGATCAAGATTACAAAGACATTTTATTTATTTTTCACACTTTTAATTAGTGATTAAAATTTGGTCGCATGCATTTCACTGAAAATGATCACAAATTAATTGCAAGTACGGAATCAAAGTGTTCAGTTGAAACTTTTGCATGTTTCACTACTAGTCCATATTCTGCAGAATTGCACTGGAAAACAATAAAGTGAAGGCTTATTTTTAATCGCAATTCCTCGATATTTAATCGCCCTGCGGCCGGTGGCGACCGTGAATTTTAACCTTTAATTATCGACCAACTGCTCACTGTGTTCGGGTGTTGGCTCCCTATCTCATAAGAGGTTCGGATTCCTTGGAAAATTACATTACCCGAAACATCATGATCCTTTGTGTCCTTGCTCCGTAAAATTCACAAACAAAGAATAGAGAAATGCTTTCAGTCAATCTGAACTCGCCACACTCTTGACCAATGAGCGACGACCTTCAGCCAACAACCAGTGTGAGTGATTTATGCAAGAAGTGTAATGGGAAAGGTGGCCGCCGAATGGGGCAGCGCTGTATTCCCAGACAGGCTTTTGTCACATAAAATGACGACCAGTGGACCGAGAAGGGACACTGGGGGGGAGGGGGCATTGCAGGGGATTGTCGATCGAAACAGGCGTACAGAGACGCACAGCTCACATGATTGTCGTCATTCAACGTCGACCGGAGGCCATCCACGATCAGTCCGCCCCGAAGAGCGGCCGAAATAGATGGATGGCGCGGAAGAACACCCCGGGCCGGCCGGTATTCCTACGGGAAACCACCGGACACCGTTGAGTGGGTGTGGTGCCGCGAGCGGCAGCGAACAGGCGAAAATCATTCCCCGCAACCAGGGCGCACGAGACCAGCATAGTCCGGACAGGCATCACATGCCAAAGTATCATCCACTGTTTGCGAAAGCTGGCCCCCAAGCGATCGCAGCGGACGAAGACAATGACGAACGCCCGTCATGGACAGAAGGCCAAGCACGGCCCTAGCGACGAAGTCCGAATTACGAGGGAGGGCGGAGTCCGGTCCCAGAATAGCAGAAGCAGGCATCCATCCACCGCCACCCGGCGGCCAAAGTGAATATCCCAAGCACTCCGTCTTAAGCGAGCTGGAACCAACACCCGCCAGCCCGGAAACAGACATCCGCACGCCACCAGAGCTGAGACCGAACTCCCAGCCAACAACCAATTAGAGCGCATAATCCGAAATCACCCAATAGCAGCCAGAGAAAGGATACTATAAATGTCTCATATTCTCGAACACTCATGTTTGCGGAGCAACCAAGTGGAAGTCTTGCATTTTGCATAGGGAAATTTGGTCGGCTGTTTCTTCTGAGGATTCTCCGCATATTGCGGAGTGATATGTTATGTGTTTTAATAAACAGACGCGGCCAAATACGCAAAGCTCTATATATTATATTGAGAATATATTATATATATATTACTCTATATATTATATTATATAATATATACTCTATATATTATATTATATAATATATATATATTATATATATTAGAGATAATTCTTATCATCGATGAAAACTGCGGCCTGGGATTCCTATATGTCCTCAATAGAGTTTACTTTGGGACTTAATGCTTGCTAACCTAAAATGCTATACCTGCTATATAAACTTTATTATATATTGTATATTATCATATAATTATATTATTATTATTATATTGGAAACCCGTTTTTGTTGAAATCGACATAGGAGTGAGTGAGTACATAATTTTGCTGATAATCTATTTCTAATCTCCAACACATATTTTAAAGGGCATCAAATTGCTTTCAAGAGCCGTTTAGTAATCGTTAGACGTTTAGTTTTTAGTTATAAATGCAAGTTATTGTTTAACATAATCATTGTTAAATATGTTTTAATTTAGCATGTAGTTAAATTTAATTACACGTACTAGGACCATATGCAAAGTACGTAGTAAAATCAATAGTCTTACCTGTGGACTAAATTTACCCTTAAAATATCAAATATACATATTTAAACATATACCAAAAGAGGTATCAAGTAAGCGTCCACAAAAAATATAAACGTAATTTATTTTAAAAAAATAAATACTTCAAAATACAGTTAGTTAAATAAACCATATCCACAACGGGAGGCCAAACACATGAAAATACCTATCAGAGATCTTAAAGTTAGATTTATTTCGAATAATAAAAGAAATATATTTTCGCGAATACACTTTCTACTGAGCAAGGAATTTAAACAAATATACTTCTTAAAACATTCATGTCACATGATATGTCAATATTAGTTATTTTGCTTACACATAAATATATAGCAATAAAATATCGGAAATTTGAATAATGTAAACCCGACCTGTATTTTATATGAGGCAATCTAAAATATGCTCTGATTTATACAGAAATACGAAATTTAAGGTGAGTCCACATCCAGTAAAAGAGAATATATTATTCCCTAAGGCACGCAAGTAATCAGGTTTGCATCTACGTAAGCAAATTGCTTTTGTGCTTCCCAAATATTTTTCATGAATTTATTCTCGGAAATCTAGCGGGAGCAAATCTTATTGACTCTTTATTTACAGTAAAGATGGGCAAAGAGCGTCAGTCGGTGGGTTGCTCAAAGGAATCAACTCACTAAGGTGAGGACTAATGCGTTTTCAAATCCCTGCATGCGCAATACAAAATAGTAGTGGTCATAGGCGTACTCAGAAAGTTCATAAGCGGGGGTTTATAGGCTCAATGGGGGGTTACAGAGCTACAACTCACATATTCCTATGTTAAATATACAAAATTTCATTGCAATGGGGGGTTACAACCCCAATCAACGCCCTCTTGTGTACTCCAGTGGTAGTGCTGAAGTAGCAGGTTTTCTATTTGTTCGCTACTTTGTACAGAGCAAGAATTTTGGCCTGAAGCAAAAGCTTTTGATGGGATTTTGCACTATGTAGCATTTTATTTATTTCTATTGAGAATTCAGTACAGCACTGTACACAAGAGGTGGGCCAACTTGTTCACTGAACGAGGGAATGAATGAACGATTTTGCCCGTCTGCTATAAATTAGTTGATTCGTTCAGTGGTTCGGTCATTGAAGGTTTTGGCACAAAGCATATTACTGTGGGCTTCTACAATAGAAATGCTACTTGTTTACTTTGCAGGCTTCCTTCGTGGTTGTTATTAAGACTTCGAAGAAACGCAAATTTAATAATTACAGTTTTTAAAATTGGCAACATTGCTTCCTTTTATTTCATGTTTTCCATATATTGTGTAATTTTGCTTTTTGCATTTGGCAAAGGTATGCAACTGCCTTCCGATTTCTGAAATAATAATCAGTCTTCAATTTAATATCGACGTGTGCACAAGTACTACGAACGCATTAAATTCTTTAAACTTTAAGGTCTCTAATTAAATTAATCTAATGACGTAGCACTACGCAGAATGAATAACAAATAGAAAAAAAACAACGTTTTTAAGCGCAGTTGAAAATGTATTACACAAATTTCAACGCGTTTCGGACGGACTTTGGCCGTCTGTCGTCAGAAATATACGTCCGTCTGACATGGAAACAAACAACGAAGTGCTACTGATTCACCGATGGGTTGTGTTGTCGGTTAGATACCATTTCCGGTTATAAAGTTGTTACTAAGGTTGACTGCCGCTCCATCTATGGGAGATTAAACGCTACATTGAATCAGGTGGGGTGGTAGGCGAAGGTTGAAGAACTGAAAGTAGGTTTCTATGAGTTTGCCAAAATTTTCATGACGCCACCATCATTCATCAACCCGTTTCCTGCAGAATTAGATTTTTGTAAGCATTTTTTATTCACAAACACTGCGGTGACATTGTAAATGATCGCAGGTCCACTCCATACTTCAGCCAAGCTTGGAGAAACCTACTTTCAGCTCTTCAACCCTCACCTACCATCCCACCTGATTCAATGTAGAGTTTCATCACCGATAGATGGAGCAGCAGTCGATCTTAATCGCAACTTTTTAACTAGAAATGAGATCTAACCGGCAACACAACCCATCCGTGAATTGGTAACACTTTATTGCTTATTTCCGTACCAGACAGAAGTGTATTCCTGACGAGGGAGGGCCAAAGTCAGTGCGAAACGCGTTGAAATTTGTCGAATAAAATTTCAAGTACGCTTAAAAACGTTATTTTTTCTATTTGTTATTCAGTTCCTAATTACTTTCGGGATGCGTCTTTTTTTTTTTCTTTTTTTCAAAAGAAGTCTTTTGCTATCGATAATTAAATGAAACTCATTAATGTTTACTTAAATTTTTATAAATGCATTTTAGAAGATCATAATCGAAATATAACTATGTCCTCTCTCAATTGTTTTCTTTACTGAATTGGACCATCAATGAAAATATTGATGCTATAAATACTGAAGCAATATTTTAATTGGTTGTTTATTAGAAATATTACTGCTATCCATATTGAATGTTGAGAAGACCCCTATACCGGCCACCTTCGCATATCTAACTGAACAACAACAAAAATCAATACCTAATGAATACTAAAAATTTAAGACAAAACTAATTCTTTTCCTTTTCAATTGAAAGAAATAGTATAAAATTTGGGTCAGATATCAGAAAAAACAGATAAGGTGCTAGGTTCTAAAAGCAGCAGCACATGAGCCAAAGCTAAACAATAACTGATCCGCTATTTAAATTATTCAGGGTAATTGGCAAAATACCAATTCACACAACCATTCAAGTGCTTCATTTCCCCCCCGAGAGAACTACATGATTTGCAAAGATTTTTGGCGTTCGCTGGTGTCACAACAGTAAACGCCAAAAATCTTCAGCGTTTGGCATTTGTTGGAGATTCTACCGATGGGAAAAAATGTGTGTGTGGACAATTCGCTCGAGTCCAGGAGTTTTTCCGCTTGAGACGAAACGGGTCTTCTTTTCTTCTGAAGATCGTGTATTAAGCAGCTTGGAAACCTAAAAAGCTGTAAAATTTGTTTCGTGTTTACTATCCATTAATGGAAATCTAATTTTAGCCTGTTTAGAGGCCTTCTCTTTGGTTTATTCCTATATCACAATGCATACTTCATCTTTTTCCATTAAGTTTTATTATAAAAGAGAAGATGTTTTGATTTTTTGGATGTAGCCTCTCGCAAATGTGCAGGTTTAAACGACATAGAAGCGGCAGTATAGTTCACTCGTTTCAGTTTCTGGAAGACTATTTATAATCCTGGATTCGCTGTTACAAATTAGATGTATTTTTGTTCGCTTATGAAGCATTCGTGGCAGAACAAGTTAGTCTACATTAGAAAGTGAGTTAAGGCTGTACACTCTATAATATTTATAAATTATGTAAAAGGTGTAAAGAAACGAAGGGGTGATATACATTGGGGTAGAATATGAAATCGCTTTTCTCATAGATTTAATCTTTACTCTTGTAAAAATACATCCATCAATGCTAAATTTGCATGAAATATATAAAAAACAACGTTTAATTTAAAGCACATAGTGTGTGCAGTATATGTGTTATACATAATATTTTATAGACATAATGGCACATATAAAATGCGCGTGCAGAATTAAAACAGATATATATAAAATAATCGCATAAAACATAAAAATTATTATATCTGCATTTTAATTTAAGTGTTAAAAATTAGTACAGAAACTATAGGGAAAAAAAAGGCAGTCTCTCTCATACTTGTTATGGCGATCAGTTAAGAAAAAAGCGAATGAGCGTTGAAACTTAGTTAATTGCATTATTAAATTTTATGCTTTAATTTAGTTTATTTCAGTGTATTCTCTCATCGAAGTAAAATTTTATCCACTGGCCTAGTCAATGTTAAGCTTGATCCAGTGCAGTGCATTCTTAGATCTAATAGAAGCAATGATAAGCTATATTTGGTGGAAATAATGTTAAGATGGTTTCTGTGGAATTAATTGTATCATATTTACCTAAACCCTAATCTTAAGCAGAGCTAAAGGAGTCGGTGCTGAACTTGAATGAGGGGGAATTAATGCTAAGCCAGCATAAATAGTATTAACGTTCAGTTAGATCCGATGAAACAGATTCTAAGCTACATTCAGCTAAATTAAAGCTAACGCAGATGTTACAGAATTAGTTCTGCTTAATCAAAATGTGTCCGTAATGTCTAATGGAATCACCGTTAAGCCGGATATAATGTTAACATAAGCTATATTTCATAAATTCAAAGGATATCATAGCAAAAGATAATCTTCAACAAATTATTTGATGAATGGTTCCTGGCACCTCAGGTAAAGCGTGTGTATTAAATAATAATTATAACATTTAGATAAATCATCAGCTGAAGCCACATACATCAGCCATATACATCAGCATAATACATCAGCATAATACATCAGCTAAAGCCGTTGGAATGGCATAACAATATTTTTTACACTATGAAAGATTTGTAGGTAACTGGGACATATAGTGCCGAAAACAAATGAAACAGATTTATTTTTTACATCAAAAAAAGGACTTTTATACTAGAACGTCCGGCACGCTGCGCGTAAATAATGACACAATAAAAGCAACATCATCGCAGTTAAAGCTTTATTTAACAGCTTATGTCTATATCTAAAGCATGATAGCTTCCTCCGTCCCTCCCCTCTCCCTCAGAGCCAAAATAACACTGACGGATATCATATGCAAGAAGTCCTCTGATGCCAACGTACTAGTCATAAATCAGTTCAAGGACTTTTTATCTGATGACATGGGCGCCTATGTGGGGGCAGAGAGGGGCTCAAGCCCCCCTTTAGCCGTTTAAAAATTTTATTTGCCCGATTCATCTATGCATTTATTTTCAAAATGATTTTCGAAGTATAAAAAAAAGCAAAGCAATTAGTCTTTCTAAATAATTCAGTATTTATACTAATTTTCAGGCATTAATAATGATCTAATAATAATAATAAGGTATGCTTTAATTTACATTTATAATTATTATTATTATTACTATTGTGGCCTAAACTCAAAATTTATAAACACGGTACAGTATTTTATACATTTTTTAGTTAATATTAAAGGCCATTTCGTCTCATATAATTAAGGATATCTTCGTATGAGGGAAGCTTTCCACATAAGTGGAACTTAATGGATTTTAGGGTAGAAAACTTTGTTTACATTTAATGTACACAGGTGGAATTCAAGAGTGTTTGGGGAATTACGCCAAATGCGCCCACTATGATTAGAACAATTGTATCCAAACACTTAGAGTGCCTGACCATCTTAATTTTCAGAGTTTGTAATTTGTCATTTTTTTATATCTCGTCCATTCTTCGGTTTCTAGACACTGTGATGTTTATAAACAAGATCTAATTTTTAAACCACTGATATATCTGTTACTCTAATCATTATTATTGCTAAATTGATAATATTTGTAGATTCCATCCAATGAAATCGAATTCCTTGGTCGATGACATGTGGGCAGCACATATGCTTATTAAATTTACCTATAATTTGAGAATGTCAGAAGAAAAATTCCATTCCTTTGTTGAAAAAGAGATGTTTTCAGTTTATTGTTTTCAACGAAGATGTTCCATACTTTATTACAAAGATTGGTTTCTTGGCAAAAAAAAAAAATGGTTGTTGGCTTGAATACCTTCCAATTATTTTCTTATTTTCATACAAGCGCTATTGATTCGTCGTTGAAAACAAGCCTTATTATCAATCTCCTTGGAAAAAGAGTCATCATGTTTTTACCAATTTCAGATTCCCATCTGTTCTTGAAAATGAAAAAAAAAAAGATCTATATTCTTGTTATTTCTTCCAGTGGAATCAAAATTGATTGCGGTTATACTTTTTCCAAATAGTCGACATTGTTGTTTTATAAAATGTGTGCAAGAAATAATAATGTACTTCTTGTAAATTATAATACAATTATTTTAAGGTACAAACCTTTGTTACAAAATAAAGTATTTCAGTACTTAAAATTTTACGTTTCGATTCCTGTATGAGGTCCTCCTTTAGAAGACAGGAATTAAACGATGGGAGATAACAAATGCCACTCTACTTGATTGAAGTTGAAATTTTTTGCTTTAGAATGTTAACGAAAACAGAAAAGAAAACAATGAAATGTAGAACAAAACGTTATTGTCGAGTCTTATAAATTTCTTAAGATGGCTAACTAGACTACGAAAATAGTTTCGTCTTCATATTTATTGAAATTGTTTGGCTCTTCAGATATTTTTATTCTTTTCTATAGATCAGCAATTTTCAACCTCTTTCTTCCTCGTAACAACAAAACTAATTACCAAAATTCTGCGATATACCAAAAAATATTTTTTTCGCCAATCTGATAAAAAAATAGAGATAAATAACAATAATTAAATAAAAACGGATGTGTTGGTTGCTTTTATTCGAAATCTCAGGGAAACGAAGTTAGCGCGCATGAGTAAATAGTTAGGTATTGAATGTTTTATAAATTCTCCACATAACTGTGGTCCTCTCGAGACCAATCGGTTGAAAGTCGCTGCTGTAGATACTTGGCCAAAAATTCACAGATTTAGCAAGAACTTTTTTATGTTAAGAAACAATTTTTATCAACGTTTCACCATCTAACTCTGCCATAACATCAGCGTTACTATTACTATGCCTAAAAAACGTTGATAAAAATTGTTGCTTTATTTAATCTGCGTAGTGTTTGACTTGTATAAATAAACTTTTTTATTGTAAAAAAAATATTGTGATTATTCTGTATTGTATAATTAACTATTGCAGAATTAGTGGGCTGAATAATTAAAATTGCTTCTACAATTAAAAACGCGCTGTGAACTTCTTCGTGAAGCCAATAATATACATGTTAAGAATTAGTTTCCAAAATCTTCTCCAATCTACTTAAATTATTCTATTTGCACCAAGTTTTTCAAGTGTTTTATAAGAACGTGATGTGTTCTCAACAGACATCAGATTATATAAATTGTTGCCGCAAAATCGTTATAGAACATTAAGTTACTCTACCTTCTTTCTCCTCCTCCTCCTCCCTATTCGGTATCAATGACATGACATCAGCCCTTCCGCTGTTTCCGCTCAAAGGCACCACTGTGTGTTAAATCAAGTTCTGCCATTTTATGTAAGCGTCTTCGTTGGTAACCTTGTTCTTTCTATTCTTCTCTTGCTGGTTTGCTCTATCCATCTCACTCTTTGTAGTAGGTGGCTACCATTTCTTCTCATGCAGCGGCTTCATTATGTGGTGGCAAACTTTGAATTTTAAAGCAGAAATGTCAGTAATTTTAAATAAGTGCAGTTTTCTGCAGACATATCTCTGATATTACCAACATTAAAGGTCAGATTACGTTTCTTTAAAAATATTAGTCGCCAAAAGAAATTCTAATTTAGCAGTATTTCAATTCAAAGCTAATTTTGATAGTAACAAAAATCGTAGGACATATCAAATTAAACAATTGCAATACTATTTATTTCAGTAGAAAATTAGAGTGGAATACTATTTATTATATGGTTTCAAATGAAGAAATTTGTATTATATACCTGATATAATAATAAGATTCGTTTCTCATTTGAATATTAGTATAATATTAAAATTCAAAAATAGTATACTGTAGTAGGCGAAAGTAGGGCAAAGTAGATGCAAGGGGCAAAAAGGATCAGTTTAATATTTAATAATCCAAAGAGAGGAAGCGGCTGTAGTCAGGGTAAGAGTGTTGAATGTGTGCGTAGGAATACATTGCACTTACCTCAGCACCAGTGAACTACATGCGCAGCAAATAAATTAAAAAAAACAACATTTTTTCAATTGCTCACTAAAATTTTTGTAAGTTAGTTAAGCGTCAATATAATAAAAACTACTTCGCACTACATTTTGTTACCCATATGCCTGAAATAAGTATTAAGCCTATTACTTCAGATAATGTTTTTGTGTCGTTATTGTTAAGGATTCAGCATAGGCAGTACTTTGTCAAAATGGCGTTGAGGGCCGAGGGGATCATTTTTGATGGGGCAAAGTGGATAGGTGATCCTACGGGCCCCGGCCCCAGACTCCACACGAATTAGGAACCTTAAAATCGTTTAATTGGTGGTAAAATCAAGTAATTTGCTTTTAAATATTTTTATTGATTTTATTTTGTAATGTTTCAGCGTAATTTTGAATATAATTTAAATTCACTCTGATTTGATTTTGACAAACTGGCATGCAATATAGCTCGAGTAGGATATTTAAGAAATTAATGACATGCACCTTTAGCCACATGGGCCACACTGTTTTCACTAGAGAACAGGTTTCTTTTATAGTTAATGATCTGGCAACCCTGACTGCAAAGTACTTCAATCAGTTGGGGAAATAAGTTTAATTACATTTGTTTGTTGCGCTAGTTGATTACATCAAAAGGTGCAGAAATTTTAACTAGCAGCCCTGCTAGGAATATTGCTCGAAGACAACGCGAAAAGAAAACCCGGTGTGCACAAAGTACAGCAAGTCTAAGAAGACCAACAAGCATCTCGGCACAGGGACGAAATTTACGCTGCCGTTTTACTTCTGCTTAATATGTAATAAACCATATGCTGATCCACCAATAGGGAACTGGATAAAGTGTTCCTTCTCTAACGGATGGGCTCACGAGAATTGTAACCCTTAAGAAGACATAGGAGACAATAGGTGTCTTAAATGCACTATGTGAAAACGTTTCTGGTAATTTTTTTTTCTGCCGAATGCATTTTATGTGCACGTTACAATTTTTTTACGACAGAGTTTTCTATTTCAAAAACAACCCATCCGCTTTTCCCCAGGGTTGGGGCAAAGTGGATAGGTAACCCTGGTGCTGAGACACCCTGTATATTGTTATTTCGATTTTTATAGAAGATATGCATTTCCCGACGGCCCGGAAAAAATAAAGATCAGATTAGGTATTGCTGTATATAAAATGGCAGTATATATATTTAATATGTTTAAATTAAATTTAGGTTGTGAATTTATCAATACCCTCCACCCCGAAGTCTATGTCATTTGCAAATACAGTGAATTCTGTCAAAAAGGATATTCTGGGAACCTCGGGAAGATATTTTTATCGACAAGGTTGAATCTCCGGTATATTGTATAACCGGGCCAGAGTAAAATACCGTATAGACATATTTATAGTCATAGGGAACGTCGTTATAGATTTTGCTGCAGCACCTTGAAACTTTACTTGAACGTGAAACGAAGTTCGCTTTGGCGCATATGCTTGATCCGAATCCATTCTATTAAAAGTATAGTTTCGACCATCATACTTCCAATAACATAGTATCGTCGCAACTGCCACTTTCGGAATATTGGAAATCGATCAGCACAACATGATTTAATGTCCCTAAATTTCCTCGAAGGCCATTAAACCAAAGTATTGGTATAAAAAGAAAGCAATGATTGGCATTTATGCGAGACATTTCTCAAAGTATATGGATTTTCTAATAACAGCTGTTTTCTCAGCGGTTGATTTATATGGATATCTTAATAGACTCCAACCTCAAATTGGTTGACTTGGAGGTCAAACGAAGGAAATGCTTTTATTTCGATTGGCTTTATTGAGTTATGGAATGCCTACTACTTTTTGTGACAAGAGATATCCCTAAACTGAATGGATTTTCGTATTTATGTCTTTTTCGCATGTAAATGCATTCCATTAACTAGTCCGTTTCTGGACAAACACTCGGTTATGGAAACATTTTGCTCTTCATTAATTCGCTGGCTTTTCCTTTGGGAACATTATGATATTTCAGAATTTTTTTTTCCTAATGGAATTTTGGTCCAATTATATTATTAATTTATATGCTTATGTATTGATGATTGAAACTAGAGGACCGTTTTTGAAGTCATCCGTAATCAAGGGCGGCGGAAGTGGGTCGGTTCGCCCCTCCCACGACGATTTTCCTGAAGGGGCGATGCCCCTCCTGGAAAAATCTTGCTACGATGAAAATTCCACATTTTTATGTTTAATAAACCTTTCGTTTTTGGGAACCATAGTTATTCGTACTCTTACCTTTTTATTCTGCCCCTGCCTTTGACCTATGTTTTCAAATTTTCTTAGTTTAAAACAGTTTCTTGTTTTGTACATTAGCATCTAATTCTATTGCTGCTCTGGCTCGTATGAGCTTATGAGTAATCTCTGGAGTCTCCAAGACAAAAGTGAAAAAACAAATTCAAATTATCCTTTATTTTCTGATAGTTAATAAGTATGTCTTCCCATCTCTCCCCTTTCTCGCCCTCCCCCGGACAAAAGCAACTTCCTTGTCCGTAATCCACATTATGTGGAAGGAGACGTAATTAAATTTGAAGTTATCCATAATTCATATCGGGTGGAGGAGGTGTAACTAAATATAAAATCATCCATAATTCAAATTATATGGAAGGATGTGTAATTAAATTTGAAGTCATTCCTGATTTATATTATACGGAATGAGGTGTCATTAAATTTTAAGTCATCCGTAATTCACATTGTGTAGAAAGAAGTGTAATTAAATTTGAAGTCATCCTTGATTGACATGATGTAGAAGGAGGTGTAATTAAATTTCCTTAAGCTATGAATAAGCCAATTACTTCAAGAATTGTAATGAGATAAACATATAGTAATGTTATAAACAGTAGATGGACGCTAGGAATTGACACTATTCTACACTAGCTGGCCATCTTACGCTGTGTCATCATTTTCTCTCCATGTACAGCGCACTCTATTTGTACTATGATCATCAATATAATTAGCGTAAATGTTGTACTAATTATTGCATTTATAATTCTTGGAACTAAATGTTATGAATCCCATTAACTCACTGTTTTCTTCACAGCACTTTGAATTAAATTCGCTTATGTAGATTATCTTTAAAATTTGAGTATAATAGCAAGTTTACGTCCTATATCTTCGCGATGGATAACTGGGGACCGAACCGATAGGTTAAGGTAATATTTTCACCAAAATACTCCCCTTCTGTTCGGCCTTTTTGTTATAAAAGGACGATCTATAATTTTATTATGGTCTACTTTCCAAGGGTGAGGGCCAACTTTTGGACCACCATATATAGGCACGGGGAATGGTCAGTTTTTTAGTTAAAAATTGTTTAGGGTTAGCAGAGATGTGTTCGTTAACTAAACGTGACCTAAATGTCGATAAAAACCCCAAGCCTCGAAAATTGAATGCGTGAGAAAAGACCATAACGTATCGTTTACCAAACCACTATCCCATGATAGTTCCAAAATTTCAATACCTTGCTATTAGTTATATAAACATTTAAATTTTTGCATCTTGCAACAAGAGTTGTTAAAAGGTATTGCTTCAAAGAAATGGATTCAATTTTACCCCTAATAGCACTAGATAAAAATTATTTCCATCTGTAGTTCGTACTTCAGTGTCGAAACTGAAAACCGTTCAATTTGTTGTGATTTTTTCGAGAGTAGCCTCCCTTTCAGAGGAAATTGCTTTCGGTAGTAGCAATACGATATGACGGAAGAAAATTCAGACTTGATGTTTTGGGAAGCTTTGTCACATCTTTTATCCAGGAAATAAATATACGACATAATGGCACCACTTCGAGTTTGCGATACATCTGGTGAATACAAAGCTAGTGCTTTTAAGATAGTGTGCACTGCACATGGAACCACCTGCATTATTTGCAAAATGTTTACGGTTATTACCACCTTACATGAGTAAAAAATTATCCTTTGTTAAATTTAAAATATCGGTAAATTAAAATACGTTATTCATTTGTTCACAAAGTTATTTTTTTGGTTGCCCAATTTATATGGATTAAAACACTCTATAATTATTTACGTACTGATATAAAATTTAACCTACAGGTTGTGGAAACGATCAATTATTATCGATAGATGGCTACTGAAGTTGCGTGTTGTAAACAGCCCATCATTAATAGCATCAAATCTAAACTGGATACCGATTAGAAGTGTTGCCGTATATCGATATTCGGGAGAGCTTATATCGATTATTAAAGAAACAACTGTTTCACTTGAAAGCTAACACGGTTAAAAGTAATTATTGGCGCCCAATAGCTGATGGGATTCCAATGGCCCAACAATGAAATTTACGTTTGAGTATTGGGTTTAGAAAGGATTTTGTGCCTCAACGTTTGGTGCTAAATTGTCGTTTAGTCCAAGTGAAGGCATTGAATCAACCCTAAAATTGGGAAAAAAAGGAGAAAATATATAAGCGGTTGATACTTATATATATTTATCTATTATTAAAATTTAATACTATCTTTGCTTATATTTTTAGATCGATGATTTAAATTGGGTCCATGTTTTTGCAAATAAAAAGCAAAGTGAAAGTAAAACGACTCACTGTGCTGAATATATCACAAAACTTGGTAAAATAACACAATGGGCACAGTTTTTGAAAACTGTGCCCATTGTATTACTTTACAAAGTTTCGTGATAAAAAAAAGCAAAATAAATATTTCATGATTCTCAAGAAAGATCCAGCTTATCAATTAATCGATTATTTATGATTTCCGATAATTTGAGTATCAAAAAATGAATAATTGAATGCATGAGATGATCACCAGTCATTGCATTTTCGCGAACAATGTTCGCCAGATTATAAAATATTAAAGAATATATAATATTTTATCTTTAAAAAATACCAACAGACAGCAAAATCAGTGTTGGTAAGTATTTCAATAATTAAACAAGTAAAAAATAATCCGATGATAATATTCAAAGATGGCAGCTTATGGCCGTTTTCATTAGGCTATCTCTAGTGCCTTCGTAATAAAACTATGTCATTTCCAGTTGTAACCAGTGGCGGCTCGTGTGTCCAGAAATATAGTGTTGCACACATATTTTTGCCCTTAGAAATACATTTCGAGAGTGCTGTTTTCCTTTTCATCTTTTCTCTTGCGTTTGAGAGGAGGTGGATGGGAAGCTATTCAGGTATAAGGGGTAATTCAAGTATTACGTAATCACATTTCTGGCTATTTAGTACCCCTCCTTCCCTCTCTTGTAAGGAAAAAAGAGCAAATACCTATCTCCCCACACCTATCCTCATGCTAACGTACGATTTCGGTTCTCTAATGATTTGGTGCATGTAAGTTTTTGAAATAAGAATGCAATGTGTGATGCAAATTATAATACTTATTTACATTTTTATTGTAATATTGAGCATTTATTAGTAAGTTTGTTATAATATTAAATGCTTATTAATAAATAGAGAGTAATTACAAAAAATCATTTCATTTAAAAAAATTAACACGCTGTTGACAGCTATTTTGCTGCCCACATGAAACCACCACCAGAATCGTGCAACCGCTTATAACAGCGCATTAAAACTTACGTTGTAAGCAAAGAGTGTGTAATAAAAGAAGTGGATTTGCTAAATATGTATTTGTTAAAAATAATACAGTCATTAAAATTTAAAAATGGCAGAGAAGCCACGGGGAGCCTTGAAGGGGGCCCCAAGCGAAGAAAGGTTGAGAGCCTCTGAGTTAAATAATTAAATATTTATATGTGATTACGTGTATTTTATATATTCTACTCCCAGTGTGTTTTATTTTCAAGCATTGCAGTTCTGCTGGGGCGGTTGTCACTTTGTGACTACGTGTTAGTTTTATTATTCTTTGTATATTACCTAAGCACGTTTCAGATCACTCCTCTCTGTTGTTAGAAAAAAATAAGCAAATCTCAAATCCTCTCCCCTAAATGTGCTTACGTAATACTTGGGCGGCCCTTAATTTAACATTATAAAAAACAACGTAACGTAGCAACAGGTTGTTGTCTGCAGAATTACCATTATCACAGTCTAAGATTTCAAATTACTGAAAAATTAATAGAAGAGAAGAGAAGATGAACTGACAGAGAATAAATAGGGGGTCGAGATTGAGGGGATAGTGGGGCTTTGTGTGACGATGTATAATTATGAACAGTGATTAATACACTGGCCTACGCAGGGGGGAGTCCGTGGGAACATAGCCCCATATCATTGCGATGCAGTTTTGTATATATATGCATGGGAATACATGGAAATACATAGCGTTGTAACTGTAATCCCCCTCATTAGCCTGTAACCCCCCATTATGAACATTCTGCTTACGCTTCTGGATTAATTAACTTGCGAAATCACACAATGGATCAACAGAGAAGCGATAGATAACTGAACGTAGATTCCAAACCTCGATACACATAGTCCCTTACTGTAAAGGTCACCTTTATTCAAAGAGGGATTTCTCTTGCCTCCAGTATATGCATGTATCAACACATGCACCTCCGAAGAAGGGGCACCTCTGTTTAAGGAATAAAATGTCCGGTCCCATCGATCTCCCTTGTTGAGACGTAACACCGTATTTATATGGGCCCAAACTTACTAAAACTTAAAGAAAGTACATAAGTCCTGGAAGCCTGGAGGTCGTAATTGCGGCCCATTAGCGCGTTGAAGCGACACCAGAATAAAGCTCGATAAAAAGGTTTTCAAGGAAAATTTATAAAAGTATGTGAATTTAATTCCAAAGGAAAACATTCAATGGAATTTTAAAAGAAAAGGTTGACGGTGTTTAAATGGAAAAGCTGCTTCAAGCTGGCCTTTTGTAATAAAAACCACTCTCATCTTGAAATCTATTGTATTGCGTATAATGCCGATTAAAAACTTGATTAAAGAATATTTTTGCAAACATATTTTTAAACCATTAAAGAATTTGTCATCAAAAAGGAAATGGAGATTTTCAAATAAAGAAGCAAAGGAAAAGAACTACACAGTCCTTTCATAAATCCACAAAGAAAAAATTGAATTATCTCCTGTAAAAATTATTTTATTAAAATCCTTTTTATATAGATAACCAAAGCAATTAAGCATTAAATTAGCCATATTGACATAACACTTCGATTCAGTTTTGAGATTTTCTTATAAGTGAAATTAAAAACTCGGGGCTTAATAATATTTTGCAGCAGACCCGTATATGCATAAATAAATGTTTTTGATATAAATAAACCATATATAATTAAAATAAATATTGTACGTTTATTGTCCTCAAGTTATTTGTTTCATACCTAACTACAGAGTGTACTTAAGAAAATTAGGCACATGGTAATTAATATAAATACTTTGAAAATTTAAATTATCGGCCATTACCGGTAGTAAAGAAGGAAACAATGTTGAAAAGTTTTTCTAATTGCAATGCAGAATTATCACTCAAAGATAAACATCTTGTTCAGTATATCATCACCTCAATTGTCTTAGTACCATAACGAATGTACCTGTAATGCTAAATTTAAAGTTCCAATTATTTTTTCCCCTAAAATATGGTACCTTGCATTTTAGAATCATTATCAAGAAGTAAGATTAAAAGTCGCAATTGAGAATCATTATCAAGAAGTAAGATTAAAAGTCGCAATTGAGAATCATCATTGCGAGTTGCAATTAAGCAGTGGCGGCTCTAAGTCAGGATCAGGGGCAGACCTTCCCCTTAAATATAACCGTATTTTACTATATTGAATAGAAATTTGTGCATCCCCAAAAATTTTGACCAGGACAGCTACTGCAATTAAGAACTATAATTAGCAGTTAAAAATGGGAGCCATATTTATGGTTAAATATTAAGCTATTATAATTACTGAAAAAATTAAGCTATTACAATTACTGAAAAAATTAAGCTATTGCAATTAGAAGTTATTACAATTGTATAAAAATAAGAAAGTAGCATTTTGAAAGAAAAAGATTTCTTTATTTCGAAAGATACTTGAATTTTTATATTAAATGTTTACTCTAAGATAGCGCGAATAACTTTACTCGATCTATTAGTATTTAATTTTATAAGATTCTTAGATTTAGTGACAGGTATTAATGAACTAAAGATTTACTCAGCTGTATTAATGAATTACAAATCTAATCCTCTGTATTAATGAATTCAAGGTTTATTCTAATGTATTAATGAATTAAAGATCTAATCATTTGTATTAATGAATGAAAGATTTATTCGTATGTACTAATGAATTAAAAATCCATTCATATGTATTATTAACGAAATAAGGATAACTCATGCGCATTAATGAATTAAAGATTTATTCATGTGCATTAATAAATTAAAGAGCTATTCGTCTGTATTAGCGAATAAAAAATCAACTCATCTTTATTAATTAATTAAGGATTTATTCATACATATCAATGAAATAAGCGTCCATTCATGTGTATTTACGAATTAAAGATACATTCATCTGTATTAATAAATTAAAGATTTACATAATTTTTCTTCCTACTGTAAGGTAAAATATGCTTATTTAAAGACAAAACGAAGGACCAATGAAAATTCTTGCAGAACACACGAACATTAAATAAAAAGAACAAGTAAACGTTTTATGGAGGAGCAGCAAGAATATCAGAAATAATGAGATATGAGTAAAAAAATGCAGATACATAACGCGGTTAAATTGCATATCCGAAAACTGGAAAATTGCCGGTATTTTCATGCCTTTGAGTTGTGATCTCAAATAATTGTTTCTCATCGTATTTAAGTCAAAGCACCAAAGCTGCAAAAAGATGAAATTTCTGAGGAAAATTTTGATTAAATTTACAACGCTACCGTGTGATAGTTAATCATTTATATACACAAAAGTGTAAATTCTTTTTTTGCGTGTCAAAAATTGCTTTATACCTGAAGATTATTTGCTTACGTTGTTCCATTATGGATAATATTATGGGAGGAAAATCGTTAGGTGCGGAGGTTGTTAAATGATGCAGTAAAAGATTAAAAAGAAAGGACATGGCAATCCGTAAAACCCATGTTATTCGTTTTACCCGCATAATTTTTCCATTTGTTTTATGGTGGAAGGAATATGCAGAATTTGTTCTTGTACTAATTGGCTTAATAGGCTATTTAAATCTTTGTAAGTTCTCTTTTAATACATCTATGGGGATGAGGACAAAGTCTCGCTCAATGGCAGATCCACTTAGGGGACCGAGGGGACAAAAGACCCCTCCCTTGTGCTAACAAAACGAAAAATTATTACGCCAACAGACACTGGTAAATTATTTTATTAAAATGTGCACTTTGAAAACAGTGATATTCTCAACATTTCTCTGAACTCTGGTGACAGTGATGAGACACTGCTGTTGAGGCAAGCAACAGCAGCAGTGGCCCGGAGACGTGTGTTTCCATTCCCGGATCGATTCAGACACTTGGCGACGGAAAGGCTTGGCGGCAAAAAAGCGTTTCGGCGCTAAACGGTCGATTCTAGCTACTTATAGCAGAAAGTTCACTGAATCGTAACGGGCGAGCCCATGTGCCGCATTTGATTTTGATTATAAATTAGTACTTTTATAAATAAATCAGTACTTACTATTACTATGAATCATAGAGACTGAACTCGGGGAGACCCCTCAGACCCCGCCCCGGCTCGTCACTTCGCGACGTGCCGTTCAGATTATATTCGATGTGCGTTGCCTGAATCAGTATCTGTTGAATCAGTATAAGCGTATGCGGTCGACAAGCAGCAACCTTGGCGCCATTAAATACGTTGGCGTCATTGCTAGTTTTTGCCGCTTAACGCCAAGTGTCTGAATCGATCCGGGAATCTTAACACGCACCCGGGGGACTGTCTTCAAATGCTTTTCAGGCGGTAAAGGTAGACCAAAACACAACATAAAACACGGTTGAAACAGAAATTCTGTGACTGAGGATATTTCTAATTATCTGTCAAGAAACCTAATCTTACTGATAGAATAAGAGTACTGGTCATTGTAAAATTGTACGAGCATGATCTACTATCTAAATATTTAAGTCTCTTGCATTATAGAATTATTAATTTATTAATGATAAATCTACATAAAAAGGACAACAGTAATTGATATGGCGTCTGGCCATTTTTTCCACCAAAAATTCCTTGCACCAGTGCCCCCTTGAGAATATTCTGGGTGCACCACTGGTTCCGCCGTACGAGACTGAAAATAAATTCTGAGAAAATAGATATGATTGGGAGGAGGGGGGGGGGGCTTAACTTCTCCCTAGATTTTTTTTCAAATTGGCGCCCCTGGTATGGGGGCAACGAGATATGAAGAATTTAAAATGAAAAGATAAAACTGCAAAAGTGTTTTGCGTAAATATCTCGTAAGCTTGTCGTAAAGGAATCTTTTCACAAAGAGCCTCGATTTTTTCAGAAGGCCATAAACGATTAGGCGGGATTTGGTAAAAATTCTAGAATTTTGTACGAAGTCTAATTCCATAATTAGTCTACGATGTATAAACACATAAGAAACCTTGCTAACTTTGCGCACTCAAACGTTGAAATGAAAGAAAACAAATGTTAATGACTGTTATCGTGAGAACAGTGTTTCTCAAACTTCGGTCTCTCACGGACTATTTTAGGCATCGTGGAGGCGGAGGGATTTATCTTATCCCCATTAAAAAATATATTACCTGAAATTAAGTTTGCCAACTATGGTTAATATATTAAGTTATACTTAGCCATCGCCATACTAATCTCCCTCCACCTCTCCTAAGGAAAGATATAACCAAAGCTACCCTCTATTTTTATGATTTATTGGCAGGCTTATATACGTATATAGGAGCTCCGGGAGGAAAGATTTACTCCTCCCTTGAAATATAATTTGCAGTTAATACTAATTCCTTTTGTGGTAAATATTAAACTGTTTTAGTTGGTTTATTTCCAAAAAGCACCAGATTTTGGCAGAAAATAACTAAAATCTTCAATCAGGTAGTACTTAAAATATTGGTTGGTGGCCAAACCCACCTGAAACAAAATAATTTTTAGAGTAACACTATTTGATAAAGAGAGTATAAGTTACGATCTTATTTTGTCAAATTTACCATGAAAATTACATCATTAAATTAGTTAAATAATATTAAGCAATGTAGACAGCAAGGGTGTATTTAGAGGATTCAAATCTTTCACGAAATGCCGAAAGGTAAGTTTTATAACAAGTAATATTTATGAGAAATTCTTTAAATCTCACCAGAACCTAAATTCTAGCGACGCCTGCAATTTCTAGTTCATTTTTTTTTTGACAATCGGTGATGATCATACGGACCACTTGATAATCTGTCGCGGACGATCAGTGGTCCATGAACTTGAGAGATACTGTCATAGAGAATAGCATAAGAATAAGAAAATTTGAACTGAAATTGATCTACACATTATACAAGGTCAGACTAACGTAATACATTTCAGCGCCCTACTCAAAAATTTTATTTTGGCGCCCTTTATTCAATACCCTTTGTAATGAAAATGACTTGCTTTTCCTCTTCTGGGACTCTCATGAAAACAATCATGCAGTTAGCTATCCCGCCATCAATGTGAATCCAGCACTGCAACTACATCGTTTTTACAGCTGACGTTGATAATATTAGTTATTATATTATTTCAAGTCATTGTCAATCTTATGTTAAGGTGCAACCAGAGGCGTGCTTAGGGGGGTGCGAGCTGGGCGACCGCCCAGGGCCGCTAAAATTTAGGGCCGCCAAAATGTGTAGTGCAAGTACCAAGAAATCAATTTTGTTTTGTCAAAGCGTTTTCCAGGGCCGCTAACACCGTAAGCCCAGCCCTGGGTGCAACTTACATTTTAATGGGTTGTTTGATTTGAACGCTTTCTTCAAAAACAGTAAAACTGATCTGAGTAAAAAAATGCAAAAATAATAAATGCAATCGCCATCAAATTTTTTTCTCGAAAAAAGTATTCAACACTTCTCCATGTTTAATCTCCTTATTGCTGAGGATGTTTAGGATTTCAATGTACAATGCATTGCTTTCAAATTAATACAATTATTTCATACTTCTCCAAAAGAAAATGTTCTTTTCCAACGTAAATTTTTGTTAAGTTTTCCTTTTTTTTAGAATAATTTCTTCGGCACTGCCTTTTATCTAATCTACAAAAAAGGTTTCATTTTGATAGTATTTTTTAAGGCTCAAGAAATTTTTTGCTTTGAAAAAATCTTCCTGGGTATAATCCTAAAAAATGCTGCGAGTCTTTTTCATTTTTTTTCACAAGAATGCAAGGGTTGCTAAAAGTAATTTACTTCAGTCAATTTTTATAAACTAAACGTGGGTTTTAAGTCATCTACGGACGAATGGATAAAAATAAGATTGAAGTTTATACCATTATGGTATGCATACAAAGTGGCCATAATTTAATCGTTTACAGCCCAATAGCTAAAATTCTATTGGGCCAAATTGAACCAAATTTGGTGTATATACTCTTAGGACCGAGAGATTTTGATTTTTAACAAATAATAAATAAAATAATAAATGAAATAAAAAAAATAATTCAAATTTTTGCCATTAGAAGAGAAATTGGAGCTGAAACCGCACAACTCTTCAGATTTTCACTCAAAAACAGCTGGATATTCAATTGGTGAATAGAAGAAAGGCGGAAAACGGAAATGGAGGAAAGCTGTTTACGTTTGTTTGATAAAATTGACACTCAATGCCAGTGGTTACTAACCTGGGGTCGCGGCCATCAAGAGAATCGCGAACAGATTTCTGGGCGGTTGCCGCAATTATTTTTGTAAGGAATTTCATACCAAATGTTTCCAACGCTTTTACATTTCAACATGGCTACACACATTGCAATATTTTACTAATGGTTGTTAACTTTATATCTATAATATACATTAATATATATAATGATTATATATAATTAATAAAATTTTGTATTTAATGTGCTTTTTATTAAGAATGCTTTTATTATGCAAATGGCGGCGGGGGGGGTCACGGATTACTTGGCTACCATAAAAGTGGGTCGTGGCTTGAAAAAAGGTTGGGAACCACTGCTCTATGCTAACCCAACGTGATCGTGTTCTGCAGGTAAAATCCTATTATAAAAAAAAAATGGTAATACTAATTCCACACTTCGGGAACTTCTGAAGATTTTTCCTTCCTTAAATCAAAACCCCATGATCTCAGGAGTATGTACACCAAATTTGGTTTCGTTTGCCCAATAGATTTTTTGCTACAGGTTTCTAAACACTTCACACTAAATTACGGCCACACCGTACATTTCTGGACACATTCAAATAAATATTCTAATATTTGAAAGGAATGCTTCATTTTAATCGGCCCTGCGGTGGCGCAGTGTGGTAACGCGTTCTCCTAGTACGCCGTTAATCCGGGTTCGACTCCCAGCAGTGTACAAAGAACGCTTACTCAGAGATCTCATAAAGATCGCACTGCTCACTGTAGGTTCGGATTCCTCGGAAAACAGTAGGTCCCGGCGCAGCATGACCACTGTAGTCTTTGAGCCGTAAAACCACAAAACAAACAAACATTTTAGCTTTCACTTCGGCAAAAATGAATGCTTAAAAATTCGGCTTAAAGAAGCAGCGACTGCTTACTTCATCTCAAAGAAGTAGGGACTTCTTACTTCAGCTTAACGAAGTAGGGACTTATTCCTTCAGCTTAAAGAAATAGAGACTTCTTCCTTCAGCTTAAAGAAACAGGGACTTCTTACTTCAGCTTAAAGAAGCAGGGACTTCTTACTTCATCTTAAAGAAGCAGGGACTTCTTATTTCAGCTTAAAGGAGCAGGAACTTTTTACTTAAGCTTGAAGAAGCAGGGACGCATAATGATAAACTTACTGCGATGTGGTTTTTCCTATGCAAATGCAATGTCGGCCTAAGTCATAACCACTACATAACTTATAAGAATCAGCAAACAAAATATACTAAAACCTGCCTAAAGTGACCACCTTTGGCATTGAATTTCAATGGTCATCCTGGACAGGTAGGTGGTCACTATACACGGCAGACTTTGATATGAACATGACTAAGTCCCTACTACTTCTCTTCTGAAGATAAGAAGACATGTTCGTCCAGAGAACGTAATTTATAAAAAGTGAGTACTTTGACATTTTCACTTCTCACTCACGGACAATGTGATGCTAAGATGACAGTTGTGTCCGTAAATTCAAGTTGTCGTTGAGGATGTTTTTGAAATGAAATCAAGGAACACACATAATATCAATGAAGAAAACCATATCCATACGACCATACAATATAGAAAATCAGAATCTTCATTTTCAGTAACAGAAAGTTAAATTTAAAACTCTAGCATTAGCGTTTTTCCACGTGCTATTTGAATTTTGAATGCAGAAATAAATTCTCTCGAATAAAGTCAAAATTTACATTTAATATTTTGGGACGATCAGAAGAGAAAGATACGTCGACGTAAAGAAAATATAGTGTTTTTACCAATATATTAATTCTAGGGTTTGGTCAAAGGAGCAGGACTTGATGTTTCGTTTTAATTTCTTAATAAGAATGTATCCCGAATATTTGAAAATTTTCATCTTTGATCTCGATCGAGATTTTAATCATACTCAAATATGTCGTTTGATCTTTTTTGACGGAAGTTTCAAAAATAAGACGTGCATAATTTAAGATTTCAGGAGACTGAAAAATGACGAAGAAGCGAGGTTTTATGTCAATCCATACGAGGAAAAAATTGAGGCTGCTTATTATGCAGAATCCATAGATAATTTGTTCTTCGATTCGTTTCTCCTTTTTTTACTATATTTATTTGAATTATGATGTTTATATTTTATTAAGAAGAAAAACAGATTTATTTGGACTTACATCCTAAAATATCTGATTTATCTCACTGGAATAATTTAGTGAAAAACAAATTAAAAGAACCTCATGTCTTATCTGACAGAAGTAAATAGGGAAAAGAAAAAACTTTTGAAAGGAAAAAGATGAAGAGAAAACTCAATTTTAAAAATCTTGGAATATTTATTCATTCATATTTTATTTTTTCATTAAAATACTAACTTTAGGTCATCAATTTTGAATTTATTTGAGGAGAAAATGAAAGCGTGTTCCCCCATGGGGTCCTTTATAATCTATTCGATTCGACGAACTTTTTATTTCAAAGCCCTTTTCATTTTGCCAGAGAAATCAAGCTGCCCCAGCCCGCCCTCAGTACATACCATTGGTGTTATTACAGAACAAACCTTATTTATACTATTTCCCATATTTATTGGGATTACGACAACTAATGATTTGTAATGAGCCCAATATCTATTTGTATAAACAAAGATGTACCAGGCTTGTAGTTAAACTGTATAACTACAGCTGGGCTTGTCCTCCCACTACTCCTATTGAGCTATATATATATGGTAACACCCCGGGTGCCCTGTGCCCAATATGCTCTTTGCCTTGCCCCAGTTTCCCCTTCATCCTGGCTACAGGCCTGTGATGTACTTTTTTATTTCAACCAAAATTATTTCGCTATTTGTATCTACGTACATTTCGATCAATACACCTACGTATTCTGGTCATTATTCGTGTGCACTGTATTCATTTGCAGCTCGAATAGCGACCAATATGGTTTGTATTATGAGAAGATTTTGACGGTTACAATCGATATACACGTTCTTTTTAATCGATATATGTATATATCTTGCTCAGTGTTATTAAAATTAACGTTCACGGTATTGGAAATAATACCTTTGTGGCCGGCTAGAAATAACTTGTTAATGTTAAATATTGTATTCTTATTGCCCTTTGTATGTTACGTTTTACATATAATTTACCTAATCTCTGGTATGAGATTTCAATTATATGTCGCAACACAGGTGTATGCAACCTTGCATCTGATTTCGTCTAGGTTTTATTGCAACATCTATTTTTTGGCGCCTATTGTATAGAAAGTTTCGTAAGTTTATATGCACTATACTGCATATGAATAAATGCAATCGTGTTTAGAAATCTTGAATATAATGAAGGTTCAATGGTTTCAGAAAATAATATTACATTCTAGATAACTTGATGATAAAATTGTTCTTGGTTTTTAACTCTTATTTATTACATAAATATTGCGATGTACATGGATTCATGCACTCTTTTGACTAGAATATCTAGTGCCTCACTATGCATTCTCTGTGGACGTACGTTAATAAATCTAAAGTCTTAAAATGGAATCAAGGAACTGGGAAAATTTGATCTATTTTCACAAAAACTCAACAGGACACACTTTACTCATTTTTACAGATGTTCAACTACTGGAAATTTCACGGATATCTAACTATCGGAAATTCGACGGATGGTTTCATCTGGAAAGCCGAAACATTTCTTTCTCAGTAGTAGATATAAAGGTAACATATTCATAGCATGAAGACACAAAGGAAGGCTAAAAGGAACTAAAAGATCCGTTGAAGATGCAAAAAATATTCTCCATATATGGTAAGCCATGGAACTTAAACTTTATAAGGTTTCAAAGGATTTTCAAGCAGTACATTCACTTTGAAATAAACGATTTCTGCAATTAAATTTGTAAACATTCAAAAATGAATGTGTTAAGCCAACAAGAACACATTTGAAACAATCATCATCTTCTTCATAAAGAAGTTCTTTTAAACAAAGAATGTTCTAGAAGGAGCAATAATATACATAATAATTTTACCCTTCCAAATCTCTTTCATCCTTTCTTCTTGGATCTCTGAATGATTTAAGTCTTCTCGTTACAACCGAACTCTCTCTCTCTCTCCCTAATCAGACTTGAATGTATTTATAGTATATAGTGAGACCTCTCTGAAGGAGCATGATCCTTAACAACCACCTTTTCTCAAAATGGATCCATGACCCCTATCCCATAGACTGAGTGCTAAATTTACTTCCATACAAAGGCCGTCAGAAATCAGTCTTCCTCTAAACGCGACCACAAAATGGAGATTTAGAAAAAGGAGGGAATTTCACTTTTGTTTAATTTCTGCTCTTAAATAGAGTAAACCATTTAACATACAGCGCTCTTCCTCTTCACGATTCTGTTAACATAAAAAAATATATTTGAATTTAAATTTTGTATACAAACCTTTCTTTCTTTTTTTTTGATCTCTGAATGAGAATTCAGAGATTTAAATGAAAATATCTGGGCGCTGATAACTAAAAGTGGTCGGGTTTTACTTACAAATCAAAGATGATTCTAAGAAAATGTCCGTTGAAAAGGACATTTATGTGACAAGGTGAAATATAAATTTGATAAAAAATAAGTAATACAGATTAATACATTTCTAAACTTGCTGTTAAACTATAAAATATAACAGAAAGCATGGAGCTCATATAAGAAAAAATTTACACTAGGTTGATTATTTCAATAAATTATATAAATATTTAATTATACATATTGCGTCCATTACATATAAAAAGTTCTATATGATTAACGTAATTCAATATGTTTAGCATAATTCAATATATTTACCATAAATTCAATATGTTTAGCATAATTCAATATCATCATCATCATATTCAACCATTATCTATCCACTGCTGGATGAAGGTCTCTCCAAATGCTTTCCACACAAGTCTATCCTGAGCAATTCGCTTCCACGTCACCCCAACCTGTTTTCTTATTTCATCCACCCATCTAGTTTGAGGACGTTTTCTAGGTCTTCGGTGGTCTCTTGGAATCCAGTTCAGAATTTCTGTTGTCCATCGTTGATCAGTTCTTCTTGCAATATGCCCAGCCCATCGCCATTTCAGTCCTTTTACTTTAACAATGATGTCCTCTACTCTAGTTTGCTCTCTCACCCAAGTGTTTCTTTTTCGATCTCTCCTAGTTATTCCAAGCATGCACCTCTCCATGCTCCTTTGCGTTGTCTGTAACTTTCGTATTGCTCCAACTGTTAGACTCCATGTCTCTGATCCATAAGAGAGGACTGGCAATACACACTGGTTGAAGACCTTTCTTTTTAGACACAAAGGCAATTTCCCCTTCAGGATAAAACTGTTTCTTCCAAATGCACTCCAGCCAAGTTTAATACGTCTGTTGAGTTCTTTCATAATGTTGCCATCCATTGAAATCAGCTGGCCAAGGTAAATATATGAATCAGCAATTTCTAGCTCAATGTTGTCAACTTGTATTTTTGTTTCCTCTACAAAATTATTGAACATGATCTTAGTTTTTTGTAGGTTCATCTTGAGTCCAACTTCTTTACTTCTAGTTGAGAGCTCCTGTACCATGTCTTGGAGTTCTGATGGGTTCGTTGAAAAAATAACAATGTCATCAGCAAACCGCAAATGATTTAAATATTCACCATTTATTTTTATTCCCTTGTTATTCCAATTTATCAGCTGAAAAATCATCTGTAAAGCTGAAGTAAAAAGTTTTGGAGAAATGGTATCTCCCTGCCTCACCCCTTTGCCAAGTTTGATAGTTTTGGTATCTTTATGTAACCGAAATTTTGCACTTGCATTTTTATACACACGTTTCACCATGTCAATGTACACATCCTCAATGTCTGTTGATCTTAAAGAGTTGATGACTGCTGATGTTTTAATAGAGTCAAAGGCCTTCTCATAGTCAATAAATGCAACACACAATGGAAGTTCATATTCATGTGTTCTTTCAATTAATTCTCTTAATACTTGAATATGGTCCACTGTACTGAATCCACTTCGAAATCCAGCTTGTTCTCTTGGTTGAGCTGCATCTAATTTTTTCTGCAGGCGATGTGTTAGAACTTTTGTGAAGATTTTATAAATAGCAGGTAACAAGCTAATTGGTCGGTAATTTTTCAAATCCTCTTTATCACCTTTTTTATGCAAAAGAATTACTGTTGCAGAATCCCATTGGTTTGGTATGTTACCGCTGTTAAGACATTTGGTAAAGAATTTTGCAAGTATGTCTTCTACATATTCTCCAGCTTCTTTTAGGATATCTAATGTAATACCATCATCACCAGGGGCTCTTCCTTTCTTCATATTTTTTATTGCAAATGAAACTTCTTCTTTTAAGATTTTAGGAGCTGTTCCTTCGACTATTTCAGTGTCTTCGTTTAATCCACTGTTACTTTCATATAGTTTTTTGTAGAATTCTTCAACTCTTCTAAGTATTTCTTCCCTATTTCTTGTTACGGTGCCATCCTCTCCTTTTAATGCAATGATGTGTTTCTTCCCAACAGATAAACTTCCTTTAACAACCCTAAGGCTCTTGTTATTTTCAATGGCTTTCCTTACTAGCTCACAGTTGAATTTTCTTATGTCTTCTTTCATGCTTTTGCGCAGAGTTTTACAAAGTTCTATGTACTCAATCCTGGAACTGGTATTTCGATTGTCCACCTTCATATCTCTTCGCCTTTTCATGAGCTGTTTCGTCTTCTCAGATAATTTGCTATTGTGCTTTTTACAGGTTACACCACCAATTTCCCCAGCAGTTTCAACTATTGTCTTAACAATGTTTTCATTTGCTTCTGAGATATCACTTTCATCAATAAGTCCTTCCAGTGCAGAAAAGCGATTTTTTAATTCCAACTTGAATGCCTCGGTATTTACTTTCAGTTTCATTAGATCCACCCTCTTACTTACTTGTTTCCTAATGAGCTTCTGTCGTTCTAATTTAGTATTTAAGTGCACTTTACATCTCACCATTCGATGATCACTTCCAGTATTAAATCTGTTCAGTACACTGAAATCTTCAATAATTGATTTCTTGTTTGCCAGGATATAGTCAATTTCACTAGTTCCCCCATTTGGGTGTTTCCATGTCCATTTTCTTTGCGGTTTCTTCTTAAAAAATGAATTCATGATGCTAAGGTTTTCAGCTTCTGCAAATTCGATGAGTTGATCGCCACGTTCATTCCTTTCCCCATATCCGTATTTACCAACCGATGTCTCTCCTTGTTCCTGTTGTCCAATTCTTGCATTGAAATCCCCCATGATGAGCTTGATATGTTGTTTCCCTTTGGTGTGTAACTCTTTGATTTCTTCATAAAATTCTTCAACCTCTTCGTCGGTATGGCTTGATGTTGGTGCATATACCTGTACTATTTGAAGTTGGTATCGCTGGGTTAGTTGAACAACGAGCCTCGCTGCTCGATCTGATGTACTTTCAACTTCCAGAAGACAGTCTTTAATTCTTTTGTTGATTAAGAAGCCAACACCACTTGTTCTTCCAGTTTCCGTTCCTCTATAATAAAACAAATGTCCACTTTTAAGTTCCACCAACTCTTCACCTTTTCTTCTAACTTCACTGAGTCCTACAATGTCCCATTTGATCTTGTCAAGTTCTTCTTCCAATTCCTGAAGTTTTGCTTCAGAAGCAAGGGATCGTCCATTATACGTTGCCAAGGTCAATAACAAACGGCAGCCTGGGCCATTCCAGTGATTCTTAGCACCCCCTGCTTTCATGCCACACTGACCGCTGCCTTGATCAGGAGCACTCCAGCACCTGGAGACTAGGGGCCATGGTTTCTGGTGTGTCAACATAATGGAGGAATTAGCCATAATTTCACCACGCTGGCTAGACGGGTTGGTGAATTAGCCCTCCCCTTCCGCCTTTCTATCCGTGCAGCAAATATTAATTTGCCACATAAATAGAAAGCTCAGCCTGCACCACTTGAAGGCGGGGTAGGACACTAGGTTACTGGCCTGGCCGGTTCCACACATCGTCACATACGTTCAGCGTGTGGGTCTCCTTCCAGTTAGATACCAGCAACCCTTTTGCAGGCCATAACTCCATATATTTTCCATAAATTCAATATGTTTAGCATAATTCAATATGTTTACTATAAATTCGATATGTTTAGCATAATTCAATATGTTTAGCATAATTCAATATATTTACCATAAATTCAATATGTTTTGCACTTAAAATATTCATTGGTCTAATAAGTGGGGGAGGACGGATTCAGGAAGAGGTGGATTTATGATTTGGCCACCTGTGTAGGCTATGGCATATTTTTCCGCCTAATCTTATTAAATTTAACTAAAGGCACAACAGAGGTTTTGAAGGTTTTGTCACCTTCTTAATTTGGAGGTTATTTCAAATTCTCCTTTTCACAAGTATTCGCGAATTTGTCTTCTTTTGAGTTTCTTTTAAGGCGGCATCCATGGCAGCTCTACCTTTTTAAATGCCTAGTTACGCCTCCGAACCTAACAATTTAAAATTAATTATTCAATGGGCTACCAGAAAATTCAGCTATTCTTTTTCAAACTTCTCGGTGGCGAACTTTCCATCGAAAATTTGGCCCCGTAGGTTTATCGGTAAATCCGTCACTGGGCTTTGTCATCCCTATAAAAGTATAGCCCCTTATATAAATGGAAATTACAAATTAATGCTGTTTGCAGAACACTAGGATGTGCTCTATCGCCCTTTCCTTTTTCAAGTTAACTTGCAACGTTTTGTCTCGGCGCATTATAGCAGTGTTGATGAGAAATAACCTTGATGCTTGAAAGTGACCTTAGTATACAAGTATTGACAATAAGCTGTTTTTAAGGGATATAAAAGTATTTAAACTGTGTGCAAAAGATCTTTTTCATTGCTCCACCGTTCTTTAAGGGCTAGGCTAAAACGCTAGACTCATATTTATCCGAGAGAGATGGTTATTTATTTGGATATTTATAGATCAAAGACAGCAAGGGTTATTCTGCGCTGTTTCGAGGGAGAGCATAAGTGTTTAACATAATATACATGTAAATAAGTAATATATATTGCTTTCCATTATTATTTATAGTTGGTATTGTTTTATTGTGGGTAATTAAACATTAAAATACTTTCTATTACATATACAACAGATAAAGTATGTATATATATATATAAAACAAATTTAATAATTATAATGTAGCATATGCATATACAATGTACATGGGGGCCTTATACAAGGGCGGATCTAAGATGTTATTGCGGGAGGGGGGGCGGTTTGGGGTTCCACTCACTACGAAAATTTTTAGTTTTGGACTGTTAAATAGTTTAGGTAAATGTTGTTATATTACTAGCCTTCCTTTATGCTCACCAAAATATTTAATTTACGAAAATAAATTGAAGTCAGGCTTTTCTTTAATTAAACTATATTGTTTAGGCTAGATTACAGTTGAGTATGAAAAAAGAAGAAGCTAGACAAAGAAAACATATACAATAACCAAAACGATAATTTACAATGTAATTAATAGAACAAGTTTAAATTTAAACTACAAAAACATCGTAATTATTTTACTTTTTATAACAAGCAACATTTTAAAAAAATTTAAGCTTCTAGTGCAAGGTCAAGCCATCTTGGTTTCTTTGAAAATTTGTCAATCACTTTATTTACATCAATATGAATGTCCGTGTGGGTGTGTATTAAAATTCTCTCTTCTGTTATATGCGTTCGAAGCCGAGTTTGAAGGCCCTTCAACAATAAAGAACTACGTTCTGCTGAAGCAATACTTACTGAAAACGTAGTCTGAAGGTCAAGAAGCTTGTAGATTCGTGAAAAAACGTTTGAATAGCATTTTTCCAAGACTTGGAGACCAGTGTAATACTTGGATGCCAGTGTAAGACTTGGATGCCAGTGTAAGACTTGGATGCCAGTGTAAGACTTGGATGCCAGTGTAAGACTTTTGTTCATTACATTTGTAACAAACAACACATAAAATATTTTTCATTGTCTTTAGTTTTTTTCCATTAAACCCTGACGGGGGAGGGAGCGATCGCTCCATCCTCCACTCGCTGGACCTGCCTTTGGGCCCATATGAGTCCTCCTACGCGGGGGTTGAGAAAAAATATTACGTCCTTCTCAAGGCTGTCGAACATTTTACTGGATGTACTAGATACTAAAATGCTTCAAAAGTAATTGACATTGCTTGACAATTAGTGGCGAGCTAAAAGTATCTTATTTTAAAATGCGAGTGAAAAACTTCTGGAAGTAAAGGAATGGCAGAATAGGGAAAATCAAATTTTTAAATGGCTAGGGGATTCCCCTTGTCCCCCATATGGGCCTTTATTAGAATATAATGCAATATATATTTGCCTTGGTTCATTCCATTTTTGATCAAATCTTTCAATAGTAGAGGAAAAAGAATTTATAGTCAGGTTGTAGTGTATTTATCATTCCTTTTGTACTTATGGTTCGCAGTATCTATGATTTATTAACCATTAACACTGAAAATATTGCGTGGGTCAGTATTTCTATTACCTATAGTCAATATATTACCACAAATGCTTAGCTTTATATTGCATATTGACAGACACAAGCACACACAGGTCACCATAATGGACGATAAATAAAAGAATAAGAGCCTCCTGCAATTTACTTCCTTAGTTTGGAAAAGAAAGCTATTGTGTATTGACTTAGAAAAGTTATAAGAATGCGCAAGTAAGAAAATATTTAATTTGAAATGAAACATTAAATTTTGTCCGATTTTCTTTCTTTTGTCTCCCAGTTCGGATAATATTTTCATAGAAAATATCAAATATTAGAAAGGGATTTGTATTTTGAGGTTAATTGAATGATATTCGATGGAAGGTAGAAACAACTACAATCAGGACCATATAAATGCCCAGTTACCATCCTCATTGACAAAGCAAGCAGGACCCCATTCATGTATAATATACGTGAATGTGGTAACATTGTATATGAAGTAGATGTGAAGCCATCAGTCGGATGGGAATAACGCGTACAATAAGATTTACTAACCAAGACATAAGATACTGAATCAAAGGTATGTGGTACACGAGCATGTTATTTGTTTAGGTTTCATGGCGCAAGGACAGATATGATCATCTTGCGCTAGGACGAACCATTTCGCAAGGATTCCGAATCGTTGTCTTTTAAGGAATAAATTCGCAAGTTATGGACTAGTAGAAAAAGGTAAACATCATTTAGATTCAAACCTGGATGTTGCATGATGGACGAATGTGTTTCCATTACGTTATCGTAAATCATGAAAAGTGCTGCCATTATTCTTTAAATCCTATCACACATAGAGAGGGGGGAGAAAAATACAAACTACTCCAATTGAGACTGTAGGGAAGCACTTCCAGAATAGACCTGGAGGCAGAAAAAGAAGAGGATGGACAGATGACTTAAAGGCTTGGATTATACTAGTCAAAAGGCTATAATGCGTAGCTATATTATAAGGTAATATTATAAGGCTAAGATAATATTATAAAGCGTAGCTATATTATAAGGTAGCTATATTATAAGGATAGCTATTTTATAAGGACGTGTTCATATCTCAGGACCATACTGCTATCAAAGTGTTAAGACTTTTAACTATATTTATATATATTCAGACTACAAACATAGACACGATCAAGTAGCGAAAATAGTCCACCAGAAATTGGCAGCGAATGCTGGCTTTCTGACAGAAAAATGCCCGTACTACAAATATGAGCCAGAGACCGTGCATGAGAACGAAACACACAAGCTTTACTGGGATAGAGCAATCATAACAGACAAGACAGTCCCACATAACCGTCCTGACATAACCCTCGTCGATAAATCGAATAAGACCACGTACTTAATCGACATAGCAGTACCCAACACCAATAACATACAGACAACCTACACAACGAAAATCACCAAGTACCAAGATCTCAGACATGAAGTACGAGATATATGGGGTATGGAAAAGATCCTCATCATCCCGTTAGTCATCTCAGCAACAGGGATAGTACCAAAAACGCTTGCGACGAATTTGGAGATACTCAACATTGACCCAAACACCTACATTGAAATACAAAAAGCCACAATCCTAAACACGTGTCACATTGTCAGGAAGTTTCTAGACATGGCACATTAAGAAGTGATGTAAAAAGAGGCTTGGGAACATGGCGCTCTGCCCGTCCCAAAGCCTGTTTCCGCCAAGAATGGGCGAGGAAAACTTTTATATATATA
>QLNU02014176.1:99175818-99211235 GCA_006491805.2 Dysdera silvatica
AGGGAAGAAATACTTAGAAGAGTTGAAGAATTCTACAGAAAGCTGTATGAGGGTAACAGTGGATTAAACGAAGACTCTGAGATAGTCGAAGGAACAGCTCCTAAAATCTTAAAAGAAGAAGTAGCATTTGCAATAAAAAGTATGAAGAAAGGAAGATCCCCTGGCGATGATGGCATTACATTAGATATCTTAAAAGAAGCTGGAGAACATGTAGAAGACATACTCGCAAAATTCTTTACCAAATGCCTCAACAGTGGTAACATACCAAACCAATGGGATTCTGCAACAGTAATTCTTTTGCATAAAAAAGGTGATAAAGAGGATTTAAAAAATTACCGACCAATTAGCTTGTTACCTGCTATTTATAAAATCTTCACAAAAGTGCTAACACATCGCCTGCAGAAAAAATTAGATGCAGCTCAACCAAGAGAACAAGCTGGATTTCGAAGTGGATTCAGTACAGTGGACCATATTCAAGTATTAAGAGAATTAATTGAAAGAACACATGAATATGAACTTCCATTGTGTGTGGCATTTATTGACTATGAGAAGGCCTTTGACTCTATTAAAACATCAGCAGTCATCAACTCTTTAAGATCAGCAGACATCGAGGATGTGTACATTGACATGGTGAAATGTGTGTATAAAAATGCAAGTGCAAAATTTCGGTTACATAAAGATACCAAAACTATCAAAATTGGTAAAGGTGTGAGGCAGGGAGATACCATTTCTCCAAAACTTTTTACTTCAGCTTTACAGATGATTTTTCAGCAGATAAATTGGAATGACAAGGGAATAAAAATAAATGGTGAATATTTAAATCATTTGCGGTTTGCTGATGACATTGTTATTTTTTCAACGAACCCATCAGAACTCCAAGACATGGTACAAGAGCTCTCAACTAGAAGTAAAGAAATTGGACTCAAGATGAACCTACAAAAAACTAAGGTCATGATCAATAATTTCATTTTTCAAATATACAAGTTGACAACATTGAGCTAGAAATTGCTGATTCATATATTTACCTTGGCCAGCTGATTTCAATGGATGGCAACATTATGAAAGAACTCAACAGACGTATTAAACTTGGCTGGAGTGCATTTGGAAGAAACAGTTTTATCCTGAAGGGGAAATTGCCTTTATGTCTAAAAAGAAAAGTCTTCAACCAGTGTGTATTGCCAGTCCTCTCTTATGGATCAGAGACATGGAGTCTAACAGTTGGAGCAATACGAAAGTTACAGACAACGCAAAGGAGCATGGAGAGGTGCATGCTTGGAATAACTAGGAGAGATCGAAAAAGGAACACTTGGGTGAGAGAGCAAACTAGAGTAGAGGACATCATTGTTAAAGTAAAAGGGCTGAAATGGCGATGGGCTGGGCATATTGCAAGAAGAACTGATCAACGATGGACAACAGAAATTCTGAACTGGATTCCAAGAGACCACCGAAGACCTAGAAAACGTCCTCAAACTAGATGGGTGGATGAAATAAGAAAACAGGTTGGGGTGACGTGGAAGCGAATTGCTCAGGATAGACTTGTGTGGAAAGCATTTGGAGAGACCTTCATCCAGCAGTGGATAGATAATGGTTGAATATGATGATGATGATATATAAAATATATTTTCACTTCGCAGTATAGTACTGAAATTCGATTTTCGCTTAGGAATAAATTAATTTATTTATTTTATACATTTTCATTCTGTATAAATTCTGTGATGTATTTCTCCGGTACAAATTGAGCGCCGTACATTATAAACTCGACATATAAAACCAGATCCATTTAATGTATAGCTAGGTTACAATTAGTTTTAAAATTTCTAATATTTTGTCTGTGTTTATAAAGTTATAAACGAGTAATAAAATATTGAAGTTGGATTTCAGAAATATTTTAACCCTTATACAATATATTAGCTCCATAATATATACTTTTCAATAGGATGGTTATTAATTACTTTCGTTTTTGCTTGTTGTTTAACGTTTTGTTATTCAATTTCGTATGAATTGGTTTAGCCAATTTTCTGCTTTCAAGTTATTAAGTTCCTTATTATCGCGTTATCTAACTTTCTATTATTGCCCTATCTAATTATTTATTATTGGGTTACTTAATTTCTCCCAATTGAGTTATCCAATTTCTCACCATTGATTCATCCAATTTCTCACCATAGTTGTTAAATTTTATATAATTGTGTTATATAATTTATTATTGAGTTACCCAAGTTCTTAGTAGTTGAATTATTCAGCCTTTAATTGCTTGAGTTGTCCAATTTTTTATTGTTTAAATTATTAAATTTATATTAATTGAGTTATCAACTCTAAACTTACTAAACTTATCTAATGTTTCTTATTCTGTGAGTTATCTAATGCTTCACTGGGTCTTTCCAATAAAAGGAGGAATTGGGAATTCTAAATGTGTCAGAAAATTTTCAGTAGTTTTCGTTTTTACCAGACGGTGGTTAGAATGATTCACAAGTGCTGCGGCAAAGGAAGTTTGCTGTCATTTGTAGCAAAGATTCAAAACTTGTGGAAAATTGTCTGCATTTGAACCCTTTTCAGGCGTTCGATCAAATCAGAAGGAGGTTTTTTCTCAAGTGCTTATCTTCTGCAGCAGAAACGTTTGCGAACAAATGACTTCATTTAGAGCGGCGTTTATCAACCTTTTAACCCTTGAACTAATATGTTTGGTCGGCTTAACCCCTGCATGAAATTTATTACCTGTCATTATCAATATCATCTTTGTTATTTATAAACATGGAGTTCATAAAGAAAACAATATAATTTTTCAGATATCTAGTTTCACAAAAATTATATTTTTATTAATATACAGTTATTGGTTACCGGTAAAATGGCGATGACTATTAGAATATTGGTAATACGATAACCTACTAATGATTCTGTTTTACTAGTCTCCACAGATGACTGAGGTAATCGTAATCGTAGAAGATATGCTGTAAATGGCTAATCGGTAGATTATGATGAGACGAAATACAATATTCAACATCTTTATTGGCACAGGATAACTTCGTAATATAGCAGCGATTACATATATATTAGAGATTGCGACGCTAAGAAGCGGTTGAAGTCTACTAGAAGAACTATCTCGAAAACTTGAGAACAGATATATTTTTGGGGGACGATCAGGTTGTCGGCAGAAGGCGATTAGTTAAAAATTGCTGAGTAACCGTGAAATACGGTGTTCTTGCCCCGAGGCAGTACAAGACAATAAAACTTAATTGGGAAGGCGCCGACGAGGCGTGGAAAAAGAAGTGGTTTTAGCGTGGGATATTTCAAACAAAGAAACTGCTTTAAAAAAGAATAATTTATATGGAAATAGTATTTTAAATTTATTATAAATTTATACTGTGCCAAGTTGATTTTGTCGCTAATTAATATAAATTAGCCGCAAATATATATAAAAAGTTCGTTAACGATGGAGAAAAAGTGGATTTGAACTGCCTGTTTAAGAGACTTCACGATGAAGTTTTCCTTACGTAAAAAGCATAACTTTATATCTGTAAACATTAAAGTTTAAAACATCATGTGAAAAAATTTGCGTGCCGAGGAAATGTTACATTTACGGTAAATTTCTAATGTGAGACATGTACTTGTCTTTTGCGAAAGCTACTGTATTTATCGTGGCACAACTAGTGATATCTTGCGGCACTCTAGGGTTCTACTGCACCCCGGTTGAGAAACGTTGATTTAGAGGATGTGTTCTTTCCACAAAACATGCATGTATGGCTGCGAACTTTAAATGTTTCAATTTTCCAAAACCTAGTTTATGTGTTACAGTGTAATTTGTCATAGATAAATCCTATGGCGTGTTAATTTTGTGTCCTCAATCTCGGGGACAACATATAGGAACAATCTAAACTCTGCAAAAATTTTAAAAATTTATGAAGCGAAAAAATCATCGCATTGAAGTATAGTTTGCAGAACAAATCTTGTCAAGATGGGGAATTTTTTTCAGGAAAAATAATTATATTTCAAAACCCGCCGACAGGTGACACTTTAGACATTAGAAAGACAATGAAAATGATCTCTCTGTATTCAATTTCTGTATTACAGCCATTGGCGCTGAAGCATGCAAATATGGGGTGGGGGGTGGGGGAGGACAATATGCCAGTAGAAGGCATTTTGTTTGAAATTGAATGGGGATATGGAACCCTAACACCAACATTGTGGGGATAGGTCCCCCCTTGTCCCCCCTCTAACGGCGCACGCAATTACAGCAAATGTTTGTTATGACTTCTACCACAAACAGGATGAAGCATCAGATCACATCATTACAATTCTAATAACGACAATCTTAATCAACACCATCAATGAAGACAGACTTACCAGTTGGAATTGCAAGATTATGTGTCCACCTCGGTCTTCAGATCCGGACCACTTGATTTCTGGTTGCGAAAGGTATTTAAATTCACGAATTCATCGGTCAAGACCTTCAACATCGGCAAAACTGAAAGGTTTCATTCAGCGTGTGGTGAGTTCCACCTATCTGGATATGCTGCACTCCACACTCACGAGTGTTGTCACTCAGTTGAATTGTGTCATACCTTATGGTGGGGGTCATGTCAAGCACTTGTTGGTGTAATATAAAAATTGGATCAACATTAGCACCACTGCCTTCCAAATGAGTATCACCTATTTTTGATGAGTTTTGAAATAAATTTAGCTTTAAAAAAACAAAAAACTCTCATCTTGATAATACTTACTCAGCAAACTGCACTTTTGGCTGACTATTTATATGAACAATCATAGATTACAATAAAATGCATATTTACGGATTACAGTTAATTATTTATTGAAAATAATTTAATATTCATGGCTCATATTTCGACTTCCATGAATTCCGTTTCCTGTCCATGGATCATAGCTCACATTTCATGATTTACAGTTAAACTCTCATGGATCATAGCTCAGATTTTCTGAATTCCAGCTAAACGCTCATGGATTATAATTAAATATCACTGGAATATATTCAATAAAAGATGATTCATTTTACATAATCTTTTATTATGAGGGTAAGGTTTATAAGGAATTATAAAATTATACTAACTTATATTTTTATACTAATTTCTATAAATATTTATAATTTTATAGTAATTTGCATTTATGAGAATTTGCGTAAGTCCTTTGGTTTTGGTTAAGAGTCAAAACTTCTGACTTTTAAAAAAGCAAAAGTTACTCTAATCGATAATATACCAAACAACACGACAACTTTCAAATTTAATACAATTCCCTTCCTGATTTTAAAAATATGGAAAAAATGTAATTTAGAATTTTGCTTTGTAATTTAAAAATGATGTAATTAAAGAATGTAATTTAAATTTTGCAGTTTTTCAATCTCATAAATATACAAATTCAATCAGTGGAATAACTTTTAATATCAACTCTGAATGCATTTCTGTAATTAGGTAATTACATGATATGGATTATTTCGATTTGTTATGTCAAAATGTGAGATCCGTGTGCTTTTAAGTTTTCCTTTTTAAGTATAATACCTTTAGAATAATATACTCTCAAAACGGGAAATTAGTTCATTCTAAAATAGAAAAAAATAGACGTGATTCTAATTCGATGTTGGATATTATTAATAGTTCATCTGGAAGTTTTATGGTTTTGTAAAGTAACTTCCTTAAGCATGTAATTCTATGTTTTTAGACTGATTTCTTACATATTATCTGAATAAAGGCTATCATTTTTAATGAGGCAAAATAAGCAAATAAGTTGAAATTAAACGACAATAGATATCCCCACCTTCGTTTGAAACCCACGTGTTATAAGTCTCTTTTATATTTGTTACCTTTTCAGATTTCTTAGACATATGAGGCGTTAAAAACAACAGTGCTATAAGCCACGAAAATAAAAATTTTCAGTTAAATTCATAAAAGTTAAATCTACCCTTTGGGGTTGTCTTGGTGTCTGCAGCACTGATATATGTCCATAGTGTAATTAATTGCCACAAGATGGCACCACGTTACTGTTAGCTCAAACGAAACAGGCGGTTCGTTGAACACAAACCATTTCGCATCTCATTTTAAACAAAACTGGACTTGTACCATTGTTATTTTCAAGGTTTCATACGTTGTTATGGAAAAATTTGCCTTTACTTAGTGTTTTTTCTTTACAATTATCGTTGTTCTGTCATCATCATTTATTTATATTTGCATAGTTTCTTTCAAATTATATAAATCATGTAAAATAATTTTAAGTAGAATTACGCAGATTAGATTTATAAGTAAACGATTATAATACGACTTATAACGTTGTGTTTACTTACAAATTATATCAATTGTTGCAAATTATCATATGCTTTCAACCTATGATGGAAAAAGTCATAAATCGCTTATCTCGCTATTTGCACATGTTTCAATAAATCTTTGAAGTAATACAGAATTTTGAAAAGTACAAGTTAAACCTGTATGAAAGCATCGAAAAAGATTTTTAGTTTGCAATATATTAATAAATTGATCACTATGTTGAATTCGTTTTCTTTAATTCATCTCTAACATAAGGTTGAGTTAAATAATGGATTTATACAAATTAAGAATTATTACGAAGTGATTTCATCGATATTATGATGGCATCATTAATTAAACATTGAGTATTTAAACATATCCATTAATTTCTTCCTCTCCATGGTTCCTTAGTGATCCGTTATTCATGTCCACGGTTTCTCAGTGATTCATGAATCATGTCCATGATTTCGAGTTGATCCATAATTCATGTCCGCGATGCCGTGGAAATTTTAGAAATTACTTATTTTTTAGATGGAAGAAATTCAAAGTAACAACTTGAAATAAAATAAGTGTTATGTAAGCGTTTTTTAATGGATTTGACAGAGATATAGACGAAAATATCAGATAAGAACCATATCGCAACTTTTTTCCAAACCATGGTTCAAAACTACGGATTCAGTACTATTCTGAAACCTTAAAGGAAGGATATTAATTGTGTTGTACGAAGCGTCATTGCAGAGCGGAAATTGTGACACTCCAAATTCAGTGAAATAGTCCATCTAATTCAACATAGATTGAAAATTCAGATTACTCGATGTCGACATGATCGATGACACCCCGTTCGTCATAATTTTATCTCGGTTCTCCAGATCTTAATATTATGACAACCAGAAAATTTGTTGCTGACATCAAAATACAATCTAGAGATCTTCAGTGTTCAGTTTGAAATATTTAGAATCATGAATAGTAAATATTAAATATTACCAGAGAGATCCTCATTGCACGGTGGGCAATTTATCGAAAAGCTTGGCTAAAATTGAAAAAACAAAATGCAATATTTTACAGATCTATGACGTCATTTCTATGAGTAAATAGGTGAATAATATAAATTCGGTCGAAATTAGGAAGAAAACAACTTGTGCCATATTTTTTTTTTGTTATCCCAAACCGGTCTTCAGCTAAAACTATCATTTCGTTGTAAAATGTATTGAAGTGTGCATGTATTTCGAAGGTGCAAAATTTGTTTATTTTTGCGAATTTAAAAATTTTTGGAAATGGAGGCTGTATCGAAAGGTAAGTAAATTAAGTTAATTTTTAATTTCTAAGTTTTAATTCAATTTTTTTAGTTTTTACTGTTGAAAATAAAAGTAAAATTTTTTGAAAAAAATGATTGTTTACCTCAAACTTGAGTTGCAAAAAAATGTTCGTAACTGCTAGGAGCAGGACTAGCCAATTTTAATTAGCCAACTGTTGTCGAAGCGCATGTTTGCGCAACTGTTGTCGAAGCGCATGTTTGCGCAACTGTTGTCGAAGCGCATGTTTGCGCAACTGTTGTGGATGCGCATGTTTGCGCAAAGCCTGGATTAATAGAAAAATAGGGCACGACACCGATAAGTGAATAACCCTAAGGAAGCAATTTTTACGTAATAAATTCAAATAAATAATGATGCTTACTCTGTAATTATAATCGATTTTACATGAAAAAATAATGGTTTAAAAATGATTAACAATTTTTTTTGCAATTGCAAATTTCTATTTATTTCAGAAATCTAGATTTCGCATCATGCCTTGGTGGATATTATTTTTCCAAGGAAAAGAGACAAAGAAAAGGAAGAAATACGGAGTAGCATGATGTCGTACGCAACGAAGAACGTTGTGAGCGTTTTAACGAATGAAACATATGGATCATGTTTTAAAAATTCTCTTTGTGAAATTGTCAGGCAAGTGGAATTCTTGTTCTAGAAAGAAAGACAGGTTCTGTGACAAATATAAAACCATGTTAAGCGAATCCTCAGTAATTGCTTTGAGTGAAAAACGGGCACCAAACATTAGGAGAAGATCAATTGTCCCTTTTAAAGAAGCTAGCGATCGGTCTAAACGGAGGAAAACTGAACAATGGAGGACGGGAAATGCTGAAAATGAATTAGCCTACGCAATGCAGATAAAATTAAGATATTCAAGAAAAAAGATGCCGCTAAATTTTTATTAGAAGCAGTTTCTTCAACGGCAAAGCTTAGGAGAGCTGTAAAATATTTTCGTGCATATACACTTTCCAAAAGTGCTAAAGTTTTAACTAAAGTTTTAGCAGACGAGGCTTTGGCTTATGTGATCGATGAAAAATGTCTAAAGATCAGTATTTGGCTATGAAAGCTATTACAGATAAACACGGAGGAAAAGTTTTCCCCATCTACGATTATATTAGGGAAGAAAAAAAATGCTATCCACAAAATATATCTGTGACAGAAACATTCGCAGAAATTGATCTTCAATCTTTATTGGATCACATTTCTCGGAAGATTTTTGACACTTTGGATAATGATTTACCAGATGCAGATGAAATTCTAAAAATGTTACTGTAATATGTAAATATGGATGGTAAATATGGACGGTACAACAGGCTTACACGAATATAAACAAAAATGGGAAGCGAACGATTTCAAAAACAACAGCATCTTCTTGTCTTCTTTGGTGCCTATTAATATTTGTGAAAGTTCCGATATGAACATTTTGGCAAAATCCTGCGCCATCTTCCACCAAATATTGTCGTCCCATATTACTGAATTTTGCGAAGGAAACTGATAAATTAATCAAATTTGTTGTAAATAATTTAGAAAAACAGATCGAGGATTTATAGCCTTCAATTATATTTTGTGAAGAAACCATTTTTGTGCATCATAAATTGACCCTAACCACGAAAGACGGAAAAGCATGCAATTCGTTGTATGGAAACAAATCCTCTGTTTCTTGTTATGTCTGTAAAGCTACACTCAAAGAAATGAACGATATCAACAAATGCAAAAATAAAGAAATAAATATAAATATGTTAAAATTTGGACTCTCCACATTACATGCTTGGATTCGCTGTTTTGAGGGTTTGTTGCACATATGATTTAAACTAGAAGTCAGAAAGTGGCAGAAAAACAAAGAATCTGCGGATCCAATTGAAGAAAGAAAAAAAGAATTCGGAAAGAATTCAGGAAAAGATTAAGCCTCATAGTAGATGTTCCGAAGCAAGAAGGTAGCGATGGAAATCGCAAGCAAACGATGGAAATACTGCTCGAATATTTTTCCTAGAAGCCGAAATCTCTGCAGAAATAACTGATATTGACATTGTTCTTATCAAGACATTTCACGTTATATTACAAGTTATTTCTAGCGGGAGACTGAAAATTTCACAATTATGCCATAAGAACTGCGAAATTATTTGTTGAAAACTATGGATGCTAGTATATGCCATGTTCCGTTCATAAAATTTTGATTCACGGGATAAGAATTATAGAAACAACTACATTACTGATCGGACAGTTATCCGAAGACGTCCAAGAGACAAGGGAATAAAGACGTTAAAAGACACAGAGAACATAATATCAGAAAATGCTCCCGAAAATCAGGAATGGCTGATTTATTGAATAATCTTCTCGTATCTTCTGATCCGGTCATCTCAGTCTATAGAAAAGTAAAAACTATTCGGAAGAAATAAATGGATAAAGAAGCTCTAAAATTACTGGTGACTGCTTAAGCAAATTCTAACGAAATTGCAGACGAAAAATTCGTTGAAAAGACTCCGATTTTCTACGACAGCAATAGCGAGGAAGACTAAAACCTATTAAACGACATTCATATAAAAACTTAAAAATTTTCAAAACTTTTGCTTCAACTGAAAAAATTTTGTACATGATTTCACACCAAAAAGATTTGGAAAAAACTCATTTTCATCATAATTGAGATATTTTTGTTACTTTTTTATTTCCATTATTAAATTTTTCATGTTTGCCTAAGTTTTGACGGTCTTTTTATTGTCATAATTATTAGGTCATCATTTTTAATTTCTAGAAATATTATGAAATTTGAAATGAGCAACCGACCAAACCCATACATCCGAAATTTTTATCGAAATCGGAAAAAAAGATTCTTACAGTTCGTCATCTCCATCCTCCATATTTGATTCGCCATTTTTAATTTTGAAAAATTGTCAGCAAATTTTGAATCAGCTACTTGATAAACAAGAACCTACGAAATTTTACCGAAATCAGATAAGAAATAGATTTTTGGCAACGTTTTTAGGAAAATCACCCACTGTGCATTGGTTTAAATTTAAATCGCTAAATAAAATAGGTTGGCTCGATCTATCTTCAATAATTTTATGACTAAACGAAACAACAATATTAATCAACGTTTATTGGCGTAGTGATACCAGCGCCGATGTTATGGCGTGATTAGATGGTGAAACGTTCGAAAGAAAATAAATACGGAGAAAATAAAATAAATACGAAAATACATACGGATAAAAAAGCGTTTTTTCTTGTTCTCATTCGTCTAGTAGATCAAGACACCGCGGGCTCAACGCGGGGACCCTGGTTCGAATCCGGGATGAGGACGGCGTCTCTTTTTCTCCCAAACAAAAATAGCTCTAGTTTGAGCTACTAATACGTGGGTGTCAAATTTATTTGTAATAGAAAATAAATATTTCTGCCTTCGGTGGGACCTGAACCCACGACCTTCCACTTGCCGGGCGGAGGCTCTACCCACTGAGCTACGAAGGACAATATATAATCTCTTTACGAACGTATATATATTGTTGCCAGTTATTTCGCAGAATGGTGTAGTACATAGACTACTATTTAAACCAAATTGCAAAGAGACTGGTATTAAATTGATCGAAATGCACGTTGCAGCATATGTATTTATATAAATCGAACACTACGCAGATTAAATCAAACAACAATGTCAATCCATCAACGTTTATTGGCGTAGTGATACCAGCGCCGATGGTATGGCGTGATTAGATGGTGAAACGTTCGAAAGAAAATAAATATTTCTTTCGAAAGAAATTATATATTATAATATAGGTAGAGCCTCCGCCCGGCAAGTGGAAGGTCGTGGGTTCAGGTCCCACCGAAGGCAGAAATATTTATTTTCTTTCGAACGTTTCACCATCTAATCACGCCATACCATCGGCGTTGGTATCACTACGCCAATAAACGTTGATTGTTTGACATTGTTTAATTTAATCTGCGTAGTGTTCGATTTATCTACAAAAATTATGATTATTTATATTTATTGATATTTTTATATTATTTGATTTTGTGATACAAATATAATGTACTTTTATGATTTGAATGACAAATATGCAAGACCCTTTGTGGTTTAGATTATAAAAATACTACTGTTTAAATTAGATACTACGATTAATTGGTTTAAATTAAAAATTAAGGATTAGATAGCTTCATCTATAGTTAGAGTAACAGATACCTTTAAAATTGTAAAGAAAATGTAGTTATTAGCAAACTGTCATTAAATAAAGACGGTTATTGAGTAAATAGTTTATGAAGGTTGTTATAAGAAAAATTACTAAAAAAACAATTACTAAGAAAATGCTTATTAAGGGAAAAACGTCTAGACGGACATGTAGACAAAAAGAGAGGGATAGAGGTGGAGAGATAGAGAGGTAGATTATTAATCACTAGACTATTAGTGCAGTTTATATATTTTGATCTTTTTTTATTTAGAAAATATTTTATAGCAAATGTCTTTGTTTGTAAATGTCAAAATCCACATGCCAGTAGCCGTAGGTTTAGTTGTATATAAGTAACACGTGTTCCTTTTTTTTTTGGCTAGTATGATCAAAACACATCCACTAGTAAATTATTTGGAATATAATTAATCGTTTTTATTCTTCTGGACTGAAGTTGTTTTATTATCTGGGCCTCCTCAACAAACGTTCTCCACTCGCTTCTGTCTAAATCCTTCATTGTCTACGTTTTACTTCTATTTTACTTGAGTTTACCTCCACTTTATTTAGCTATCTTTTTTTCTAGGTATCCTACAATTTTTATTTAGGTCTTTCCAGCAGGTACTTGGCATTTCCTTCTTCAAGTCCATAGTTTGAGGTTTGGGATATTATGGGATTCATTCGAAAGGATCAATCCGAAATGAATTCATTCGGTCCATGTGTACCATGGTCATGGTTATTCTTGCGGTATAAAACACACAAAACTAAAAAAAAAATCGCCTTTGTTTGTGTGTGTCTCTCTCTCTCTCTCTTTCTTTCTCTCGATGTTCCGCTGAAGTGAAATTGCATCATGTATTGCATGATATATATATAAGTTAATTAATAATGTATAATATTCCATTGGAAGTGAGATTGGGCGGTTAAAGATTTATTTAAATATGATTTACAAATAAGTAATATATAACACTATATATAAATTAGGTAGATTTGTATGTAATCTATATATAAATTACTCAGAGTTACGTATAGTACTATATATAAATTAAATTAGGTAGAGTTACATAAATCATTATGCATAAATTAAGTAGAGCTAAATATAACATCATATATAAATTAGGTAGAGTTTATATATAATACTACCAATAAATTAGGTTCAATTTAGATACTTCTAATGGTAAAAAATTATTATTAAAATATTTAAAATTAGTTAGAACTACATATAATATTATATATAAATTAGGTAAAATTTTCATAAAGTACTATATATAAATTAGAGTTGTATATAATACTATATACATTAGGGTTATATATAATACTATATATATATTATAGGGTTATATAATGCTACTTATAACTTATGTTATATTAAAATACTTTCATTGGTGAGTTTGAAAGGAAGTAAGTAAAAATATAAATTTTTAAATATCGATAACAGAATTACAAATCAATTCGAAAAATTGTAGGAGATTTTGGACAATTTTTTTTCCTTGCTCTCTTTTTTTCACAAATATCCAAATGACGTCTTTCTTCACTTGGTTAAAAATTAAATTTGCCAGACTTATAAAGATTATCTTAGAAAAAAATTGTTATTTCACGCATAAACTTTTGAAAAAGTTCTAAATAAGAACGTCACTTTGAAAAAATAGCAGAATTTAAAATCGTTTTCTCAAAAGCGAAATTAAAATTTAGTTTGACTTTTTTTTTAAAGTAAGTTTGGCTGAAAGTTCGGGGCTACGACTTGGATTGTTGAAAAAGTTCCATTTTTCATTTTGAAGTCTTTAAAACATACCGCATTTCTTTCTTTACTTCAGCTGTTGGGTGAGATCACGTTCCCATTTTCCCAGTTTCTTGTCATACAGAACACCTCAGCAACCGTACGTTTTAAAAGACCCGTTCTAATCTTCGAATTTTAGCCTGACTCATACGATCGTGATTCTATTATTTCTGCCAACTCAGTGAAAAATGCGTTGGTTATTTCCTTTTTCTCCCAGCATTTTTGCAGAATTTTCCTTAGGAAACGAAGAATTTTGAACAATGAGCAAAAACTTGATAATGGAGGAAATAGTATTTTAAACATGTGGAGTGAAAGCGAGCGGGCGTGTGTGTTTATCATTGTTTTAAACGATGACATTCTAAACCTATTTATAGTTCTATTGGAAAAATATACAGTGAAACTTTGAATTTACGTTCTTTAAGTTTGTTCTTCCTAAATTTACATTATAGATTTATAGTAGTTCATAATATATTCATAGTTTTTCTCTTCCGTTTTGCTTTGTTTTTGTCGGTTTTAGATTTTTTTGGATGTAATCTACATCATGGTTTTAGATCGAAATTTCTTTGTATAGAGGTTATTGCCAGGGTATATTTTTGTTACTAAGAGAAAGGCGGGTATGTGGGGTTCAGGGGATGCTCCATGCCGAGAATAACATATTTACACTTACCATAAGTCCCTACATTATTTTTCAAGCGTTGCGTCCCTTCTCCGAAAATTCTTTTTGGATCCGCCCTTAATTCAATCACATAATATAACTACTGCAAGGATATATTATGGATATTGTAAAAGAATGTATTATGGATATGGCAAAAGAATATATTATAGTATTGTAAAAGAATATATTATGATATTACAAAAGAATATATTACGGTTATTTCAAAAGAATATGTTATGGATATTGCAAAAGAATATTGTTTTGTATTATACTATTCGTTGATTCAATAAATAATCGACGCCAACTAAAATAATTTTTATTAGCAGTGCAGTGAACTGTATTTCTTTGATACGATATATAATAGCACTTACTCAATATGTAATAGAACACGATGCAGGGTGCATCCAATACGTCAGTAAAGGTTAAGCGTCGAACAATAAATCGAAAACCATAAAAACAATAATAAAACAAAAAGACAGAAAAAGATGTTGGTTGGCAAAAACAAACAATGGTTACTAACTTAAGGCTTATGCCAATTTCCAACATATCGGCCCACGTTAAAATAGAAAATTTCAATATTTATATTGTTTATAATTATATTTATATAATAATAGATATTGCGAAAGAATATATTATGGATATTGTAAAAAAATATAGTATGGTTATTGTAGGAATATATTAAGGTCATAGTGTGTGTGTGTGTGTGTGTGTGTGTGTGTGTGTGTGTGTGTGTGTGTGTGTGTGTGCGCAAGGATATATTATATTATTATCAGGCTGGAAATAATTTCAACAATAAGAGAACTACCTGAAGGATGAATGGAAGAAAAGCTGATTTGAAAATAAGCTTGGCGAGTTTCAATCATTCCAAATAGCAAAATAATTGAACTAATAAACGATATAGATCAAATTGAAAGTAAATATCGCATAATTCTCGACTTGAACAAGCTCAGGTTGAACGTTGATCAAAGCAGGTGGCAAAAAGTTCCATTGTTTTGAGCCCAACAGGAGATGACATCACGTTCTATAGAAATTCCTTTTTATCTTTCGCGAATCTGTAACCGGATCGCTGCTAACATGGATTGGAATGGGAAGAATGCTTGCCAACACTGGCAGGAAGCAATTCGTTATGAAGATAGCTTGCTGAAATAGAAAATTTGTTGCTATTGATAATTTGTTTCTATTGTTTCTAAAGTTAGTTTGTTGCTATTGCTCCTAAAGTTAGCTTGTCCTGAAGTTAGCCTGTTACTATCGCTTCTGAAGTTAGCTTGTTCCAATCAATCCTGAAGCTAGCCTGTTACTATTGCGTTTGAAGTTAGCTTGTAGCTGTTGCTTTTGAAGTTATCTTATTATTATTGCTTCTGAAGTTATCTTATTGTTATTGCGTCTGAAGTTATTTTCTTGTTATTGCTTTTGAAGTTAGCTTATTCCTATTGATCCTGAAATTGATTTTATTGCTACTGTTTCAAAAGTTATCTTATTTCTATTGATCCTAAAGTTGACTTTATTGCTACTGTTTTTAAAGTTAGCTTATTCCTATTGATACTGAAGTTGATTTTATTGATACTGTTTTTAAAGTTAGCTTATTCCTATTGATCCTGAAGTGGATTTTATTGCTACTGTTTCTAAACTTAGTTTGTTCCTATTAAATGCGGTAAGAAATTTTGCTATATTTATCATCGCAAGGATACTAATATTACGATAAAAATTCAAACTCATTAACTTTTTAAAAAATGCAATTTCTGGGAAGATATTTCTATAGATGTTTCGATTGTTTTTTTTTGAAAAATTGAGGCAGGATTTCAAATGGCCGAAACGGCAATAATTTAGAACATTACTTTAGTAAATATGCGTCGATAACAGACAGTTATCGACACTGTTATCGATTGAGTATTTCGACACTGGCGTAAGCTACTTACGCTTAGCAGCCTGAAAAGAACTGTTTGTTATGGAATCTCCTGGTGAAACTCTGTATTGTTTCGTTAAATATATCGATTTAATTAACTACTAGCCAATATATCATCCGTGTAAGTCGCTCAAAAAAAAAATGAAAATGAATATCTTTTGCCAGTTGATGTATCGCTCAAGCAAGTGAGAAATATAATATGTGTCAAATAAATAGAAGCGTTAAACCTTCGATTCCTTTGTTTAAGCAAATAAGTAATTTGACATACGTGAGTAATTGTTTGACACAGATAAGCGATTCTTTAACAAAACTTATCTTTTTTCTTTTGTATTATTTCAAGGAAAGAGGGAATATAATTAAAAATGTTTTGGTTTGCAAGAAAATGAAAATTAGTTCATCAAATAGCGATTATGTTTCCCAAAAGAAAGTAATTGTAATCTTTCACGACTGGGAATTACAGACAAAGAAATGCTATTCAGTTTGCGATTTGTTCTTAAAATTGCTATTGCGAATTTAATGGTCACAAATGCCTAATTGCGCGGTTTAATAACGGCAGTCAAAAAAAGCAGCAAAATTACTTGCTCCTATTAAACCTAGCAGATATTAAGAGGGAATTAAGGGTCCTCTCTCGTGGCATTAATGGCAAACATTTCTTTTCCTGTTTTTGGCAACGTGAAATATTGAAGAGTAGTGGAAATAACTAAAACGCCATTCTTTGTTTATGTTTCGAATTTAATCTTTCTGCCCCCCCCTCCCTTCTTTTCGGAAGTTACAAAAATAAGCAACTGGCAAAGGTAAAAGATGAGAATACTTAAATTGAAGAAACCATTTATAAGTTTACCGGGTACCAACTTCGAACAACATTTATAAACTCGGCATCGATTGAAAAAGGGAAGTCCAATTTTAAAACGAATAAAACGTATTTATTTTATTGCAATTGGCGAATTCTATGTTTACTTCCGTTGTAGGAGAACTTCGGCGTATTTGATTTAATTCAATAGCACACAAAATTTCATTTATTAGAATTAATTGATTGTTTACTAATTATTTACTTAGTCCAGAAAACGCTGTTCCGAACAACGCCATCAAGGGCGGATTTAGGATTTTTTTCCGGCAGGGGGCGCTAAATTTGTAAACCAAAATATGTATAATATACATTAAACATATTATAATATACCTTATTATAATATACCTTATGTAAAATATACCTTATTATGATATACCCTATGTAAAATATACCTTATTATAATATACCTTATGTAAAATATACCTTATTTATTATAATATACCTTATGTAAAATATACCTTATTATGATATACCCTATGTAAAATATACCTTATTATAATATACCTTATGTAAAATATACCTTATTATAACGTACCTCACATAAAACATACCTTATGTAAAATATACCTTGTAGACGTATTCCGAAAATTCGTTAGGTGGTTTGAGTGCAATAACGGGTGTAAATTTGTTATTATCGGGGGGGGAGTATTACGCCCCCTCCCTGGATCGGCTCTTAATCTGTGCATGCCGTTTTCAGTGATTGAAACCAATATAGTGTTCAAAATAAGAAATTAATGTTAGTTGAGCTTTATGAAACGAAGAATGTAAACTTATATATATGTCAATGAAATCGACATGTCTTTGGCTTTTATTGGCCTGTGTGTGTGTGTGTTTTACGGCGCAAGGATAGCAAAGGACAGGCTGTTCCGAAACATATAGTTTTCCGAGGAAACCGGATAGGTGGAGCCGCCAAGCTACCGACTACAGTGGACAAAAAGGACACGGGTCCCAGGATATCATTGGAATCGAACCAGAGTAAATAACTCACTGCGCAAAGACATTGCAATCACGTCATCACAGATCAGCGACCCTACACTTTTTTGAGGCTACTACTTCTGTAGATGTACCAACTCATTTACAGGACGTGTCACTGAACGAATTTGCACAATGTTAATCTTGGTCTCGTAAGGCCTATGGTAGTGTTTGCCAACCGCTGAGCCGCGATCCGATACTGGGTCCTGGCATCAATTATACAGGACCGCAGGGGATTCTTCTGGTATTTGTCACTTTAGTTTTCTAAGTATTTTTTATGAATAAATATTTTATCGTGGAAATATTCTGAGGACAATGGTAGTCGTGAATGAGTTGGAAAGCTCAGACTCAGAAGGCCTAAATATCATCTGTGCAGAAAGTACCGGTAAGAGACCAGGCTGTGAATTTTTAAATATGTGAGTATTCATTAATAACCGAGAATTTTAAGACATCGACATTTTTTGGTGTTAGTAGTAATAGTAGTAGTAGAGTAGGCAAGTGGGCAATTGGAAAGGGTGGCCGCCGGAGGCGGTATTGTAATCATAGATAGGACACTCACACAGCGTAACCAACTGCCAGGCGGTTCGTGGGGAGGGGGTGTTCGATTGTCGACCATACACATCACATAAAGATTCACGCTCACATATATGTCGTCATTTAACGCGAACCGAAGCCAGCCGCCACAGAGAACGGTCCAACCTACTGGTTCGGCAGCACACCCCGAAACACCCTGCAGGAACCGGCCAACTCCGGAAAGGAAGATGTGGAGCAGCGTCAAGGGGGCGGCGCAAAGACAGGAGGACCCAGCTGGATCCAGGGGGTGGGACAGACCTGGTGGTCTTTAGCGTTAGAGAAAGGGTGCACCGCCCTTTATGACCGATTTAAAAAGTGGCTGCAGGCCGGTTTCAATAACATGAGGTACGTCCCCTGTTCTTAAAACTGAGCGAATATTTGTGTTGCAAATGCCGCGGCCTCATACAGTGGAACCTGGTAAAGTGATCACCTCGGTAAATTGGCCACATGAATAAAATGGCCACTTTTTATAAGAGAGAGAGAGAGAGAAAAGTGGTAGGAACTTAGTTATTCCTATATTAAAGACTATTATGTGTAGTGACCATCGCAATCTCTCCCAAAGGTGGTCAGTTTAGGCAGGTTCTACTGTAGTATGTAAGCTTTCTACATTTCTTTTGCATTGTTGGGTGTCGAATGGTAAAAGTATTATTACTACTCCACCTCAGGGTCATAATAACAATCAGGGCTATTGTAATAAAAGTTCAGATTCACGCTTCATTATTAAAATAATGTTATATAAATATGAGTCTTCCTACACATGTTAAAGCATGTTTACAAGGCGAACTACGCTTGAGAAGCATGTCTCATCGAAAACGTTCTTTACGAAACAGAAAGCGATTTTTAAATGAAGGTGATAAAAATAAATGAAAATAGAATGGCTGAATATAAACGACTTCTAAATTTAAATTTATCGGGTCTTTCTTTCAAAACGACGTTTTTAATTTGCTCACAAGTTTTCAAAAATTGGCAATTTAAAAATCACCAATTCAAGCGCTGATAAAATTTCCATTGTGGATGAAATTCACAACTATGTGAAAAATTGAGGTTCTAACATAATTGAGTGCGGATTTTTCTGTATTTGGAGGAGGGATAGTAAACGAAAAACATACAAATCTTCTGATAAATGAGCATAGGTATTTTTCTTCTTTATAACTCATCACCCTTCTGCTCAAATAAGCCTCCTTCTGCTCCTTCTGCTCAAATTTAAAAATCCATTTGCGATGCTTATGCTTTCTCGTATTTCATAATACAGAGCAACTTTTAAATTCAGCAGAATTTTGAAACAGATTTTAAGCAATTTAGAATTCATTTCATGGAGTTACGATTTTTTGATTGGTAAAGTCATCCAATATATTTGTGTTGATTTTAATATTTTTAAACGAGAGAGTATAAAAAACGGGTTTTTCGCTTTTCCTTAGAAGGGAATAAAACATATACAGTACAGGGTTCCTAGGAGAGTCGGAATGCGACAATAACTTTTGAACCAAGACAGATATTGCAAAGAAAGTTAGATATTAGTTAATAAAATGACTATGTACTATCAGACGAGATGAACAGCAGCGCCCCTGGTGGCGAATTGAGGAAGTTAAAAATTTTTTTCTCGAAAAATAATAAAGATAGAGAAATATTTTCAATTAGAAAGTTGTAGAGCGTCTTTCAGTTAGTAAGGAAAGATGTACGGCTTACGTACAATGTGTATACGTACTGCCAGAAAATGAGGTGGTTCCGGAAGTTTCAATGCATCACTTTAAGTTAATGCTTTATAGCGCTTTAGAGGTTGAGTTGAAGTTCTTATAGGAAAAAAGATCGCAGTCTCTCTATGAATAGTCTATAAGAACGTCAACTCAAGTTTTAAAACACCAGAAAACATTAACTGAAAGCGATGCATTGAAACTTCTCGAACACCTCACTTTGTGGCAGTACATGTACACATTGCATGTAATTCGTATATCCTTTCTTACTAACTGAAGGACACTCTACAACTTTGTAATTGAAAATATTTCCTTGTCTTCATTATTTTTTAAAATAAAATTTTTAACTTCCTCAATTCCCCACCAGGTCGCTGCTATTCATCTCATCTGATAGTGCATAGTCATTTTACTATACCGGTTTCTAACTTCTATTGCAATGTATGTCTTGGTTCAAAAATTATTGACCGCATTCGGATTTTCTAGGAACCCTGTATATTCTGAACGCGATAAAAGATATAACAGTGGTAGGAATAATCGTTGTAAGTGACCGGGTTTTCTCACTGTTCACTGACCCAGACCCATTCAGTGATTAGGTCAGTGACCTATTCTGCACACCCCCACTATAAAACAACACTCATTTTGCATTTAAATAGCAACAGATTTTTCTGAGAAAAGTAAAATTTAAAAAATGTATGTTGAAATTTTTAACAGTGCCAACACGGAGAATTTTTTGAACGAAGTCATGAGATTGGGTAGGCGTGCAATGTTTTTTATAGACACCAAGGTAATCAGCCATTTTCTCTAGTTCCATCCGGGGAGGCGCAAATGCCTTGCTCGTTATAAACGATTGAATTGTATTGCAGCTTAAACTATACCAAACTAAATGCATATTCACCTCGTTAAATCCGGAAACTCGCTATAAGCGGGCTCGTCTTAACTGGGCCCTACTGTGTGTATTTTATGCTGTGGGTTATATTTAACTCGGCACAAAGAAACTTCACATTTGCATTCGAGAACACAACTTCAACATTTCCTTAATGCATCATCATCATCACGTTCCTACAACACAACAGCATTTTAAGGATCCTACATCTGGACATGAGTTTATTTGCTGTAGGACAATTGACAATCAACGCCTAAGGCATTTTAATGTTTCCACGAAATTCGAAAATTTTGCCCTTTTTTAAATCCTACTTTACCTCTATTGTTGCTTATGGTTAGTGAAATAAGTGATTTTCATGGGGGGGAAAAATTGCAGAATTTACCGATTTCTTGGAATTGTCGGTGATATAGGGTTCCGATGCGATTCCAGGAGTTAAAATCGATCACGAAGACCTCTGGAAGGTCGTTGCGGTTTCCACGGATTACATCTTCAGAAACGTTGACCAAGGACTCTTATTCATCTAAAGCCCAACCTGCCGCAGACCATTACGAAACTTTGATATTGCCTTTGATCCACAGATAAAAAATAACATCAAGGATTTTTATTTTTTTTTATTTTCATATTTCGACTTATTGAAAATGAAAAATAAAGAACATTCCTTTCATATGACAACTGTTTAAAATGACAGATATCTCTCATAATAACTTCGTTCTTATTAACGGCTATTTCTGTTTAATGACGGCATTTTACGCCCTGAAAAATGTTTTTCAGACATACATACATTCCAGTTAATTTTTTTTCTATTTAACGGCTTTTTTGTTCTCTTAAAAGCCACAAAATGGCAAAACTTACCTTATGTATATACAGGGTGTCCCAAAAACATTGACCGTAGTTCTAATTTCTTAAATATTGATTCTAGACATATGTATTGAATTGGAAAGTCGCATAAAAGAAGGTGCAGAATTTTATGAAATCGATTAAAATTGCAGAGGATTATTTTTCGAAAAAATACAAAATTTAAATTTTTGTACGGTCCCTGTACACAAAAATGTCCAATAAGTGAAATGTGCCCCATACTCCAATAGGTCAATATACAAAATTTCAGCATTCTAGTGGATAAAAGAACCAGAGATATCAAAGTCCAAAATAACTGACTGACAACACTTTTTGAAGGGAGCAATAGGTGCATATCGGGAAGAGGGGAAATTCATTCTGATTAATCACGTTATTTTGGGTCTTCATATCTCTGGTTCTTTTCCCACTAGAATGCTGAAACTTTGTATTGACCTATTGGAGCACATTTAACACATTGGAAATTTTTGTGTACAGGGAACTTATAAAAATTTAAATTTTGTGTTTCTTCAAAGACAGTTCTCTGCAATTTTAATCGATTTCATAAAATTCTGCATTTTTTTAAGCTACTTTGCAATTTAATATATATTTCTAGGATCGATATTCAAGAAACTAGAGCTGCGGTCAATGATTTTGGGACACACTCTATATAACCATAAACACTGTACATTAAATTCTTAATTAAATGATATTAACAAGGGTGGGACGACCTTGTTTTGCTTTTCGGCGGCCAACAACCCGGGAACGGCCCTTCGTCCATAGCCAACGTAAGCACCAGGTCTCTTTGGGCTAGGTTATGATTTTCGTTTTTCAGTTGGCGTGTTTCATTCTTCAAGGTAATTCACTCCTTCTTTAAACTTCCGAATCTTTCATTTAAAAATGGCAGATTCGCCTGAACTTTATCTTATCTCCTTAAGTTTATTCAGTTAGGGATCGATGATAGTTAACTTGTCTAGTTTGGTACTGATTTCTTTAAGACCCGCGCGGCGATATTCGACGACTTTCAAACGTTGACCTGGGGCGGCACAAGCATATGCCATGGCAGATGCATTTTCTTCTTACTCGGACGAGATAAAAGGCAGTAAAGAACCAATGATCTTAGTCTATAGGGTACACTGTCAAATACCTAAAGTAAAGCAGAATTAAAAAAGACAAAAATGTTTTCAAAATTCATGAGATAACGTAAAATATCATAGGTTGGTTGGGAGGCGTCGTATCCATAAAAATGCGACATCTAATAAGTGAAAAAAGAAGCTCATCGTTATCATATGTTATACTGTGGAGTCTATTTTAAATTTGTTTCAGAAAATGAATCGAATTATAAGCTTCGTCCACAAACGCAATGATTTAGTTGCGTTTAAGGTATCCAAGCATTAAGTGAACACATATTTTTATTTAGTAGTTGGAGAGGAATCCGTCTAACTCCGATGCAATATAGACTCTTTAATCTCATAGATAACTTAAGAACATATTCTGGGAATAAGAACCATTCTTTTTTAAATTTATTTACCCACTATTTCTTTGAATAAATTACAATTGCTTTAAGTCTTCTGTGTTTTTATAACAACGCGTTGAAATTATTCTTCGGGATTCGACGACGGGTAAGAAAAATGACATTTTCCCGGATTCGAATATTCTGAAATATGAACATACATGCAAGCCTTCCCAAGATTGGGTAAAATATTATTTTTTTGAAAGAGAAAGTCAAGATTATGGTCTCTGACTGGATGTTTGAATATTTTTAGTTGCTTGTATTTCCAGGATCATTTATCAATGTCAGGAAAACTTGCCGCCTTTACTTTTTACCCAACGAAAAGGAATAATAAACTGCGATATAAAAATTAGGATTTCCTCTGTAAAAGCATAAAATGACGTCCTTATGGAATTAATTCCCGTAAAAAAAGCGTAATTGCGTCCTTAGAATTCAAGCTTAAAAATTCGGCCAAATTTAAACCGAAAACGGGATTTTTCTTACAGAAAAGATTTAATAGATGATTGCATAAACGGTCTACTGTGTGAAAGTCATCAATTAATTGTAGTTTTTATATTGCATACATTATTTAAAATATTTAATTTACTGGCGCTATGAATTTAAAAACATTTTGCACAATTAATTGGTTTCCGCACAAATTAATTAACGTAGGTTTAAATGAATTATATAGTTATCTTCCTCAAGGGACACCCCTATTTAAGGGACACTTTCTATGGTCCCCATATGTGCATATATCAGTACATGTACCTCCGAAGAAGGAACATCTATATTTAAGGGACAAACTGCCCGGTCCCGTGGGTGTCCTGTATTGGGAGGTAACACTATATATCTTTTTTCTAGTGTCAAAACATTCCACAGCTCTTCTCTCTCATGCCTTTATGAAGAGTGCTTAAATGTTTATAAATATTGTTTATTGATCATTTTTATCTTTGAAGTGGATTCACTGTCATGTGTCATAGTCGTTTTGCTTAGATACACCCAGATTCAATGATCCAATGAATCCAGGGCCGTAGCAATTTAAAAATTATGGGGGATAAAATGGTCCCTAAAAGATCACGTGATTATGCGTTGAAGAAAAAAATACACCTTGGTACCCAACGGGAGGGGCTTGAGCCTCCTGATCCCTCCTTTGCTTTTTCCATCACTGACCAAATTGTAGCATGCTAAAGACGTATTTATCGTAAAGTTCAAATTCTTGTTATTAAGACACCCAGATTCAATGATCCAACGCAACCAGGGCCGTAGCAATTTAAAAAATATGAGGGCTAAAATTGTCCCAAAAACTCATGTGATTAAACGTTGAACAGAAAAATTCACATTGATACTAAACAAGAGGGGCTTGAGCTACCTAAACCCTTCTTTGCTACATCACAAACAACATTGTAGTACGGTAAACTAAAGATTTGAGTTTACACAAAAGATACTGCTATTTAAATGGACTAATAGTTTAATTTCACCTCCGAAAGCTGAATCATTTAAATAGCAATGTCTTCTGTGTAAACTCAAATCTTTAGTTTAGCATACTACTATGCGGTCGGTGATGTAGTGAAGGGGGGATCAGGAGGTCCAAGCCCCTCCCGTTGGGTATCAAGCTATATTTTTCTCATCAACGTGTGCTCTTTTTATAAGACAACTTTAGCCCTCATAATTTTTGAATTTCTACGACCGTGCGTTGGATCATTGAATCTGAGTATCTTAATAACAAGAATTTGGAATTTGCGATAAATACGTCTTCGGCAAAGTATTTATCGCAAATCCCGAGGACCTTTAAAAATAATAGAGAAATCCTTATTTGATACATTCTTTAAATCACAAAGCATAAATATGAAACATAACGGATCCGAAACATTATTACAAAAGAGTAATTAAAAAGTTAATTTTATTGACGTATGTTTGAATTTGCACTATCTATTTCCTCATACAGTTCAGCTGAAGTAAATTTCTTACTTTAAATGTTCAATTGGTTCTAACAGCGCCTTTCAATTTTATCCTTGAAACTTTCATAAGGAAAGAAAGTTTTAATTCAGATAACTCAACTTTTAATGGGTGCTCATGGTATTTAGCTTTTGCGGATGACAATTACGTCGCATAGTGAGCAGAAATTTAAATGATCTAAAAAAATAACACTACAACAGTTCTAAAATTATAAAACAAGACTCAGGTTGTAAATTATTTAAATAGGGCCAATGAAGAAAAAACAATTAAGTATTGCATAAACAGCAATAATAATTAAATAATAAAATAATAGAAAATAGTTTACAAGCATGAAATTGTAAATAATGATAGTGATTTGTTTTCTAAAATAATAATTATCGGATAAATATTCATAACTCAACAGAAAGTTTCAAATAGTGCCTATTTTGTTTTAAGTTACAAACACACACACACACACATTCATTCATTCATTTTCAAGGAAACCGAAGTTTCTTCATTTAAATTTTCAAATCCTGGATTATGGGTTAGCAGCAAACGCGGCAACTCATATCAGTTGGACTCGAACCTAAATTTTCTGCACGGTAGAGAAATGCGTTATCTTCATGTCACGGTATGGCTTTCAAATTAAAGAGGTCAAATTTTATAATATTTATTTTCAAGCCATATGTCACCCAAGTCCATAAGACAGTTACCAAACTAATAGTTATCTAATTATTACATATAAATTGCCTTAATGCGTAGATTACGTGCATCATGTAAATTACCATTAATACGTAAACTAATTTTGACATATAAAATGCCACGAATTGATCATATATGCAAATATATTCGTTTCTTTCTTTTTCCAGGTCTCGAAAAAGCTTTGTTATATTTTCTCCGGACCTTCCACACTATGTTGATATTCATTATAGACATTTTTCTATATATTGACATAAATTGCTATGAATTGATTTGCAAGTTAAAATGTTAACATACATGATAATAAATGAATGAATGAATAAATAAATAAATAAATATGTGTATGTAAGGCACCATTGAAACATATACGTATAAGACCAATGGACTAAGAATAAGGAAAGGGATTAAGGGGAAGATGAAAAAAGTAGGCTTGTTTGGCGGGAAAAGTAGCCACGTGAAGGGTATTTAACCTTCTTTTTCAGTATATCTTTGCGGTTGTTTGGCATGGACGAGAAGCGCATGGTTTCATTGCATTCTGAACTGAAACTTTTCCTTTTAAACATTAGAAAAACAGTTCCTTTTCTCCATAAAGCTGACAGTTATCCCTAATGAGGGAGAGAATGACGCACGCAAAAATATTTGAAGGAAAAGGAATTTAGGGTTTATAATCTTTAGTCCTAGCAATTCAGACTATAGTAAATATTTATATGTATTTGTATTTCTCTTCTAACATCGCTTCTGCTTATATTGTAGAAAGTTTATAGTAAAATATAGCAATTTTTTAAAAATAGTTTAAATTTCTTACGTTGTATAGAAGTATTAATTTTATGTAAAGTTTTCGAAAATTTTATATGTTATAGCGAATATATCTTTGTGAACATGGAATTTTGTGTTATTTTATGCTATTACATAACATCAATCAATTTATTTTGTGCAGTATTTTATGGCTAGCTTTGCTTATCAATATTAACTTTCTATTATCTGTTCATTTTTAGATAACATAGGGTGGCGTAAATTAATTAATTAACATTAATATAACTTAAAATATAAAACGTAATTATACGTCACTAACTAACTCTTATAAATTTTCATAAAAATGTGCTCCAAAAGTATTTTTTTCAACTAAATCTGATACATATACTCATTTGTAATTCTTCACTCATTAATTAATTACATCATAATGTATTTTACTTTATGTGTTTTGCCTAAAATAAAGTTTCAAATAAAAAATAAAAATAATTTAAATTCAATCAATTTAAATTATTTTCTATTATTTAAATTTAAATTAAATTAATGTAGATTAAAAAAATTAAAAAATATGAATAATTTAAATTAGTATAAACTGCCCAATTTTCTCTTTCGATCTTGCGAGATTCTTCTTCTTTTACCTTGCCATTTTCCCATGTTTTTTCCATTTTTCTATTTTTCATATTTCCATGTGGTTCTGGTATGGCATTTTTACGACCGGATGCCCTTCTTGACATCAATCCTCATCATTTATCTGAGCCTGGGACGCGCACCACTAGCCTCCCTACTTCGGTGGCTGTGTTCCTCCCAATTTTCCCAGATTAGTTTCATTAAATCGAACAATCAAATGTTTCACATATAACAAGCAAATATAGAGTCCAGCAATTGCCGTAAACATCTTTTGCTCGTTTAAATGTCAGTATTCTTTTTTAATAGATGTCGAGGCCATAAATGTTGTTCGAAATTAGGTAAATTCCTAAATAATTGCTGCAATTTAAAGTATTCTCATCGATTTCCTTGTCAAACACTTATTTTTCTAATACTTTTAATTGAGCATTCGTGAAGAGAGGAAAACAGATCAAATTCGACATATAAACGAAGAATAACTCTCGAATTCTTTTTACTTCTTTTCAAATATTTACCTTTCTAGAAATAGGAAAAGAATATTTGTCATTAATGCTCTCTAGAGAGAAGACTCTTAACTCTCTCTCTCAACATCTTTGGCAAATAATCCTTACTTGGCTGGGACAAGAAATTTTACTCCTTTTTCGCTGCCGCAATTAAACCACGAGATACCTAATTACTCATTTCTGCCCATTAATTGCGCAATAGAAATTGGGGAAACAAATCTTAAATTTAATCTAAGTTTCTCTGTTTGTAATTTCCAATCGTGAAAGATTACGTTTAATTTCGTTGGGAAATGTAATCGCTGTTTGATAAACTATTTTTCATTTCCTCGGAAATGAAAAGACTTTTAATTGTGTGTTTTTGTTCCCCCTCTTTCTTCGAAAAGGGTACAGATGAAATAAGAAAACGTTTCTTCAAATAAGTGATCGCACCTCTCAAGGTAGCAATTTCCTAAAGTAAAAGTAGCCAAGATTTAGTATTCAAATTTATTTGGTATCCTAGTATATCAACTTTCTCGCGTGTATGGATAATATATCAATACCCAAAGGATGTTAATTAAGTTTTTTCCGAGCTACTTACGTGGAAATAATATATCGTTCCTTAGTTAATTAAATCAATATGCTTAAGACGAAATGTTACCAGAAACTTTTGCTAATAATTACCCTGTCCATGATATCCCGAATAAATTATTTCCAAAAATAATCAAAAATATTTATAAAAAAATACTCATTTAGCAGTTCTTTAAATGAAAAAGTTTTCGTCGATATGTTCCTCATACTTTTTCATCTACGTGAGATATTTTCAATCTACTTACGATGAGAGTATCGTCTGATATTTGCCCCAATATAGCCCCTTTATTTAAGAGCAAAACAGCATGGAATCGTATACTAGTGTGCAAAATTAAGGTTACACTCAATGTTGTGTTCAACGGGAGAGGTACATGTTTTGCTCTTTAACTTTCGTTGTGCTTCATTTATAAAAAAAATGCAGAAAATTAAAGAGATATAAACACTTAATAGAATAAAAACAAAATAAACTTTAAAAATGATTTCTTTTCACTTACATTTTCATTTTTTTTTGCAAATATCACAATTTTATAATTTTCGACTCGCTAAATAAATTCCAAAATTACTTTTAATTAATTTTTTATGTTCATACTATACATGAATAGACATGAATAGTAACAGCTGCTAAAATATTTTACCTTAGTCCTTGAAAATCAGTTCATTTTTTAATTTCCGAAAATCATTAAAAGCCTCATTGTTTAAGTGGAACCAAATGACTTTGAGTTGTGTTTTAATTCATGGGAAAGTTTTTTAGTTGCAGCGTCGTTTCCAATTACATTATTATGAGCGAAAATGTTATCATATGATAAATTTAATTTGTTGTTTCCAAAGCCAGTTTAAAAAGTAACCAGATTTTGAAGATAAGATTAAAAAAATTCCTCATAAGTTAATTATCCTGCTAGACGTTTCCAAAAAGCAGAAAGTAGAGATTTCCACTTTTAGGTAAAATTTTATAAGAATCTTTCAGGCGAGAGAACTTCAGGAAGTTTTGTAATAATTTCGAGGAATTTTAAAATTTGTGTTCAAAAGAAAAAAAATATTGGAAAACGTAACTGCAGCTTTAGAAAGTCTTTTTGTAGAGTAATTTGTAGAGTTATTTGTAAATAACATGTTTCCTTTGAAACAAAAAGAATGGTAAAACAATGGAAACCAAGTTAAATTACACATTTTATGGGACAAAACAACTCTGTATGAAATAAAATAAACTTTTTTTGTAAACTCAATTTTTTTTAAATAGACAAATTTTCATATTAAATTTACAGTTTTTTTTAAAACTTCGTTGATATCTTGTTCTTTCAATAAAAATATTTTCCTTTTATCCATCCTGAACTTTATATATCCCGTTCAACTAAACTTAATTAACAATTCCTAACCCGAACTTTTTTCAGTAATTTAATAAAAGTTAGAATAGACTATAAATCGTGGCATATAAAGAGAAAATATGATTTAAATAATAATGTTTCGCTTATTTCAATCTGATACAGTAGTATGTTACTATTTTATGTATATGACTATAAATATATCCCTCTTCCTTTCTTCCTTGATTAATCCTTCCTTATTTACAATAACTCTTTCCCTGAGTTCCTGAAGGGAGGATATAGGGCCTTTACAAAAGATTCATTGATTGATTGTTTGGCTTTTTTATGGCGCAAGAGCATCTGGGCTATACTGCGCCAAACACGGTACCTTTACAAAAGACTTACATTTGCTTATGTTTTCTGCAAGTTACTTCATCTCTCCAATGTGCTTTGCCTCCTTATTATACCAATATACCAATTATTATTACACCAATATACCAATTATTATTATACCAATATACAAATTATTATTATACCAACATACAAATTATTATTATACCAATATACCAATTATTATTATACTAATATACCAATTATTATTGCACCAATATACCATTATTATTATGCCCAATTATTATTATGCCAATTATTATTATACCAATTACTATTATACAAATTATTATTATACCAATGTACAAATTCTTATTATAACAATATATAACTATCTTACAAACTACATTATTTGATTATAAGCTCCTGTTTGTAAAAATTGCAACACCATGAAGGAATCATGTGATTGAGCTGAAACTTTCAGGAAATGCAAATTAGGGTATGCTATTCAAATGATTAGAATTTCAGAGTCATCACGCATGCGTGGGCTGAGCAGCACCCTCTGAACTGCTGATGGATCCGTATAAATAGAGGGCTGTAGCGGGGCGTGTATGGTTATCTGCTAGTGGTAAACGTTACATGAGACGTCACTATGCCTCTACGACGAAAGAGGGCGACATTTCAGCAAGTTACGGAGTTTGAACGGGGACGAATGATCGGCCTTCGTGAAGGAGGGTTTTCTTATCGTGCAATAGCAGCTCGTATGGGGCGTAACAGCAGCACAGTGATGCGAGTGTGGAAGCAGTGGGTTCAAGAGAACCAGACAACTCGGAAATCCGGGAGTGGACGCCGAAAGGTGACGTCAGCACGGGATGATAGACACCTGGTCCGCATGGCGGTGACGGACCGTTTTGCTTCATCTGGACAGTTGGCAGAACGTTGGTGCACTGCTACAGGTGTATCATTGTGTGCTTCATCAATTCGTCGGCGTCTACTGCACCGTGGACTGCGTGCAAGAGTTCCTTTATACAGGATCCTCCTGACGCAAAACCATCGGCGCCTGCGGCTACAATGGGCTCATGGACATAGAGACTGGCGTGCTGATTGGCAACAAGTGGTGTTTTCTGATGAATCCCGCTTTAATTTGGGGTACAGTGATGGCCGCATCCGTGTTAGACGCTATACCGGTGAACGCCACCTTCCGGAGTGCATTATCCAACGTCATAATGGACGAACCCCCAGCGTTATGGTCTGGGGTGCGATTGCGTATCATGGACGATCTCAGCTGCTACGAATTGTGGGTAATCTTAACAGCAACCGGTACATCAATGAAGTTCTGGAGCCCGAAGTTGTTCCCTTCCTTCAAGGCATTCCCGGAGCTGTATTTCAACAGGACAATGCCCGCCCACATATTGCCAGGAATGTTCAAGACTTCTTTTCATCACAACAGATACAGCTTCTTCCTTGGCCTGCCTATTCGCCGGATATGTCGCCGATTGAACATGTGTGGGATTTCGTTGGTCGGCGTCTCGCTCGTGATCCTCGTCCCATAGCTACTACAGATGAACTTTGGGGTCGCATACAAGCAATCTGGAATGCTCTTCCTCAGGCACACATTCAACATCTGTTTGATTCCATGCCACGTCGTATAGCATCACTTATTGCAGCGCGTGGTGGCTTCACCAAATACTGATTTTCGACATGTAATATTATTTTTTTGCTTTGTAATTTTAATTGTTTATTTGTATCAACACAGGTCGTTTGTACATTAAATTTCATTCAATTCGGAACTTTTCAAATCAATGAATTCAATTCAATTCAATTCATGGTGTTGCAATTTTCAAAAACATGTGTTTACTTCTTAAGAAATACGATAAGGATCAACGATATGAGATATTTATCCATCTTTTTACTGTAATACGACCTTCCATTTTAAGTTTAAATATAAATTATTTATGTTCTATAATTCTTGAGGAGAATCTTCTAACAAGCTATTGATTTCTGTTCGCCTTCATTTCTAACCTAATCATTGTGCCAGTAAACTATTATCGTTCTTATATATAATTCATATATAAACTTAATACTATATGTAAATTTCAACATGCATCTCGGATTGAATAAATTATTATTATGATTATTATTTAAGTTCTGCAGTTATCATCTAGGGCAGTGGTTCCCAACTGGTGGTCCGTGGACCACTGGTGGTCAGCGAAGGAGTTCGAAGTGGTCCACAAAACGGGTCATTATTCAAAAAAATAATTAAAAGACTTATAACAATTATTAAATATTAAAATTAAATATAAAAATGAAATTGATTGCATATTTGTAGTATTTTACAATCTGACGGAATTTCAGAAAACGGTTCGTATTAAAAGTAATTCGTCTTAAGCGTGTTCATCTTAACGAGGTTTGACTGCATTATCATTAGATCTTGGTTTTTTTTTAATTATTATTTCTTTTTTACTAAAGAAAGATTTTACAAACACATTTCCCCCAAAAAAGACCCGGTTCCCTTTTTTATTAAGGTCTTACAGTCAACTCGTGAGAATTTTTCAAAGTGGTCCGCGGCTTAAATTGAGTTGGGAACCACTGATCTTGGCCTACCACTCTTTCCCTTTCCTTGAGGGACCTTGCCTATAAATATTGCCTGGTTTCTTCCTGAGTATATATTTCAGCCGAAAAATATATTATACGCTCAATTATTTCTGACGCAATTCAGATGCATTTGAATCATACTTTATTTAAAAATATTTATTCTCCTAGGCAAATCTTCCGAACACTATCGCTTTTATTATGGTTATAACAATAATAATAATAATTATTATTATTATTACAAAATTATTTAGGAAGAATCACGTTACATTATAAGATTTACACAAAATTTATAACACACATATAAATTTTACAACCTGACACCCGCCTGGGCTGAATTGGGTTAAGATTATCTTTTGAATATCTTGTCTAAATTAGTTCCAGAGGTGTAGGCACGAGGCACTGATAGGAGTTTTAACTCAATTGTGATGCAATTTTCTCTTATATTTATATACACACACACATGAATATATGGAATTGTAATTCTATATCTCCAGTCATTATGAACTTGCTATCCCCCTTATGAACTTACTTCGTCTATGACTAGCTCTTTTATTTTAAGGCTACCAAAAGATTGTGGTGCAGAGGTGACATTGAGCGTAAAGAATAAATTCTGACGGTAGGAGGCAGAATGCCGCCGGGAAATACGTGAAAAGCCAGAAAAAATCGAAAAGACAGGAATTGATTGAACGTGAACGATTAGATCTGAAATTTATTGTACGTCATCTACTTTATCCAATGTTTTATTTCCCAGAAAGAGATTACAAGATGCATGTTTCCCTTCATTATTTGTTTCCAAAAAATACACAAACCTCCAAAAATTACATGGACCCTGGTAACAAAATGTAGTTAGCAACTTAAACATTTAAATTTATTATAAATATTGTTTATATTTTCCCTATATATTTTTAACAATTTTTTGCAAGCTTAGGCTCAATTTAAAGTGCAGAATAAATTTCTAAACCTTAAACTGTAGGTAAATTAATACATAAATATTATTAATAAACCAATACAACAATAATAGTAATTGTTAGATGATAAATTTTTTTTTATATATGAGATAGTATTACCCTTTACAGGGTTAGCACAATTTCCAAATAACATCTCATATATAAAAAAACAATTGATCATTTAATATTAACACATCATCGGCTATGCTTAGAAAAATTTACCCACTTTAATATTAATTATCTTAACACATAAATATCATTAATTTACCTTATAGTAATAGTGTAAATCAACTCAGTGCATCAATAATATTAACGTAACACATTGGCATTGTAATTAATTCGACACATTAATTTTATTAATTAACTTAACCCATCGCTAAAACCCAATAACATATCTACAAGAAATAGGAGTTTGTTTTATAACCAGAGCTGTCCCCACGCGCTGTACGCGCCGCGTACTCTCAAAAAATTTTGAAAAATACAGAGTACGCGGCGCATACTCTCAAGGTCTCAAAAAAGTTTTCGTATTTGCTGGTTTTTGGACAACTTTCAACAAAGTTCAGCCTTTTTTTTTTCTAGTCATTTACAAACTTGAATGGAAACAAATGAAGAAATGAGGAAAAAAAACCCTGAACCCCCCAAGCCTCAAAATAATATCCTGCGTACGACCAGGAGAGGAATAAAAAACTGATGAAAGTAGCAACTGCCACCTTGGGCTTGGATGGGCAATAGACAAGCAGTCAAATGCAAGTCAGTGTGGCACTGTGACATCACCAAACCCAGTAAGTAATAATATTCTTTAATTAAAACCATATCGCATACTCTCAATAATTTTCTTCAGGACAGCCTTGTTTATAACCAGAACCAGTCAGTTCATTAGATGAACATAATGGGTCTCCTCGGACACTATCCATCGGGAGTGCAATTCAATAAAATGCAAATTTGTTTTAGTCGCTCTCGGTTTTCATACGAAAGTTATAATCTTGCTTTGAGGGCATGAATTTCTGCACCGTCCTTATTTCTAACAATTTCTTTCAAAAATAAGTTCAACTGTTGCTGTTTAGGAATTCATTACGTCGTAAATGTAGGAGTTCTTCAAATGTGTGAGAAGAACTTGAGAATATTGGAGAGAAAAGCAGGAGTGCAGCCTTGCCTAGGGCGCATGAATCTCTTGTGAATTCCTGTGGCTTCCTTATTACAAATATTTGTATTACCTATTATTTTCAGGAATTCATTTCATTGTAAATGTAGGATTTTTACTAAATATATGAGAAGAGCATAAGACTATTAGTGAGAAAAATAGTACTGTAGTCCCGCTTAGGGCCTATGAATTTCTTGTAAATTCCTACGTCCTAGGTGCATGCATCCCTTGTGAATTCTAGGGCTACCTTTATTTCAAACAGCTTGCTTGCCTATTGCTATTTAGGAACCCATAAAATCGGAATTTCAAGCGTCGTTTAAATAAGTGAAAATGTAATAGCTTAAGAATATTAAAGAAAAAAATTGGAAGTATAGTCTAGCCCGGGGATGGGCACGTATGAGGTCAGTGCGAACCGCATTCCAATTTGTCATATATTATAAAGAGCTACACCATAGTTACATAGTATTAAATATACAAATTTAATATGATTACATATTGTACACTATGTAAAGTATACATAAAATAAAATATAATTAAGAGAAAGAAAATACAAAATAATTATTTCAAAGTTTAATAATAACTCCAAGAATGACCTATCGATGCAACCGAAGGTCTACTTTTGAAGCGATTACGTACGACTTCTACTCTTCATTAACCGATTCACTTTCTTAGTCAATTTAATGATATTCTTAAAAAATATTCTGAAAAGAGAGAGA
>QLNU02014176.1:99211335-99222558 GCA_006491805.2 Dysdera silvatica
GTGATTTAAGGTAATGATGCATCGAGAAAAGTTCTGTACATATTTTTGTCGCTCGTGTAAACCATCAATTTTAAATTTTCAATAATGCAGCAAAATTTAAATTTTAATAAAAAAGTAAATTTTCAATTTTCAATAAAACAATAAAATAAAAATTTTAAAAAATACAATACGACATATAAATGAGACAATTTCCATTTAAAATTCAGGAACAATTAAAAGATAAAAATTTATTTTGTTTTTAATCAATTCATTTTTAACCTTTTTTTAGCAATATCTAACATTTTTTTCAAAGTTTAGTAGTTCATTTTAATCAAATAAATCAACACAACCAGATTTATTACAATAAAAGCTTTGATAAGTGTGAAGTGGTTTACTTGGGATACGTTACTTTCGTGGAATTTTTTATTTGTTTTACGGCGCAAGGACTGTAAAAATTCATGCTGCATCGAGGCTTGCAGTTTTTCGAAGAAGCTGAACTTCATAGAGCCTAGGAAATCAACCTCTGAACTACAGAGTTTGGCATCGTTGGTAGTCAAATCTGTAGAAGCAAAAATATACAAATTTTTGTGGTGCAGTTATTTTATAAACGTTATTACTGCACCATAAAAATTTGTATTTTACTTGCTTCTATTGATTAGTGCAGTGTGTCGCCATTAAACCGTTCAGTCAAATCTGTGTTAACGGGCGGCTAAGCGAATGCTCTGTCTCATTACCACAGACGCCTTTTGCGCTGTTTGAGCGTCCTGTCTATGATTACAGTACCGCTTTTGGCGGCCATCCCAATCCCCCTTTTCAAAACAAAACAAAAAACAACAGACGCCTTCATTGAATATTTGAATTCAATTTAAAATTAATATTAAATACATAGAATCTATGTTTATGGAAAATGCATTTCATTACTCTTATAATATTTTTTTTCTTTCTTTATCTCTAGATCTCTAGGTAGGATGTAGGACACAACAAAATGTCTACGTCTTCCCCGGTCTTCTCCCAGAATCTGGATCTCTCCTAATCTTTTGCCTACATTTTAATTTTATCTCCTACATTTCTCTTCCATGTATTTTTTAGTTTGTATCTATTACTCTTACCTTGGGGTCTCCAGACTGATGTTTGTCTACAGACATTTCCCAGTTTTATTAGTTTATATTATTTAGCTTATAAATCTTAAATCTCAAATTGCTCAGTTTGTTTTCTTAACGTATGTCCCTAACCATCTGCATTTCCTTTGTCTTATTTCTTCTGACCAGTAACGGAGTTTGAAAAATTATCGGGTGTGCCCAAGCATAGTTTATATGCACTTACACATTACGGTACGTGTACCGTAATGTGTTTATATACACTTACACATTACGGTACATGTACAATTTATTTTTAGCGGGTTTCAATAGATATTGAACCCGCTATTGCTTTTGGCTTTCCTGTCTGCCTGTCTATACGCAATAAAAAGGACAAGGCAAAGGTCTTCCGTAAATGCAATAATGATGGCTATTGTTAACGTTACAAATCTACCGAGTTACTTGAGAATTAAAAAATGTCGAATTAGAGAGGGAGTTGAGAATTATACATGCTATAGATATAGAATAGATATATATATATAGGAAACATGCTATATTTGTACATGAAAAGAAGATCTCCGCTTATTTCGTGTTATTCCTATTTCCCTGCTGTCATCGATCATAATATCTAATGACAAGCCCGTGATTCCGAAGGAGGTTATTCTCGCGATATTCGCTGTGTAGCGAAGGTATTAATGCTTTTCCGTTAATCATTCAAATGCTTATCCGTTTTGGGGAACAAAATGGATTGGACGATTATACTCTGTAAGGAGCATAAATCACCGTTAGAATATAATGACGAAGTCACCTTATAACGAAAAGGATCAAATGCTAGTCAATTACCTCATCATCATTCTCTCTCCCACCCTCCTTACGGTGGCGCAGTGTGGTAACGCGTTCTCCTATTGCGCGGCTAATCCGGGTTCGACTCCCAGCAGTGCAAAAAGAACGCTTACTCAGAGATCTCATAAAGATCGCACTGCTCACTGTAGTCCGGGGTTTGGTTCCCTAGGCCTTAAGAGGTTCGGATTCCTCGGAAAACAGTAGGTCCCGGCGCAGCATGACCACTGTAGTCTTTGAGCCGTAAAACCAAAAAAAAAACTCTCCCACCCTCCCATCTCCTCCCTCTCTCTTTCTCTCTCTCTCTTTGCATATTTGCCTTTTAAGTAGGTTCTTGTCTCTTAATAATTTTCTTATCTTTTAACAACTGTCTTAACTTTTAACGATTTTCTATCTTTCAACAATATTCTCTTTTAACGATTTTCCTCTCTTTTAATGACTTTCTTACATTTTAAGAATTTCTTATCTTTTAAGAATTTTCTTATCTTTTAATACTGTTTCGCTCTGATTGTGTATATCCAATTATAATTTTATCTTTTCAAAACCGTTTTTATATGTATGTAACTACGACCCGTATGGCAATAATTTCATAAGTCCTTCCATCATACTAGAGAGCAAGTTCATAGTGGTTTAAGGTGGTTACACCGTTATGTCAATTGGAATCGCCCCCATCCAGATCGAGCGAGTGTGCAGTGAATTTAAGGGCATTTGGTGGATAAATAAAAGGTGAACCAATTTCACTGTCGCTCTGTGTACATTTAAGAGAATATGCAAACATATTCTCTTAAATGGTCAGTTTCATATCATTTCGCGAAACCCTCATAAACTGTAAGAGAATTTCTCTTCAAAACATACGTTTACTTTAAATATGATATGTGATACATCTTGGATGGAGTTTCAGACCATGATATTAAAGATAATTTTACTAATAAGCACAACAAGGAACGTGAGTTTCGAAACTTACAAGCACATGATTCCAAACTTAGAAAGATGGACACAATTCCAACCAGAGTTATACGCTTACCTGATCTTCCCCTTCTCCATATAAACCACACACACACACACACACGAAAATAATGTCTTTTAAAAGATCTTAGCTTTACTTTTGTACCGATATTATTGTGCGTCTCAGCGACCTCAAGCACGAAAAAAGGCTTTCATTAGACTAGCAAATGTCAATGAATCAAATTGGTTCTTTACCAAAACCTGCACGACAAATCCTTCTTCTACTCTTAGTTTGAAAAGATTATGCAATTAGTAAATTTCTGCCTAAGTGCCACCAAAGTGTTAATCGCGGAAATTAATTTACTGGTGAAATGGCGACATTTACCGGTTGACGTGTGTTTTGTTGAAATTTGGGTTCTTGAATGAAAACGGTTCGAGGTGTCGAAGGATTATAAGGACATATTAGAAGGACGTTAAAATCTGCGATATTCTTAAGCTCAGACAGTGGAGAAGGAATTGCTGTCAACGGCACATGTGGTTTAACTTAACACGTGAAATGATTAAATTAGTTAATTTACATAACTACGGTTTCCTCATCTATTCGTATCATCAATGGCTCCTGGAATTTAGAAAAGTTAATTAAAAAGCAGAGTTTAGTAATCTTTTATTCACATGCTTAAACATAAATATAAAGAAAAGATGTTTAAACATTAGTGAACAGACAATAGAAGTGAATAAATTAGTTAATAAATTACATTTAATAATTGTTATTAAATAAACGGCATTTAGAAACTAACTATTACATACAAAATTTGAGAAAAGTGCATAGTAATTTTTGACTCTTCTTTTAACAGTTAGCAATAAAATTCATGGATGTGAGGTGGAAAGATAGGAATTGAAATGGAAATAAAAAGTTATAAAGAACGAACGGATAATAAATAAATAAATACATAAATAAATAAATAAACCCAACCCATCAATCAATCAATTTCCGGATCCATATCTTTGGAATCGAATTATAATTTTAAGGTTCCAGGTGTATTATATCCTTACTGATATTTTCTTGTAACCTTTCATTGTAGGATCTAATATGATATACTTTTAATATATATATATATATATATATTTGTCTGTATTATTATTTATAGCTATGTGGTATATTTTTATTATGACTTTACAAATAAAGAATGAATATAGCAGTGAAGAAAAATGGCAAAAAAATTTACTGAACTACTTCTAGAATATAAATTAATGAAAAATCATTTACTCATGTTAACCGTTGTGATGTACTTAGGAGAAAAATCGCCAGGACGGCCGCTTTAAGACATCACTAACAAAAACAAATTCCTTTTTCCTTTTTCTTGCATCCGAATACTCGTTTCGTTTATTTTTCATTCTTCATTCTTACTTCCACGTTCCATCTCGTGGTTATCTCGTTTTCTTCTTCTTCTTCTTTTCGGCGCTAACACTCGTTTATGGTTTTAACGGTGCAAAAGGACAACGAATGACTTGTTGCGCCGAGAGCTACTGTTTTCCTAAGAATCCGAACCTTTGCTATTGAGGAAAAAAACGGACTAAGACACGCAGAACAACGACACTCTGTCTCGATAATATTGGGAGTCGCACCTAGGTTAATGGTGCGGTATCAGAATGCGCCGTTACTGCGCCACCGTTGCGCAGTGGACCTTAACGTATCTCCGAGAAATCCGAACATCTTAAGGCATAGGGAGCCAAGCTCCGGTGTACGATGAGCGTTTGTTTTTTTGCCGGAACTCTTGGTTTTTATTTTTAAACAATTTTCATGCGTAATTTTCAATTCTACGCAATTTACATTAACATGTATTTTTTATCTTTATTATTAATGTTCACAAGATCTTTCGACTTCCATTTTTTTCGGACAAGTTTTATTAATGTTCAATTTCTCTTCATGTGCAATTTTCTTTGTGTAAAATTTCCTTTTGCAAGCAGGGAGCCATGGTAACTTATTGCTAGATTTACGTTCAGCTATTGCCACTACTCCTCGTGCTGCTGCATTTACTTCCTAAAATATTTTTGTGGTGACATCAAAGGCAGTAAGAGTTTACGTCATGCTTACTTCGCATTCTACCTCAGGCAACAGAGGACGTTGAATTAATTGCAGTCGGTCTTGTGACTTCCGTACAAAAACTTCCAACGAAAGGAGCGGCGGGCAGCGGCAATGGCAAGAACATAGTCAGCGCGAGTGACCTGTTTATATACTCGCGCTTCCCACTTTCATGCTCAAATTCCTGCTCACTACTACGGAAGTGGACTGAATGTGAACGAGGCTTATGGAGGCCCTGCGATTGTGTACTGGTAAGGTGTGCGCCTAGCATGCGGTTATCCCGGCTTCGATTCCCAACTATTCCTAAAAAAAGAATGCTTACCGCCTAACTTCTCGCCGTAATCCGAGGGTTGGTTCCCTAGTTGAGGTTTGGATTCCTTGAAGAACTGTAGGTCTTGGCGCAGCATGACCTTTGATCTTCCTGCGCCGAAACACACAAACAAATACACAAAATTGTCTATTGTGATGAATATTACTTTCCATTTTCGGGACAACGTATTTAACTCCAAAGGAAAAATCTTGGTCATTTTTCGGTAAATCATTATTCTTTGTAAAGTTATCACTCTTCAGAAAATTATATTTTTAGGAAGTTAGAGTTCTTCGGAAAATTATCACACTTCGGAAAGCGAGTGTGATTATTCGCTGAATAATATTTACTCTGAAATCCATTTTTATGGGATTGGGGGCGAGTTTAATAGAACGCCCAAATATTTAATCCGAAGAGGCTAATATTTCGGATCAGTCAAATATTTAATCCGAAGAGGCTAATATTTCGGATCAGTCAAATATTTAATCCGAAGAGGCAAATATTTCGGATCAGTCAAATATTTACGGTTCAAAATATTGCGCTAATGTTTTTATTGTATTAAAATATTCCCTCTCTAATATCAAATACTAAAAGAAAGGTAGTAGGTGGAAGTAAATACTGACAATAAAATCGAATCTTTAATCTTACTCGTATATAATTATGCTTAAGCATTACCAAGAATGTGGGTAATTCAAAACAGGGTTCTATTATATACAGTAGTGGACAAAATTGTGGAAACCCTTTGAAAAAAGATTATTTTAGAGGTTTGATGGCTAATAACACCACTTTTTTTTGTACCAATACTATAAAATTATATATCATTGGAAAGGTAATTTAATCAAGATTGTAATGCAATAACATTTATGAATCGTATTTTAATAGAACAGCATTCATAAAGAAGAAAGGTGATATACATAGAAAAAATGAGATATACAAAAATGTTCACCATACCAGTTAATACTTAGTTGGGTAACCTTTAGCCTTAATTACGGCCTTACAACGCTTTCCCATGGAGTGAACCAAGTTCTTTAGTTCTGCAGCTGTTATAATATGAAACCAAGATTGAATTATTGCTTCTGTTAATTGTGTTTTATTGCTGGGTTGCTTCCGACTAACAAGCTTCTTTAGCCGGCTCCATAGATTTTCGATGGGGTTAAGGTCTGGGCTATTTCCAGGCCATTCCAGCAGTTGAATATGATGATCTTGAAACCATTTTTTGCACACACGAGCAACATGACATGGAGCTGAATCCTGTTGAAATATAAATGCTTCATTATCTTGGAAAAGATCACATGCAGAAGGCTGCAGCTTGGGCTCAAGTATTTCATTTATGTATCTTTGGGCATTTATATTCCCATTGATCACGCAAATTCTGCCCACACCTCTTGATGTTATACAACCCCAAATCATAACACTAACTGGGTGTTTCACGGTAGGTGTAATGCACTCAGGATGGAAATCTTCTCCAATTCTTCTCCATACGTATTTTACGCCATCACTACCAAACAGTGAGATTTTGGTCTCATCACTCCAAATTACACTGTCCCATTGTTCCGTTGTCCAGTTAACATGGGTTTTAGCCCAGTTTAATCTTTTCAACCTCTGTTTGACAGACAAAAATGGCTTTTTTCGTGGAATTCTTGCATTTAGACCACATTCATGCAGTCTGCGCCGAACAGTCCTTGCACTTAACTTCACATTGCATTGCGCCATTTCACCTTGTATACACAGAGATGATTTTTTCCTGTCACCTAGGCACTGTCTTTTAATTCTTCTATCATCACTTGCTGTTGTGCACCTTTTTCTGCCTTTACCAGTCTGGTTTTGTAATGACTGAGTCTCCTTATACTTCTTCAAAAATTTAGAAATGCCACCTTTAGTTAAGTTTCCCCCAATATTTCTTCTAATTTCTTCATAACTGTAGCCTTGTTCACTTAATATTACTATTTTACATCGCTTCCTAGGTGACCAGTCAACTCTTTGCGCCATTTCTTTAATTTTATTACGTTTTACAAGCACACTAAATCAAAGAGCACAAAAAAAAAACAACCAACTTGATAGCAATTACAGAACACACTGATAAATGTCCTGTAACCTGTTGGCTCATTGCCAAAACAAGAGAAAACATGATTGGCTCATTGCCAAAACAAGAGAAAACATGATTGGCTCATTGCCAAAACAAGATGACACCTGATTGGCTCTGTAAACACTCATGCTCATTGGCCACATTCAAATGAAGGAAAGCTACTTCATATAAATGTAAGCAAGCTGTGCTTCTTTTTTCTGGTTATTTGGCTATAACTTTTGATAGAATACAGATAATTGAACAAATGTTATTGCATTACAATCTTTATTAAATTACCTTTCTAATGATATATAATTTTATAGTATTGGTACAAAAAAAAGTGGTGTTATTAGCCATCAAACCTCTAAAATAAACTTTTTTCAAAAGGTTTCCACAATTTTGTCCCTTTGCTGTATATATAGGGACATCATTGTTAAAGTAAAGGACTGAAATGGCGATGGGCTGGGCATATTGCAAGAAGAACTGATCAACGATGGACAACAGAAATTCTGAACTGGATTCCAAGAGACCACCGAAGACCTAGAAAACGTCCTCAAACTAGATGGGTGGATGAAATAAGAAAAGAGGTTGGGGTGACGTGGAAACGAATGGCCCAGGATAGACTTGTGTGGAAAGCATTTGGAGAGACCTTCATCCAGCAGTGGATAGATAATGGTTGAATATGATGATGATATATATATATATATTAGGCAAATTTCTTAACAATATTTGGAACTTGACACTTACAATAATACCATACTGATCATGGAAAAGTTTATTGTTGACAAGCTCTGGGCCCCGAATGTCATTATGAGCAGCCCTTAAACGTGGTGGCTTCTGATTTACATAGTATAAAGGAATTTTCTGCATTACTGGCAATCTTCTCTGTTCCGGTAATACAACATCTGAAAATAAACGAATTTGTAAAACAAATGGCAACCTTAATATAAATGGTGTTTTAACACCATTTATATTAAGGTCAATCGCATGGTCTTAATAAGTTAAAGCCAATCACATGGTCTTAAAAAGTTTTAATGGTGATACTGCAAGATTCATTACACAAAATGCTGCTTTACTCGTCACAGGCCGCTGGTAGTCAGTCACTTGGTTTGACTCCAGAATTGTCCCCCAAAAATACTGCAGCTGCCATTCATCATCTGAAATAACTGGTCATTATAAATGTATCCCATCCCTGTTATGAATTTAAAAGAATTTCCTGTTCATACCAACCACGATTTCCCAAAGAGTTTTCCTAACCATCACAGTTACCGCTTTCGAAAGGACGATGCCAGATGTCTATGGGATTTTGCCTACGGCGTTCCACAACAAATCAGACGCCATTCGACGCGTCTCACTGAGTAGATAAAATGTGTCAATGCAATGGGCGCAAAGCTGTCAGATCATGAAGTAACGAGTTATAGGTCATAGATGGTCACCCTATGAGGAAGATCTCCAATGTTATTAGGATTTTGTCTATCAGCGTTCCACAACGAATCGGATGCCATTCGATACATCTCACTAGATAAAAAATGTCAATAGACACAAAGCTGTCAGATCATGCGGTCACGAGTTAGAGGTCATAGAAGGTCACCCTATGAGGAGGATCTCCAATGTTATTGGGATTTTGTCAATCGGCATTTCGTAACAAATCAGGCGTAGTTCGATGTGTTTCACTGAGTAAAAAATACTCGCGTAACTTTTGCAATACCATCAGCTTCATCGTTCTTTCCATCATTTAAAAGATCTCATGCTACAATATGCATGTTAATGCCGTTTTTAAGGACAATAGTCATCCCAATAACATTGGAGACCCTCCTCATACGATGATCTTCAGATGATCTTATGATGATCATCAGATGATCTTCTATGACCTGTAACTCATGACTACATGATCTGACAGCTTTGCTCCCATTGATATTTTTTATCTACTCAGTGAGACGCGTCGAATGACATCTAACTTGTTGTGGAATGCTGATAGATAAAATCCTAATAACATGGAGATTCTCCTCACAGAATGACCTTTTATGACCTCTAACTCATGACTGCATGATCTGACAGCTTTGTGTCCATTGACATATTTCATCTATTCAGTGAGGCGCGTCGAATGGCATTTGATTTGTTGTGGAACGCCCATATGTCATTTTTGGCATCCTCCTTTCTTGGTCCACACATAGACATATCCCAGTCATGACTTTCCAAAGTTTCCCTATTAATACCAACCATGGTTTTCGAAAGTTTCCTGAACCATCCCAGTCACAACTTTCCAAAGTTTCCCTAACCATTCCAGTCACAGCTTTCCAAAGTTTCTCAGTCCACACACATGTCCCAATCATGACTTTCCAAAGTTTTCCTTTACATCCAAGCCACAACTTCCCAAAATTTCCCTGTCCATCCAAGCTACAACTTTCCAAAATTTCCTTGTTAATCCCAGTTACAACTTTCCCCAATATCTCTGTTAATCTCAATCACAAAACTTTGAAGATACGATGCCTCAATCAAAAGACTCCATATTACTTTCATACTCACAAATCATCTAAGGAAAGGTCAAGGCTTTAATATGATCTCAAAACTGTAGTGCATTCACATACGTGCCCACATGTCAAGTTTGAGAATCTTACAATTTTTGAGAACTTTATAGTCTTTACTCGTACATCGGTGCTTATAATGTATACATGCAGTACAATCCATCCAGATTGAATGGGTTACCATATTTTTTCTTCATTATGCATAGGTTATTAATATATATAACACTGGTATGCAAAAATTAAGCAAATAGGGTGTCTACCCAAATTTTGTTTCAAACTTTCCCGAGTTTTCCAGGCTTTACAGACCAGGAACGAAAATTTTCCAGATGTAGTGTTTATGCAAACTTAAGCACACAGAACTTTTTTTTTATTAATACAGTTACTGAACTACGATAAATAAGAACCAAATTAATTTAAACTACCACTGTTTTTTAGTAATTAACTGTTTTTTTATAAATATTATGTTCTTACGGGTTTTACAGGACAGTTTTTCACATGTAACGTCATACCCCGTGTTTCACAAATGGGTATAAAGCATACCGTAACATTGTCGAAATGTAAGATTATGGAAAAGGTGAACAATACTGACCAAGAAAGGAATCCAAAGGACTTTTATTCAAAAGTGGGCTTTCAGCACAGGAGGACAGAAGGCAGAAACGTCCATGTTACAAGCAGCAGGCAAGAAAAACATAGTTTTCAGTAGGGGATATGATAACCCCTGATTGCGATGCAGGATGTACACCATCTGTTCATGTTCAGTAAGAGGTTGTTGACAAGCTCTTGAGGCATCATAGCCCATTCCTCTTGTAGCGCCAATCGTAGCTGCGGAATCGTTGTTGGCAGATGACAACGTGCTGCCAGGTGTCTTCTGAGAACATCCAACACATATTCTATTAGATTCAGGTCCGGAGACCGTGCGGGCCATTCCATACGATGAATATCTTCACTCTCTGACAGCTTAGCCACAGCCACTGTATGATGAGGTGTAGCATTGTCATCCATAAAGAGAAATTCCAGGTCCACAACACCCCGGAAAATATGGACATAAGGCAGGAGAACTTTGGTACAATAGTGGTCATCAGTGACTGAACCTCCTTGGAAAATGTGGAGCTTCGAACGACCACCAAGCATTATGCCTCCCCAAGCCGGAACTCCTCCACCTCCAAATCGGTCCCTTTCGACCATGTTGGAGGGGTGATTGCATGTTCCCCAGTCTCTCTCCAGATATATAGGCGTATAAAATCGCTAGTGAGACTAAATCCGCATTCGTAAACAGAACTCGATTCCATTTCTGAGCTCCCCATTCCTTGTGTTCCTGGCACTACAGAAAACACAGTCCCCGATAAATATTAATGGTACACACTGTACTGGTCGCCGAGTGAATAAACCGCCTGTGTGCAGAC
>QLNU02014176.1:99229350-99255312 GCA_006491805.2 Dysdera silvatica
AGTTGTGAAGATTAACTAGTGTTGTGATAAAGTTAGGCCAGATGGCAGATTAATTTACGATAGCTTATTGTTATAATATAAATAAAATATTGCGCTTAAAAGAAATTAATGGTTTTAAAGCTGTGTAGCGATAGAGGATGAATAATGGCTCTTCTCTCCACCTGCATCATCTTCTTGGTGTTAACATTGATTAATTAATGGTAAGTTCAATCAGAGCTGGTTATCATGATGTAATTAACAAGGAAAGCGAGCTTAATTCAAGTTGAAAAAAAATCTGACGAAATGTGCATATAAATTTTAGATATGTGATAATACGAGCTACTCCATCAATGTTACGATCTACTTTTGAAATCATTTACATTGTTCTTCACTATGCTGGGCTCAAAATTATGACATTGTATGGCGATTTATTTTGTTGTCGTTAAAAAGGAACTATGACACTTTGTTAGATCTACGTCGTTTTTGTTATATATATATATATATATATATATATATATATGTGAAATTATCGGAGCAGTGGCGTATCAGTTAAAAAATTATAGGGGGTTCAAATAGTTTCAATGCAGATCATGTGATATTGTGTTAGAGAAAATAATGTGTTTTATTTTCAATGGGGGCGTTGAGCCCTCTGATTCTCTCCCTTTTCCACGTCACTATATTTATCGTGTAGAGAATACCAGCGTTAGAGGTTTATGCTCCTAACGGTGCTATACTTTATATACCTAAAGTGTTTTAGGAGTTACACAGTTATATTTTTTGTTTTAGGTAGAGGTTCAAATTAGCATTGGTTCAAGTAGCATTGGCAAAGAACACACAAGATTGCAAACAGCAGTTCATTGTGCTCTCTAAGTTACAACTGTAACTATAAGGTCATTAGAACACATTTCCAAGCCTAACGATTGATACCATAACTTAGTTGATACTGGAACAGCTCATGCACAACATCAAAACTGGATAAATTGCAAAGCTCCCTTGAAATTGGCATTAAACCTCAGACCTTCAAATTGACTCACCGGGGCGGTCGAACTACAAATATTCAACTGATTAGCTTTGCAAGAGTGCAATATCTAAACTTACTAATTACAATAGTAACAAATATTTATTAAACTATCATTAACCTGGATTGCTAATCCAGACGCTGACTTCTAAGGACTTTACTTTCAAGGCATCCTTGACCATTAGGAACAAACTCTAGGTTAACTCAGTCGTTGAAGTTGACTGAAGAATCTCCAAATTCGTGAAGTTAACAGTTCAACCTATAGCTGGAGTTCAATTAAGTTCATAATTCACTATTTATCATTCCTCAGTAGTCTTAACCGAATTGGCATTTTCATATTAACCCTTTGACTGGCCGAAGCGTATATATACGCTTTTCCAAAGTGCTAGAAGAACGGCCGAAGCGTATATATACCCGTTTAGCGGAATGCTCGAAAACTGGCCGAAGCGTATATGTACGCGTCTAGCGGAATGCTCGAAAACTGGCCGAAGCGTATATATACGCCCAAGGAGTAGGCTCTTGATACTGGCCGAGACGTATATATATATACGCTTTGCTTTCCCCCTCCTGCTGCACAATGGAATCTCTATGTGGCCGTTGCCTGCGGTTTAGACTCCACATGACGCCTTTAGTCCAAACGTCCACCAACTCAAGTCGGATTCAGAAACTTTTTACGTGGGGCGATTTGTTTCTGATCCCTATTTTTCGCTAAGTGTCCGGTACTCCTTCAATTTGTTTTCCATGATATAAATTTCATATAGGCCGGGCTCAAGGGGAGGGCGATCACCCCATCGCCCCGACCCCCACCCTGGATCCGTCATGAACCATAAAGCCGGGTTGGGGCTAATTGTATGGGGTAGGCAAACCTAAAGTTAAATTCGAAATTCTCAAGTTTTGTAGTGAAAATAAATGATTAGAGGTTTATCAGAAGCCACTGGCGTAGGCAGCGGGGTGTTGATGGGGCTTGCAACCCACCCCATTGCGATGAAATTTTGTATATTTAACATGGCAATATCTGAGTTGTAGCTCTGTAACCCCTCCCCCCCCATTGAGCCTATAACCCCCTTACGAACTTTCTGCGTACGCTTATGTCAGAAGCATATATTATTCTGGTGAACAAAAGTATATTCATAAAATTATTTTTAAATATTTGTAGTGTATTATTGATTTACACCAAAACTATCGAGAAATAAAAAAATAGATGCTGAACGAAATATCATATATAACGAAAATGTAAAACAAATTATAAAAAAGATTTCTTTTAATTTTAAGAATTAAAAAATACTCTTATTATCGTGAAATTTAAGGCTTATTTATTTTTTACTGAGTTACAGAGTAAACATAGTTTTACCAAATACAGTTTGTCTTATCATAATGTTCTATAATAAAATTTAACTTCGTATTCAAATCCACTTAGTTAAAAAAAAACTAACGTTTACCCATTTGCATAATATAAATCTTTTCTGGAAAGAGTATGTGTTATTTAGTAGTTGCCCTATCATGACACTACTTTTGTTTTCACCTTGAAATTCCTTTCATTCAGGCAAAGCCCCCCCCCCAACCCCCACCGGGAAATGTGGTCAGCCACACAAGGACGTAGCCGGAATTTAATTTCGGGGAGAATTCAAATTATTTTGCAAAAGAACGAATAAACGTATGTTACTTTTATTGTAAAGATATATGAATAGATCACTTGGCGTAGGAGGGGCTCAGGGTGCTCAAGTCCCCTCCCATTATATATCAAAACGTATTTTCTGTAATACTGCATCACATGAAGTCACTTGAGGGCCCTATGAGCTTTGAATTTCTATGTTACTGAAATAGATTACTCATAAATAAATGAGAAAATACCAATTTTGCCTACAGACATCGCTGTAAATTCTTGTTTGTAGTTTTGTCATCAAAATTTGATTTTTCAAAAAGCCCCCATTTAAAAAAAAATAGTTTGTAATATTTCATAACTTTTATGAATTTCATTTACACAAAAAAAAAAACTCATCGCTTCAAAATCGATCAGTAACTCCCATGGAAATTTATAGTAGAAATCTGGTGAAATTGTATATATTTTTCATTCAATAAGCATCTGATATTATTAGCAAATTTAAAAGGAATGCATGAAAAATAAAAAGCGAATAAGGATGCGCTAGTTAGAAATTCAGAATATTTCAATTAAGCAAAAAGTTCAAATAATTCAGTTATGCTACGAATTACTCATGAAGGTAGTCGCATAAGGAAAAACATTATCTTAGTCGTTGTTTTATTTATTGTCAATTTTTTATAAAGAACAAAACCATTCATGCCGAGCAATCCTAATGAAAAGGATTTTAAAAGTAGCAAAAACTTGTTTAGAATAAATAGTGCAATTCCCACTTTACCTATTTTTATATCTTAGTGATTGTTCTTGTGTTATAATAGTTTCTCAACACAAAACAAATAAAGTGAACATGGCATTCTACAGGCCACTAAAACTCTACACTCTCAAAAGCTTGCAGACTCTTATAATAGTCACACATACGAAATTCGTACAAAAGAATATTTGTCAATCCTTTTTGTTGTTTTGGTAAGAGTCAGCAATGCTGTAATTTAACGTTTAGATTTCCTGTGTTCAGACCTGTGTGTCTGTTTGAAACCTAATTGTGCGATGTTTTTTAAAATCAATATGAAAAGCTAGATAACGTTTAAGAAAAAGTATATTAAGAATGTGTCCAAATTTTGTTTTATTCTGATAGAAACTTCGCAAGTTACAAAAATTGTGTTTTTTTGATATAACATTAATAATAAAATCCTGATTTAACGACTGCTAATCACACGTTCCGTTTTTTAAATTGATTTATGTATCAGAATTTTAATTTTGAGTTTTAGATGTAAAGTGAGAAATATAATTTCTATTGTACTTAATGCATAAAATTATTTAATATCAGAACCAACAAATTGAGAATATGAAAGACAAACATAGGTGAATGTTCGGAAGGAAAGCCATAGAAACTATTCTAAAATCTGATAAAAATTTGCGAGCTCATTTGCTGATGAAAATTATTTTAAAATAATCATAATATTAACCGTATATTTTGATAAAATGTACATTAATATTTTTACCTAGTAATTTAATGCTAGACTATTATGCTTCGCAATAGATTATTCAGCAAGATATTAGCCATCAATAAATCGATTATTTGTTTCTTCTAAAGTAATACAAAAATGTTAGAGTCCAAAAATTTGCCCTTTTTTTTAGAGTTGGTCGGGTTATGATAAAAAAAAACACCATTTTTTTTGCATGAGGTAAAAAATCAATGCTAAAAAGCAATTCTACTTTTAAAGAATTTAAAATATAGTTTAATAACAATTCTGCCTTTTTCTTTTCTTTTACGGCTCAAGGACTACAGTGGTCATGTTGAGCCCAGACTTGCTGTTTTCCGAGGAATCCGAACCTCTTAAGGCATAGGGAATCAAACCCCTGGACTACAGTGAGCAGTGCGATCTTTATGAGATCTCTGAGTAAGCGTTCTTTGCACCGTTGGGAGTCGAACCCGAGTTAACGGCGCACTAGGCGAACGCGTTACCACCGCAAGGCAAATTATAATTCTCTCGATTCAACGGGCACCTTTCGACATTATGGAATCTATGCCTTGCTTTTTGACACTTTGGTTTGTACAACATTTTCCTAGCAACAAGCAATGGTAAAAAATTATTTTCCAGACTTTTTTTTATAAAACGTTAAATTCTTACAGCGCGGTCGTGGATCTAGTATGAGAAACATCATGTCCAACTGAAGTAGTTTTTATTTTTGTCAGATGAGAGGGAAAATATTAGTTGTTCAATTGCTAGATCCACACCATTGTGTATCTCCAAGCCCTTTATTTCCTCTGGAACCAAATTCCGATCTATGACTCCTTCAACCCCAAAAAGCCTCAAGCTGGAAGGGGTAGGCACAAGGCATTGTATTCCAAACCTATTGACTACTGCTAGACAAAGATGAGGTATCTATTACCATTCTAGACATAGAGCCTGTTAATCAGCAACTAGGGGAGATTGTGCGTTTTATTTGCATGGAAATTAAGAAAACTGAGGCAGCACATATCTTATAGACAGGATGGTTTCTTAATTTTTGAAACCTAATTGTGCGATTTTTTTAAAATCAATATAAAAAGTTAGATAACGTTTAAGAAAAAGTGTATTAATAATTTTGTAGAGGAAACAAAAATACAAGTTGACAACATTGAGCTAGAAATTGCTGATTCATATATTTACCTTGGCCAGCTGATTTCAATGGATGGCAACATTATGAAAGAACTCAACAGACGTATTAAACTTGGCTGGAGTGCATTTGGAAGAAACAGTTTTATCCTGAAGGGGAAATTGCCTTTGTGTCTAAAAAGAAAGGTCTTCAACCAGTGTGTATTGCCAGTCCTCTCTTATGGATCAGAGACATGGAGTCTAACAGTTGGAGCAATACGAAAGTTACAGACAACGCAAAGGAGCATGGAGAGGTGCATGCTTGGAATAACTAGGAGAGATCGAAAAAGAAACACTTGGGTGAGAGAGCAAACTAGAGTAGAGGACATCATTGTTAAAGTAAAAGGGCTGAAATGGCGATGGGCTGGGCATATTGCAAGAAGAACTGATCAACGATGGACAACAGAAATTCTGAACTGGATTCCAAGAGACCACCGAAGACCTAGAAAACGTCCTCAAACTAGATGGGTGGATGAAATAAGAAAACAGGTTGGGGTGACGTGGAAACGAATGGCCCAGGATAGACTTGTGTGGAAAGCATTTGGAGAGACCTTCATCCAGCAGTGGATAGATAATGGTTGAATATGATGATGATGATGATATCATTATACCATGTAAAACCATAGGAATTGAATCTTGCTCATGTTCTCTCCAACTGTGAGGTGTCAATCATTGGGGGGTGGGGGCAAGGAAATCCGGAGAGAGAAAAATGTTAAGACCATTTGCTAAAATGTGGCCGTCGTTTTTAGAAGCATTATATGCTCAATCGGGAGCATTTTAAAAGAGCATTCACGGAAAAACGGCGGCCAGTCAAAGGGTTAACGATAACAATAACATGAGGTAACTCAAGTCAATTAAATTTGACTAAATAATTAAAGCAAATTTACATCATCGTATTAGTTAGCATAACTCTGTCTATGTGTCCTCTTCGGGGCAAGTAAGGAATCCAACTCAGTCGAACCGTAAATGTAACTTCGTGAAGGCAACGCTGTCTATCAACCACTAAGATGATTACATTAAGCGAACAACTTCCGGAGCTTCGCATAGGCCATCACACTTCGAACTCTTTCTATTCGACAAGAAATAATTGGTCACAACCACGTCTTAACTCTAGACCTTGCGCCGTAACAGGCCTGACTTCCCGTACTGACACGGATTATGTAGCTGAACGGAAACAAACTAAATAAATAAACAACAATACCTAGGCTTACTAACCACCTACGAACCAGACGGCAGCCCTCAAGAAATATCTCAACAAATTGATGTTTATATAATTTAGCTTCATTACACAATTCCATAAAATCAGGAAGGCCGGTCTGACGTCTTCCCGTCTCCGACGCTCCCTTACAGAAACTATAATCTAAAACAACCCAGTTGGTTGAGATTTTAATTTTACTAAATAATTAGCTTCTCCCGCTCGTTATAATCGTAGCACAATTAATCTTCCAAATGTTTAAAAAATATGTTGAGAATTTCTGCGTACGTCAATAAACGTCCACTGAAGTCGAACACAATTGTTGTTAGCTAAGATGTAGGGTTTTTTTTACTTACAGTTCTACATCTCCATCACTGTAGCGGTAACCTAAAACTAAGGCGGCTTCTCCGCTGTGCAAAAAACTTCTATATTTAATTTTGAATTTTTATAATTTCTTATATACGGCCGAGCTTTGGACATGTTTGTACAGTCTCCTAATCCCTGAATTTACTCCCGTTGCTGAACAGGCTGGTAGCGATTTCGATTCTTCGTTAAATGAAGACCCTCTAATCCTGAGAATCAAGGCCTTAGCCAGGATTTAGTTTCGGGGGTACGGTTCCTATGTACCTCTCTCTGGATATGGGATTAAGGATAGGAAAATCGCTATCCACTACTATGAAAACCTGGGTAAGTGGGCTGAAGTCCTATATAGAATGGGAATGAGAGTGAATTTCTTTTCTGCTCTAAACACAACTTATTTTTTTAGAATTTGTTTTAGAAAATTAATAGTTACCGTACTTCAAACATTAATCAATATATAAAAATTAATATTTGCGTTAATGTAATATTTCAAAGCCACCGTTTAAAGGAATCAAAACTCGATGCCCATATTTTTTCTGTACATATGTGGGAACAGAGCTCTTTCTTAGATATCTCACATATTTTTCGAAAATTAGTCGTGTCTTTCCTAGGGAAATTAAGAGAGATTTTTTGGCATATTTTTTATTTTCAAATCGAGACAGACATATTTTTACCGTGAATGTTCTGAAAAGTCATTTTATCTGCCGTAAAATATAAAAAAAAAATTAAGAATAAAAATTAAACGTTCATGACCACTTTTTTGCATATATATAAATTTTAATATAATTTAATAAAGTGATCTTAATTTTTTAATTTTCTTAAGCTTCTCTGGGTAGTCTTTGACGTCTATATTTTCCGGTCTCCCATGATGTTGATAATGTACTCTTATGTTTTCATGTTCAAAATTATCTTCCTAAGTATCCTAAAACTTTTACGCTTGATTTCACACGACGATAAGAATCTTCGCGTATATGAAGAAATTTTTGAAAGTATTATTTATCAGCAGAGTTTTTGAACATATTTTCGCTCGATTGGGTATAAATCTGAAAAGAACATTATGTTTAGAAAAAGATGCATAAAATTACTTTTTTGTTCTTATCTAGCCTTCTGTTTAGAAACTCTTTCCTTCCTTTCTTATCATTATTAGCTTTTCGGAAACATATGCGCGTCGATATACGGAAAGATCTTGAAAGAAAACTTGAACAATGCAGGGAAAAGTAGGAGTATAGTTCATTCTATCACACAGAAAAAACAGTTAAAAGAATTAAAAAAGAAAAGTGGGATCAAAAACTACATTTGGAGATTAATTAAAATGATGTAACTTCTAAGCGAATATGTAAAAATATTGCCCATCAAGGAAATTAATGGATTGGGCATTGTTAGTAGCTCCATCACTGCTCTCGATACTAAAAGTAAGAGTCATTAAAATCCCAGTGGGACCAATATATAACGAATAAATTAAAGCGCTCCGAAAAAGGTTCATAGCATCTGAAGTGGAGATGCGTGAAATCTATCACTGACCGGACCAGTGAATGATCTTAGCCAACTATTACAGTTTGGAGGATCTATTTATTGACATGACCAGCGAACGATGTTGCTCAATTGCAGTCCAAAGATCACTGTATATGTAGTAAAGGTAATATATATAACTTAACCAAATAGTTATATATATTTGTGCGTGTGTGTGGTATAATAAAATATAACGTTACAACAGAAGAACATGTAATATAATGAATATCTTCGGTTTTTGTAAAATTTTCATAATAGATGGCAACACGAGAATCACCAATTTTTGTAAATATTGCTAATCACGTAACAGTATCACTTCTTCTCGCTGAAAGCTCGAAGAAGTCGTTTTTCCTTCTCCCTTTTTTTTCTCTGTCCGCCTGTATTGTTTAAAAATATATAAATTGGCTTGTTTTGCTTGGCATTTGCATTCTTTTATACGAAGAAATGCCGTAGGAGCTTAATTAATGGCTAAATAATTCCCCTAGATAAATACCGACTCCATATTTTGGGGGCTCGGCCGGGATTACCCTGGATTAACCACCTTTTATGAACTTCTACTGAATTTGAACAGGATTTAAAGACTGTTAAAGACGAAGGCCGTTATTAACGAAGATGGTGAAAGACGAAGACCATTAAAGACGATTAATGACGAAAGACGTAAAAAGATTGGATGAAAGTAAAATAAAGAAAAAGCAAGATTGGAAAATTTGGCAACACTGGCGAGCTTGGCTGCGAAAAAACCGGAAAAATTACCTAAGATGTAACAAGATTCGATAAAACGAGATACAGAAAAGGTGGATTACACGTGATCTGTTTACCTTTATTTATTAGCTGTTGCAATGGCATATTTAAATAAAACCAGAAAATGTGATCTAATCACATTAGTTCGGGAATTGTATTTAAAAGTTCCCTCTGATCCGAAAGTTGCCCAATTGCGAAAACTGATTATTGAGTCTGATGACTATAATGAGGAAGATACTAAAGGCATGCTTAGCTATAACATAAGATAGGGAGAAAGTGGAACAGGAACAAAGAGCACGTTATGAGTTGGAATTAATTAAAAAAGCTAGAAGTAGCCACAAGACAGGCAAATGAGCATGTTCGATCTGGTAGCGTCTTTAAAACGAACAATTTATTATTAAAGTTAATGAATAAGTACGATGGCGAAAGTGACATCAGCGCCTATTTAATTAACACCGTTTGAAAGACCGGCATCGCGCGCTGGTGTGCCAAAGGAAGAGTGGATCTCTAACTTGCTTGGACTGTTACCATCAGACATAATGAACTGGATCGCAAGAGAACCAACCTGATTCTGGAGCCAGTGACTACGACTATGTCAAAAGACTATTACTCATCCGTTTCAGACTGTCCCCGGAACAATTTCGACAAAACTTTATTTCGCATCAAAAGGACCATTGTCTTCTTGGCGTGATTACGTCTTTGAACTAAACAATATTTTTGAAGAGTGGATTACCGGACTAGGTATTCAGCAATTTGAAGACCTTAAACAACTAATAGTTGCAGTTCAATTGAAATGCAGATGCCTCCGGAAATGCGACATTTTTTGGATGAATTACCAAAAATAAATAAGGTCAACGAACTGGTAAGATGGATGATTACGATACAACAGGGCACACTATTCATCCCCAATCAAAAAGTGTACAAAATAAATACAAAATACAACTAAATATAGATGCAGCCTATAAAGAAACGCGATCCTATACCGACACCCATCACAGCAACTCCAGTCAAAAGCTGAAATGCTTTCTTGTGGTAGAATTGGACATAAATCAGTGGATTACAGGAGCAAGTTTGTAAAGTGTTTTAAATGCAATGATTTTGAACATAAATCCTCGGACTGTCCTAACGCTAGTCAAACAGAAAAAAACGTTAAAATTCATGAAAGCAGCAGAGCGACATCAGTAAGTACAAAATTCTCGCAAGGGATGCATAAAATAATTAAAATTCCTGATGTAAATTCGCTAATTGACACCGGAAATCAAGCAGCAGAAAGGATGTGTACAACAGACTGAAAGTCTCCAAATTAGATTTCCCTCAAACAGAATTAAAGAGTTTTGGTCAATATGCTATAAAACCGTTAGGATCCTTTAAGGGTAGTGTAAACATCAATGAGTTCCCATGCACCATGCGTATTAATACTGTTGAAAATACAACTATGACTACAGAAGCAATCGTAGGGATGGTCATTCTTAGTCAAGGAAAAACGACCATAACCAAGGACGGAATCACATTCCATAAAGATTCCCCTGAAGAAGTAAACACTTTGCAGGTGCTGACGGTAAACGTTACTTCAAACGAAGCCGAATTAATTATTGGTCACCATGTTCCCAAGCCTGAGGTAGATGAAATAGTGCAACTTGTTACTGAATACAAACCAGCTAAAACGAAATGGGCAAAGGTTGAAATGAACATTTCCGTTAAAACCGATGTTGTACGAAAAGTTGGATCTAAACGAGGTCCCCACCAAACTAGTACTTGTGCCGAATATATGAAACCATGAATTGAATTTTCCTGCGTAGAAATATGAACATTTTAAGACTCGTTTTAAGACCGTAACTAAAAAAACGTTTTAAGACTGTATCTGTAAACTATTGTTTTCCGAGAACGGACAACCATCAGGAGAGGCCGTGTGGTATAATAAAATATAACGCCACAACAGAAGAAAATGTAATATAATGAATATCTTCGGTTTTTGTAAAATTTTCATAATGGATGGCAACAAGGGAACCACCAATTTTTGTAAATATTTCTTGTCACGTAACAGTATCACTTCTCGCTGAAAGCCCAGAGAAGTCGTTCTTCCTTTTAATTTTCGTTTTCTTTTTCTATGTCGGCTTGTATTATATAAAAATATATAAATTTGCTTGTTTTGCTTAGTATTCTCATGCTTTTGTACGATGAAAGGTTTTGGGAGCTTAATTAATCGTTGAATAATTCCCCTAGACAAATACGGACCCCACAAATATATATATATAAATAATTTGTTATTGTTTGATTAAGTTATATACATAACTTGATCAAACTGTAAGAGTTCAGAACATGAGAAAACATTTTTATGCTTAAAGACGCAAATGCAATGACAAAAAATACAAAACGAAGTGAGTTCAAACAGGGACTCAAAAAAGAAAAACCTGATCGGTGAATGTTAAATGCAGATAAAGATATTAACAATAAGGACGGTAAGAATATTTTTTTAAAGACAATAGCAGAATTTATATAGAGACAATAAAAAAACTTATATAGAGACAACAACAAGACTTAGAAATAAACAGTTGAAAGCCATGACAATTAATTAATCTATTGCGTTCGTGTGAAAGTGTTTTGCTTTTTACATATATAAATCTGACGTCTTTTACTAAGACGTTCACCTGAATTTGGGGGAAAATCGGTTATAGAAAGTAAGAGGGAGCACTTACTATATAGCTATAGGAGCCACATCATAACAAAATTATTTGTGCGAAACATCCCTTGGAAAGAAATCATGGAATGTGAAAAAGGTGTGTTTCTGGTTAATAAGTCTGTACGAATTTAAAAAAGACGTTAGTGAGGCAACATGTGCAAGGAATATAAAAACAATTTGTTAGGGATGTGGTAACTCACCTATCAAAATCGCTTTAGGAAAATTCGTTTCTGACATTGTGATCTGGTAGGCCACTGAAAACTGATAACGAAATTTCGAAGCAACTGGATAAAGAAAACTGATAACGAAATTTCCAAGCAACTGGATAAAGAAAACTGATAACGAAATTTCGAAGCAACTGGATAAAGAAAACTCACAACAAAACTCTCAAGAATTAGCGAAACAATCGAATATTAATCATATGTCTGCCCTTGATCATTTGCGTCAATTAAGCATGGTCTCAAAGCTTAATGTTTGGGTGCGTCATAAATTTAGCGAAAAAATTTAATCGGCTTCGTTATTGCCTACACTACTCTGAATTTCTTCCATAAAATGCCACTTTTTTGAATTGGATTTTGAAATTAAGCGAATTTCTTTTCATTTAATTCTGGAAATAAGGGAGTCCGACTAAGTAATTCTTATTCACCTTCCATACTCTCCTGATTATACCCCATCACATTACTACCAGTTTCAATTACTGCAAAGTTATTTAGATGGAAAAAAAAACCTAGTTTTCTTGAAGTGAAAACAGATCTTGCTGAAAAGTTTGAAGGGTTACCAACAAAATTTACGCAAGAAGAATTAATAAGTTAACACATGGATAGAAGCATTTCATAAATAGTACAAGAAATTATATTACTGAATAAATAAATTTTTATGATTTATAAAAATTATCGTTTTCTTTTTAATGTCAAAAAACGAAAGAATTTCCCCACCAACCTAATACACAGATAGTGCCAAATCATAAACAATGGTTTATATATGATATTTGTAGTCCAGGAAAGATATGGTTTGGGGTCGAAAAAGTGCAATACAAATTATTTTTTCACCATCATTTTCAAAAAAATGTGCAGAATAACATATAAAAGATAAAGTATGGGAATTTTTTTCTCATCATAGTTGATGATGTGGTAATATTAGATGATAAATTGCTAAATAGTAAAGTTTTATATGCGTTCGCAGAGGGGAGGATGATAGATCGTCTGTAGCTCAGTTGGAAGAGCCCTTGGCTTGATACCAAGAGGTCGTGGGTGTGGTTCCCACCAGGCACTGTGAAATCAGTCATTTCGTTGCGAGCAATTTATCATTTAATTGTCTGGATATGATATGTATGGACAAAGAGAGCAAGGGCCACGCTGCACTGGGACGTACAGTTTTTTGAGGAATTCAAGCCTCTTATTTCTTAGGAAAGCAACCCCCGGACAACAATGAGCAATTAGTCGGTAAGTTATCTGTTTTTCATGAAAACATTGGGAATTGAACCAGGGATAACGGCGCGTTAGGTAACGCCGTACCCCTGCTTAACCTCAAGGCCACAGCCAACTTGCAGAAACTATCCCGATACTGAACTCATACTAAAACGCATCTCCACCTATACGGCGGCAGGGCTCTGTGGGCTTTCTTGGCTGTTATATTAGGCAGTTAAAGACTTCGAATGGCGGCTTGCCAGTATGTCGCCAATGGAAATTATTCGTATAGAAATAATTACTTCTCATCTTATTTAATATATTTATTTAAAGCACTTTGCTTCAATATTAGCGTACTGCTAACTTGATACGAATCTTGGTTACAATGGCAACGTAATAGTGAGAGGAATATTAATTTAGAGGTTGGCCATTTTGACGTCTGGCCTCCCTGAAAGCTCCGACGCTTCTTAACACTTTTACCCGCGAAAATGCTCGTTACGTCACATCCAACGGCTACACACAGATTTGGCGCGAACTGTCGGCCAATTAGAGATTTTCATGATTAACGTATATTTTTTTTTCCCGCGCGTGTGTGTCCTTGACCTAAGGAAGAAGGGCAATCCGTAATGGCGATACTTGAAATGTTAAAAATTAGTAGACTCGGCAGGACACCACCTCTCCAGAAATTACAGCAGATCTATAGAGAAACATTCCAAATACGAAAAAAAAAAAAGAAGCAGATACACCAAATCACTGAAAGAGCTAGACTAGTCTAAAAGATATAATAATAATGAGAAGAAGAAGAAGGAATTTTATTCAACCCGATATACAATATTTAGTGATATACCTATATAACTTGAGAAGTATAAAATTATAGAAATATTTGTTTGTTTGTTTGTTTGGATTTTTATGGCGCAAGAGCATCTGGGTTATACTGCGCCAAACATGGTAATTATAGCAATGTAGGAGAAGATCTATATTAAATTATTTTAGGCTTTGTGTTAGAAATGGAGATTCTTTATGGAAGGTAGAGTTTTTCATGAATACGAAGACAACAACAACATGGGTATTTCTTTCTTATTTACATATATCATTTACTTATTGAACATGAGGTGCAGGAAGGGGGTTTAATAAAAAAGATAGGATACATCTACACTTAAAATAAAATATATTCTTGTAATAAGATATCTCTTTTTCTGGTGTAGGTCTAACACTTCAGCAGTATGCTGATGATGTTCAGCGACTCCCTTACCAAGACATGCACTAACGACAAGAGACATGCACTAACGACCAAGAAAATCAAATAAAACCAAGGAAATGTTTTTCGATTGCCTAAGTTTTCAAGTTTCTTCATCAGTAAAAAACACTTTCGCTCTTAGTGCGAATCAAGAGCAGATCCACAGGATGCCCTCCCACGAGGATAATAAAGTTAGACTTATTACAGGTCGATACATTGGTTTACAAGCTTTATGCCCAGAAAATATTTTCTGGGTCTGCTCTTGGTGTGGAGACTGCTTTTTTCTTTTTCTTTAAAGCCTTATTAGATAATAATCTTTGATAGTAGTGGATAAGTAAATTAATCAGTCGTTTGTTGTATTTTTATGTCATAGGGACACCAGAGGGCATTTTACGCAACCTTATCAGTCATTGGAATAACGCGTAAAAGCTACATTTTCTGGGTAACGCTGAGTAACGCCATTAGATTTTTAAGAAAATAACTGTAAGTTAGTTACTTTTCATTGGTAACTAATCCGTTACCAATGAAAATTTCGTTACATCTCCGTTATTTCATACGTCCATCCACCTCCCTCCCACTTAGAGCAAACCTTCAAGTCTACAGAACATGCTCATTCCAGAGCTTGCATAAACCCAATTAACTTGCCTAGCATATCAACTATCATACGCTCATAGGCGTATTAAGGAAGTTCATAAGGGGGGGGTTATAGGCTCAATGAGGGGTTACAGAGCTACAACTCACATATTCCTATGTTAAATATACAAAAATTTCATTGCAATGGGGGGGGTTGCAGCACTCATCAACACCGCCTGCGTACGCCCCACACATGTTCAGCTGTTACAATTATTGTTTTCCTGTCCTTTCTCTCTTCTATCCGTCCATCGTGATCCCGAACCCTTCATCCCTCTTTTGCATTATTTATCAAATACTAACCAATGAGCCTAGAGCATTTTGGCCTGCTGGCAAGAATATTGTATGGTATTTACATCTCTATTACATGGGTTTATTAGCCTGAAAACGTTGTTTATTAACCATAACACTAGATTACTAAAAAATGCCTCCATTCAGAGGTATTTAGTGTAGGTGGTTAGTCCTTTCTTCACTTAGATCAAGACTTTTGGATCAAAAATTTCAGATGCAGCTACTTTTGAAGCTTTTGAGTAATTTCTGTGTTTTATTTATACGAATATGTTTCTTTAATCCATATTCTCCTTTCGAAAGGGTAAAATGACTAAATTGCAAAATTTTATTGTTTACACTTGGAACCATAGGCGTAACCAGCGGGTGGTTTTGTGGGTTTTAACCCCCATTGCAATGAAATTTTGTATATTTAACACGGGAACATATGAGCTGTAGCCCTGTAACCTCCCTTATTAAGCCTATAACCTCCCCTTATGAACTTTCTGTCAACGTCTATGATTGGAACTGCGAAAAGTAACTGTGACTATAGAAGAAACTGTAACTAGTTACTTTAAAATAGTATAAGTAATTATAAGATAGTTACTTTTGAAATACTGTAACACAGCTACCTTTGAAATACTGTAACACAGTTACCTTTGAAATACTGTAACACAGTTACCTTTGAAATACTGTAACTATAACACAGTTACGTTTTAAATACTGTGACACACTTACCTTTGAAATACTGTGACACACTTACCTTTGAAATACTGTAACACAGTTACTTTTGAAATACCGTAACTATCACACAGTTAATTTTATAATACTGTAATTATAACACGGTTACTCTTGAAATACTGTAACACAGTTACCCTTGAAATACTGTAACTATAACACAGTTACTTTTGAAATACTGTAATTATCACACAGTTAATTTTATAATACTGTAACTATAACACAGTTACTCTTGAAATACTGTAACTATAACACAGTTACTCTTGAAATACTGTAACTATAACACAGTTACTTTTGAAATATAGTAACTGTAACTGTAGTACAGTTACGTTTTAGAAATAACTGTCCAATGACTGTCAGTCACAAAACTTTTATTTGTTGGAACGGAGGTAAGTTCTTAACAATTTGGTCTGAACAAATTCCCTCAACTTAGATAACCGTGGAAACTTTTAATATCATTGCACTTTCAGCTACCTGCGCGAATAATTTGCACAGACTATTATGTGCTTGTGAAGTGACTTAGGTTTCCTTTTTCGAAACTAATAAAAATTTAACCAAACTAAGAGTTACCACATGCCTTTATTCGCAGCACAATAAATTTACATGTATTATTGTATTTTTGAACCAAGTATGTTGGGAATCGTATTAATGACTTCAAAGGTAGTTCATGACAGAGATGGAGTAGTTTCTATTCTAATTGATCTAAACTTCACGTAAACTTGATTCACCTAGCCTCTCTTTTGTTCTTAATTTTACACGCGTTCATTTCCCTAGTTAACAGCAACGTATTAACCAGCTCTGTTGAAACTTACCAATACTTAATCAAATCATTGTTAACACCCAAAAATTTGCAAGAATGGGCTTGACAGCTTTTGTCATTCACGCACGGAAACGCGTTAGATCGCTAACTTGTTTAAGCGCAACATTAACATATTACGTTAATTAATTAAAAAAATCCATCATCATCATATTTGCCTGCAAAACCATTTAATAATGTTAAAAGTTTTCGTATACGTTCTTCTATTCCCTTGTTGCTATTTTCTTACCTTTTAAACCTAAATTTCCTAGATAAATTACAATAACCTTCAAGTAATACGGATAACGCAGTAAGTGCAGAGATATGGAGTTTTGTACGTTACAGAATGGAATGAATGTTGCCATCCAGCGGCACAACATCTAAGAGGTTCATGTCCTTTCGGTTCTTCGAAAATGATGGATAACCAATAAATAAAGAAATGAACAATATTTTTGAGGGCGAAACACACACATAATATGAAATGGTGTTGATGACGTCACAACCCTCATTGCGATGCAATTTTGTATATACAGTAAAAATCGGTTACAACGACCTCCAAGGAACCGTGCAAATTCGGTCGTTATAACCGATGGTCGTTGTAAACGATATCTTTTTAAAATCATAGTACAGTAATACAGTTTAGAGTTTTATAAATTATTTTGATAGTAAAAAGTATTAAACTTTTTGGTTTCAAAATTAAATAAAAATATATTTAATTATAATGAATTTAATTTCCGTATATATTAAATTATATTTAATGTCATGCTAAATACGCTGTAAATTCTTAGCTTTTGAATTAAGAAATTGTGAAAAAAAAAAGAAATACTAAAGTATATAATGTAGAAAACAAATGTAATAAATAATATTTATTATATTATACCAATGACTTCTGAATAGTGTCAGTTTTAAGTAAAAGTTTTAAGTAAAAGTTTTAAGTAAAAGTTTTATGGGACCCTAGACTGAAAAAATAGAATGGACTCCTAAAGAATGTACCCCTAGTGATATTCAATTAATTAATCACGATTTTTTTTTCATTATCTTCAACATTCAAGTTTAACAGAAATAAAAATGTCTTGGGCATATGTAAATAAATAAGATTAAAATAACGCCTAAATTTTAATAAGACAAGGCTCCTTGTAGGTTCCTGTGGAGTTTCAAAATGGCGTAGCCTTAAATCAGGACCTACTTGGCTTATACTCTCCAAAAAACGAAATTCAGTTAACTTGACCAAACTATGTGCCGGACTTCTCTTTATTTAAACAGAACAATGTGATTCGAGCTCTGTCCCGAACCCAGTTGTTCCGATGCATGACTGTCAAGGCGTATCGTTATATTCGATACCGATTTCCCCACTTAGAATCTAGGTAGACCATAAAATCACCGTCGTTATATACGATGTCGTTATAACCGATATATTTAGTATGGAGTAGAATAGGAAACCAAACTTCTTGTAAAAATTCCGTCGTTATATGCGGTTGGTCGTTACAACCGGCATCGTTATAAACGATTTCCACTGTATATGTATATATATGAATATATGCAATCGTAATCTCTATAACATCATCTTATAAGCCCCCAGCCCTTCCCCGTATGAGTTTTCTGCGTACACAAATGCACTGGCCGTTTTCCATGACATCATAAGGGTGGATGACTTTATTGATATACTTGATAATCAGGTGCGACAAATCTACAAAACAGACGAATATTACCAGGATGATAACGCACCATGCCATAGGGCTGCAATTGTCATGGATTGGTATGAAGAGCTGTGAATGGGATGTAAACCCTGGCCCGTCCAAAATACTGATCTCAATCTCATAAAACATGTTTGGGACGAAATGGGTTGAGTTTAAAACCAATATGTCAACATTATATTGCTCAACGCTATACGGCTTTGAAGGAGGAATGGAGGATAAGTTCCACACGTGATGCAGCCAGAAAATTGGTTAAAAGCATTCTTATCCAGTATTTTCAATATTCTAGCCCGAATGCGAACATGCAGAAGTATTATGCATAAATATTAAAAACCGTGTTTTGTGTTTAAACGTTTATGTTCCTAGTGTTCAGAAAATTACCAGATAGATAATGCTCACTGTCAATCGCTCAAATATAATTTTAATTAATATCTTTTGGTAATTATTGTGTAGCTCATCCGAATGGAAAATACAGTGTACCATATGGAAACATGAACTCTTATAGATTTGCAGTAGATCGACGCGATTCTGGTTTGGTATGAATGATTGTGACGTACCAGATTGCGCAGTGTTTAGCGTATGCGCGTTTATCCATAGGCTAAGCTATATAATTGATTGTAATGAGACTTTATCGCACGCTTTTCTTTTTCTAATTCTACAAGTTCGTGCCGGAGCGAGAAGCTTATTTCTATTGGACGTAAAGTTGTTCCACTCCGATTAAAATATCGATAGTTATAGGTGAGATAGAATCGATTATAGTATCGATAGAAGTTTATCGTGAGAAGCTTAAGATTTATTCAAATCGACCTCAGCAGTATTATGTTACGCTACCTGACGTCAGAGTTTTGCAATATAACGACCATTCAATAAATTGTTACGTTTTTGGAACTTGCTCAGTTTAATCACTACTTCAATCTACAGCACGAAGTATTAGAATCTGTAAGTACTTGAATTATCACATACGTGGAATATCCAGTTTATCGACTACCATGGAGTCAGATTCAAGCCGCTGATAACTAAGGTGTAGTCTACTAATTAGGAAGTTTTTGCATGTTTGTGACCTATGTACCAGTGACATATAGTGACATACCAGTGACATGGTGGAGACCGCATATTCTTATTAAAAAAAGACGAAACATAAAAAGGCAGTGTTAATTGACATATGCAAAAATGACTCCTGAAGAAAACCATTTTACACAGTTTGCTCTACTTTCTAAAGTATAAAACTCAATTGGCAGAGTTTTCCTTTGCCAGATAATGCAGAAAATAATTCATCAAACAACGATTACGTTTTCCAATAAAAGTAATTGTAATCTTACGTGATTATAAATCACACAGAAAGAAATATAATTAAGGTTGCCATTTTTCTCCACAATTTCTATAGCTTATTCAATGACACAAATGCATAATTAGGTCACAAAAGGACAGAGAGAGAGAGAGAGAGAGAGAAAGCAAAAGTGCTTTTTTTTATTAAACTCCGATTGTTTACCAGAAATGCTAAATTAAGGGACTTTTCTTAGGGCATCATGGCAACCATTTCTTTTCTCATATCTGGCCACGTGGAGAAATTGACAAGAGAAAGTACTTAAAACATTATTCTTGGCTGAAGCTTCGGGTTTAATCTTTTTTTTTTCGTTCTTCTCGGAAAATAAGCTGGCAGCATTAAGAAAAAGTCAATTGATAAGGAAAGAGATGAGTCAATATTTTCTCTAACCCATATATATATATGATTTATGAGTTACTGATCCCAACTACAATAGTTATTTATATCTTTGATACATTTGTGAATAAATTTCGAAATGAATTTCGGTGTACAAAGACTGTTTCCACAAGGAGTACTGAAACTCAAGTTCACCTCGTTTAGAACAATCATGGGGGTTTACTAGTTGATTTAACTAAATAATATAGAAGCGATTGGAAGGAAAAAAATACAGGCATTTTAATGGAGAAATTAAACGCCCCTTTTAATAATTAAGTATTCTATATTAAGACTGCATGATATTTCCTTGCACAATATAATAAAACATTCTTTTGAATAGCCATTTCTACCATAAATTACAATAATAATAATAATAGAAATTTCGAAGAAAAGTTACGAAATCAAAGACATGTAGTATATGGAAAATGTCGACATTGTACCTATAATTCTGTAGGCCACACTGCAAAGAAGTATGGCGATATTTGCGATTGACTCCAACACCTACATTTAGCTACAAACGCTCTAATCTTAAACACACGCTGAACAGTTAGGAAGTTCCTAGGCACAGCATCAGAGTAAACTATAGAAGAAATTCTTGAGAATTTAGAACTCTCCACCTCAAGTTTATACCACCAAGTGCTAGAATACACATATAATAAAAATTAAAGACATGTGGCATATGGAAAGAGTTGACATTGTACCTGTTACTTTGTCAGCCACGGGTCTAATACCAACTACACTGCATAGAAGCTTGGAAATACTTGAAATCGACAGCAATGTCTACATTGATCTGCAAAAGGCCACACTTCCAAACATGTGCTGAACAGTAAAGAAGTTCTTGGACACAACACCTGAATAACCTACAGAAGGAAGTCTTAAATACTTGGCACTGCCCGTTTCAAGTTTGTAGCACCAAAAATGGGAACACATACAAAATAATAATAATAATAATTGAAATATAGCGCTAAGAATTAAGCAATAAACAGTTACATCAAATTCAAATGTCTCCCTTCTGAAGACAGCTCATATTATATGCAGATAAATTTAATTATCTGAAGCACTTGGAAAGGATTTGATAATTTAGTGAAAGAGACTGTAAATACAATCAAATATAATTTTAGCGAATGAATTCCTTGAAATGATTCCTATTCCTAAAATATTCTGATGAAAAATGTTAAACAGAACGAAACCTTTCAAGCTACTTTTTAAAGTTACTAATAAACGAATGTTGTCAAATTTTTTTCTTTTCCAGGCAAGAATAAAACAATAAAATCATTCGTAAACTTTAAGCGATTTTAGATGGTTGTGTTGAAAAATAAAATGGAAAAAATATTTCTCGAAACTTGAAAGCCTTCCAAAAAATTTAACAATGCTCTGAGCTTGACAGATGAAAATGACCTTTTTGGAAAGAGATTGCTAAAAATTAAGTTTAAAAAACTATTATTTCATGTTCTTTTTGTAAGTAATAAATTATCTTACATGATTAGCATATTGTTAAAAAAAATAATAACTGCATAATACATAAAAACATCATAAATAATGTGTACGCATGCGCGTTAAGTATGAATGTCGTCTAAGAACATTTGCTTTTTAAGTAAACGAAATGAAAACTACTTGTTCATATTGAGAAAGGTGCATATATACGTAGTTTATAAAAATTTTATTATATAAAGATAAAATATAAATAAAAAATACTGTGGCAAAACTGTGAAATAGTTAAAACATTTATAGAAAATTGACAAAATTTAAAGAAACTTTAACAAATATGGAATCAGAAAGGATATTCCAAAAGTAAGCTACCATTGCAGCCGAAGTTGTCAGAACCAAAGTTTTATAAGCAAAAAATTCTTTCAGTTTGAGTTATTTTTGTTTTGCGTCATTCTGAGAAAGAAGTTTTTCGTTCTTCTGTTTTGCCCACTGGGGAAAACTGTCATTTTTATAGGGAAAAAGGACAATTTTTAAAAGTTTGGTAGGGAAAACTTTTACACCATAAAGCAGTGTTACCGTGAAATTTCCCATTTCCAAGCAAGTATAAAGATCTTTCACCGAAAAAGGCGGGTAAATACCCTTCACGTGGTAACTTTTCCCGGCACAAACTCACAAAGAAACCTCTATCTATTTCTTTAAACCAATACTCTATCCTTGTTGACCGGTAGCTTTCAATACTTTGCCTTTATGATTATTATCTCTAAGATATTACATAATGTTTTACACATTAGAGTAAATTGCATGTCATAAGCAAACACAGTGCGTCCCAAAAGTTCATAGACTGTAGTTTTGTTGTGACTAATTTTTTTTATTACGTCATGAGTTTTACTCCGACTTCCAGGGACAATGTCCAATCTGATAACGAAGTGACAAATCCCAATTTTCAGAAAAAAAATGGAAACCGAAATTTTTATCTCAAAACATTTAAAATATCAGTATTCCAAAAGTTTATAGCACATCGCCCATGCTAATTGACACATTTTAATGTCTTCTATTTAATCTGAAGATGCTTCATAAAGAACTCGGATGAATGATCAAGCTATTATTATGGAATCTTATTTTCAGTGTCTTGAGTCAAAATCTTTATTAAATTATTAAGAAAATTTTAAAGTTTCAAGAAAAAGTATTAAAGGCTTAGTGTAATGCAATTTCATGCTTTCGTAGAGAGGAGAATTTCTAATTTTTATGCTGCAACTTATTATTCGTTTTGCCATGGCTAAAAAATAAAGACGGCAAGTTTCTTTGACTTTGATGGATGAGCCTTAGAATGCAAGCAACAAAAAATATTCAAGCCACCAAGCATAATCATTGATAGCGCTTCTACAAAGATTGCATTGTCGAAATATTGCGTTTGTATTTTTATGTGTTGGGAAGTTTGAATAGTCAGATAAAAAGTGATATTTACATTTTTCGCTGGGCTCCAAAAATTCATTTAATGTAGTTTAAAAACACCTGAAACTTGTAACAATTATACATTGTTCATAGACAAGAATATGAAGACAAAGTTTCCAAGAAGATATCTTTATTGCCATATTAGGCTCTTAACATATATGAATTTTGCTTTTCTTTCCTTAAGATCGCAGTGCCTTTGTAGATTTGTCTTCGATTGCGCGATGAAAGTAAACCCATATCTTACATGTATACTTTGGTTTCGAAAGTCCTTAAATCGTTAAATTTTGGGCCAAAATCTTGCTTAAAAATTAATTTCTTGAATCAAGTATAATTTCTCACGATATGCAATATGTTTTCTAAAAATCTAGCATACTTGAAAATTTAACCTACAGTTACTGACAGCGCTTCTGACCGTTGCCAAATAAACATTTTATTTTTGAGTTTATAATTGATTGGGGTGAGATGGATGAAATGTTAGCTATAGTTTTAAATACCCGTGATACTTTATTAATTATATTCTCTTTCCCATTTGTGTTTATCGTTGAGCAACACTATGGTAAATTCGGATGTCTTTACGCTTTCAAAAAGAAATACAGCTGATAGAGATAGCGGTTTTTAAGGTGGTTTTTTTTTTGAGAGAGAGAGGAACCTTTATTGCACACTGTACACTAGTAGTTCACAAAACAATTCAACCTGAATATACGAAGAATACAGTTACAATGTGACATCAAAAGTTATTCATCAATGATTAGAAAAAAATTACAATATTTAGCAAACAACCAGTTAAAATTCTACACATTTAAGAAATGTCTCAGGAGAACCTTTAAGGATATATTATAATCGCTGTCTTAATAAAGTGGAGGATTTTTATTTTATTTTTTTTATATTTCCATATCTCCGTTTCTTTACTTTTAAATCTCAAAAACTTTTCACTGAAATAGATCATTATTATGTATCTATCTCAACTCGATTTTAAATCAGCCCACCCTCTCCCCTTCCCTTATTTCCGTGGGCATCTCGTTTACCACCCTTTTCACAAGGTGTTCAAAATGTTCATGTGAAATCTCCCTCTTAAATCTATTTTCCCTATATTTTGCCTTTCTTCTCAAATGCTTTTCTGTACTTCTTCCCTCGAACATATAACCTTGTTTAAATGTATGGTCAATGAGCATCTATACATAAATTGCTCTCTCAAACTCAAACAAAATAACTACCTACCTTCAAATCAACAAGTTTTAAATTTAAACGGATTTTCTTACAAATCTTGTCAGTTCCGGTTATATTTTTAGTTTTATAACATCTCCATCAAACCAATAAGCCAAAATTAATCACCGACATTGCGAATGAATTGTAATGTAGCCATCCTGCATTTTTATATAATAACAGCTGAGGTTGATAAACCTCAACTTCTTCAGTAGATCATCACTATATTTTTTCCACTTAGTAGATCTCTACTAAAGTTTAAACCTAGGTATTTAAAATTTGACACCTCCTCAACTTCCTTGCAATCGTAATCTCTATGATCAAAACATGTCCTATCATGTAATTTAATTTTCATCTGATTTTATTTTCCATCATTCTTAAGTTGAAACAAAACATACTCTGTTTTTTCTACACTAACACTTAAACCATTCTCATAATACCATCTATTTATCACTTGTAAATTGCTCTTCATTTTAATCTCAAGACTTCCCACATTATGATCCCAGGATATCAGCGCCCATTAAATCATCCAAAAGACTTACTAGGGAAGTGCACTAGGTGTAAGTCGTCGATTTTGATAAAAGTGATATCGTTGGATATGTCACTTTACGGGTAGTAAAAACCGCAATGGAACTACCTATCTCAATCCAATATTTGAGGAGATACCGCTAAAAGAAAACAAGGGAATCAGTATTGCTGGGAAAGCAAAGCGTAGGGGCACATCATGAATACGAAACACATACGAGTTAATCTGATATTTTAAATGATTAATATTCATTTATTAATAAATTATTAATATTCATTTATTAATAAATGATTAATATTCATTTATTAATAAATTAATGTCACTTATTAATAAATGATTAATATTCATTTATTATTTTTTGCGAAAAAGAAAGCATAAACATGGAAAAAATAAAGAAACGGAAAACGAATACCCTTTCGATAGCTGGCAAAACAAAGGTTAATATTGTTCGTTTGGATTTTTATGGTGCATCCGGGCTATACTGCTCCAGTTAAAATATTTTCAAGTTAAATAATTAAAAAAGCATACTAAGCTTTAAATTATCCATGAGATGTAAAATATTTTATTTAAATTTACTTTAAATACTAGGTTTGTTTACCATATCAAAATCATTATTTCTTTCAGATCTTTGAAAACATTGATTTTAAAAAAGTATAACGTTTTAAAACATGAGTTATATATCGCAATTAAACGTAAAATAATGTATAAAATACGAAGTGATAAAATATGAAATAATTTATAAAATACGAAATATTTTATAAAATATGAAATATTGTATAAAATGTGAAATAATTAAAAAAATAAATTTAGGTCTCCAGAAAAAGTCAATACGTTATAAATCCCGGTTTGGACGTTTAAAAAATGTAAAGAAAAAATATTCATGTAATACAAAATCATCTCATAGTTGCACCCATGGAAGCAACAGCCTTATTTTGTGACAGAGGATTTTTTCTTACAAATTTTGCTTACACACTTTTTATGATTCACCAAATCGCGCCCCAGTGGGTTCAAGCACCGCCTTAAGGCTTCTAAGATTTAGGTTTTAAGTAAGTTTGATAGTATAGCTGTACGTCCTGAGTTTGGTAGTATAGCTGTGTATCGTGGAGTTATATCAGCTGCCTGAATGATGCCTCTACGGAAGGACAGGGTATATACCATATACATATAGCAT
>QLNU02014176.1:99255412-99271199 GCA_006491805.2 Dysdera silvatica
AAATCTTTGTTAATCAGACCTTATCAGTAAGACAGTAATTTTATCGCGGCGAAAATTTTCGCGACGTTTTCCACGAATTTTAGAGTTTTTTGTATATACGTTGTATGCAAATATGTTATTTGTATTGAACTTTATTTTCAAAGTTTAAAATTTAAATTCCAGAAAAAATTTAGTGAGCGATCTGATATAGTGAGAATTTTCTTTGGTCCCAAGATCCTCGATATGTACGTGTCCTACTGTGATGACGCAGGCTTAATTTATACTACAAGTGGTCTAGAAGAAATTGTATAGAGCCCTACGAAATCTTAATCCTACCCTGTCCTACTGAGAAGCGACTGGTGATATTTCACCTTTAACTGACCATAGATAACCACCAGATATTAATATGCTTAAAAAAACTAGCAATGGCGGTGGTAAGATGAAAAGAAAAACAATACCCAGAGAAAGAGAGAGAGAGAGATGAAGAGAAAGAACGTAATGCTATTATATTTCATATGGCTCTGTACACGTATTGGTTTTGACTGTGAACTTTCTCTCCAGACATCCAATTACATCTTCCATTTATCTTTGATGTAAGGAAGAGGCTTATGAAACTCCAGATCCTTTCCTCCCTTTCCATTCTCTTCTGAGCAACAACATATTCGACATCAAGTTTTGTCTTACGAAACTGACATCCTATCTTTGATGGACCTAAGCCACTTTTTATTACTTTGTAAGTCGTTGTTTTCAACATCACGTTCTCAATTTTACAGGGCGATATTTTTTAATTCTGGACATTTCATATTAGACGCTAATATTTAAGATTCACCTCGGGGCTAAGTTATTGTTGCAGGTGATAACTTTTCTGAATCAAATCTTTACAAGATGACGCTCGTTTATATTTTGAAGCATTTACGGGAAAGTGAGGACTTGGAATTCAGTTTCAGTTTCACTGTGAGAATTTTTTGCTGCTTTTTCTTGACGCAATAATCAGGGCTTGACATTGGTTATTACCTGTTCAATGCTGATGGCTAAATATTAACGCATTACTATATTTTTATATGTTTTGTTCAGATATTCGATTATTTGTTTCCTGTGTTCACATAGTAAAAATAATTAGCCAAAATTTTCTAAGATTCGAGAAATTTGATTGTTAAAAGAAATTGAATAATTTTTAAAGATCAAACAACAATACAACGTTTATTGGCGTAGTGATACCAACGCCGATGGTATGGCGTGATTAGATGGTGAAACGTTCGAAAGAAAATAAATATTTCTGCCTTCGGTGGGACCTGAACCCACGACCTTCCACTTGCCGGGCGGAGGCTCTACCCACTGAGCTACGAAGGACAATATATAATCTCTTTACGAACGTATATATATTGTTGCCAGTTATTTCGCAGAATGGTGTAGTACATGGACTACTATTTAAACCAAATTACGTGAAGACCTGTATTAAAAATTTTTTTTAAAGATTTTGACATTCGTCAAAATTTGCTTTAAATTTCATTTTTAAGTTGGATGAAAACTTAAATCATCATCAAACAGTTAGAAATATATGAAAACTACAAAAAATTGTACAAATTTTTTTGTAAGTACGAAATATTTTACATCCAACTAAAAAAATGCGTAGCGACTAAATTTTGTACCTTGGCTAGAAATTGTCTTTTGGCTAATGAAAGTCGGCTCCGAATTTTCGCATTCTGGTTATACTGCACAATCCTATCACCACTGGCATAGGCTGGGGGTTTAGAAAGGGGCTACATCTCCCATTTGGCGGCTCTGAACAACATTCATTAATAATTTTGCTTTTGTAGTGGGGGGAAGGGCTAATTCCTTTTTGGAAAGGGCCAAACCACTCCTTGAAAAACAGTTATTTCGACACTGGCGTAAGGTTTAAAAACACGACGTTTCGGGAGCCAACTGCTCCCTTTGTCAAGTGAAGGCAGGCAGTCACTCCTTTCCCTCATTTTTTATGCCAATGTGCATAACCACTGACTTCCTTAGTAGTCATAGGCGTACGAGGAATGTTCATAAGGGGGGGTTATAGACACAAATTGGGGTTAGAGAGCTCAAACTCATATATTCCTATGTGTAGGCGCTTAAAGAGATTTTAGTTGGTTCGCTTTTTTAGTAGTGGACAGTATAATATATTATTTAATTGTACATACCTTCAATTCGGTGATTTTTAAATCCATGCGTAAGTTGAAGTAAATGCACACTAGAATGGATAATCCAAATCGGAAAAAATCACACTGGATTTGAAACACTTGTCACGAAAATAAAAGGAAGATTTAATGGTCTCGAATAAGATTCACAACACTGATGCCCTCAAAGAATGATGACTTTGATTTACTAAAATACACAGACGTCGAATAAATAACCACTGAGGTTACTGAATTAACATAACCAGATTCGCAGATTTCGATTTTACGCCATGAACTGCTACACCCGACGCTCAGACGCTTGATTTCACACGAATGAAGTATTCATAGAATGAAATGCTTTAATTTAGTGAAGTAAAAACTTCGAATATAAAACCATTTAGGTTAACGAATTAACATAACAAGATTCAGATTTACGCTAGCAGCGAACACCTTTAGCCGAGACGCTCGATTTCACAAAACAGAACCAAAACTGAACGCGTTTAGAAAATGCAGGAAAAAAAAAATCCACGAATAACCCAGTTCGTGGCGCCATCTATGACTTCGAAAATGTACTAAATCAGTTCAAGACTGAACACTACGTTAAATATACAAAATTCCGTTGTGATGGCGGGTTACAACCTACATCAACATCAATTTGCCTACGCCAGTGATCGTATCATCCAGCAACATGTAATAAAAATCGAATATACTACTATGATAAAATATGAACCCCGTATGTCATATAAGTGATTTTCAAAAATTTTCTCATATGGAACTCTTTTCTTTTTCAATGTCTATCCAAGGAATTCCTCAGTAAACTTTAATAAGAGCTGGTATTTCTCACCTCTTGGACATGAACATAAAAATGAACAATATATCAGTATAAAATATAATCAGTGCTTACAAACGTCTATGTAGAAAATCGACAATAAAACTTGTAATAAAATAGTGTAAGTAATTATTGATGAAAATTATTAATGACTTGGTTGTTCCACTGTCATAAAATCTTTAAAGGTTGGTTGTATCAAAGAAATAGCTATTTTTATGACAATTCTAAGACATTGATATGAGGAGACAACACAAAATTTTCAGAGATTTTATTAAAAATTTCTGCCATGTTTTACAAATTGTTTGCGAAACCCCTGGTGGGCCGAAACGGAACCCTGTGGTGCTGTAGAATAAACTTTGAGAAACACAATGTTTTAGAATTATGAAAAAAAAAATCGATTTAAAAGAAAAATATTTTGAAGAAAAATCAGTTTCAATCATCAGTTTCACGCTTAAGAAACAGAGGGCACTTAACACCAAATCGTTGAAGATATAATAACACTCATTAATTTAAATCCTACTGGAGATTTTTACTCCCTTTATAATTTTTGAAATTTTTACAAGTTAGAAAATAAATAAATTAAAATACTTAGTTTCGCTAAAAATGGGCAACGGTGGGAATAATAAATGATTTGATATAATTTGACGACAATCCTGCGCACTCTTCAAATAACTGAGAAGGCAACAAATTAACACAGTTAAATAATAAATTTAATTGTGTACAGCTGCTCCAGTATCCTGCGCTATTTTCGTCAGAACGGCCGTTCTGTCGAAAATAGTCGATTGCTACTCAAACAGCCGTAAACGATTAAATTTATAATTCAACTCTGTTAATTTGTTGCCTTCTGAATTATTTTATTCAGATGTTTGGAGATCCTTGTTTTGCACTTTCCTTCATTTGAAGCCGGATAAGGGATAGAAAGCGTACAAATCTTCTGATGAATGTGTACAGATTTCGTCCATAAATCAGTTTTTTTTTAAATAAGCATCCAGCATTTTAAAAAGTATTCCTAATAATTACAGTACCGTCTTATTTTCTAATGTACCGAAAAATTTACACCGAGAACCATTTTAATCAATTTAAAATTAATTCCACAGGTTGTATTAAATTATTACTTCGACATAGATTTCCAAGTTCACTTGAGAAGTTTTCTTGGTATTGCATGTTAAAGGTAAATAATTTATTTACAGGATAGATTTTAATGTCCTATCAGGTGTGTTGATACATATTTAATTAAAAATTACTTGCATTTAACAAAAATTAAGCACTTTTTACTTAATTTATATTACTTATCTACAATTTAAAGAAAATTACTTGTCGCCTATTTTCTAACGCTATTTAATGAACATTACGAGATTGAGGCAATATAACGGTTACATAAATGTATAATTTAAAAACTAAACAAAATATTTCAATACTTGTAAAAATTTCGTCAATCGAAGAATAAAAAAATTATTGTTTCACTTTTTCTTTAGAAGTAAGTAATAGGTTAAAAACACTATTAACGTAACAAAAAAGCATTTTTATAAGGCAACGTTTTCGGATGTTAACAAAATTCTATTCAAAAGTGAAGTAAGATTTATGGTGGCAATGCAAACTTTTCAAAATTATAGTGGTAGGAACGGGCAAGCATATATTATATATTTGTATAAATTACAATATACGAAACGTTGCAATTTATTTTAAATTATTTTGCCACCCACGTTTTAATTACAGCTCAAACTAGAGCTTATGTAATTTTGGAGAAAAAGAGACGCTTTCCCCATCCTGGATTCGAACCAGGGTCCCTCCGTTTAGCCCGGAGTGTCTTGGACCGCTAGACGAATGAGGACAGGAAACAACGCTCTCTTTCTCCGTATGTAAAGATGTTAAGGTATTATTACCCTCCGCAGGGATAACACAATTGCCAAATATGGTCAACACAAGAAAGCCTCCGGGGCGAGAATTTTGTGAGTTTTCGTGGGGGAATTTATTATACTATAATTTTTGCCACCCACGTATTAATTACAGCTCAAACTAGAGCTTATGTAATTTTGGAGAAAAAGAGACGCTTTCCCCATCCCATTCTCCAAAATTACATAAGCTCTAATTTGAGCTGTAATTAATACGTGGGTGGCAAAATTGCGGTACGTGGTTTTGAAAACTCACAATTCGCCCCAGGCTTCGCTATCAACCTGCCGGTATATCAGGCTAATAACACCTCGACCAATTTATTTTAAATTATTGCAAAGGGGCGTTTCAGGCTTCCACGGGCTTATATGGTCTATGTGTATACGTCTATGTGTGTGGCTTATGAAATTCATTGAAAAGGCTGAACAGAGCTGAGTTTACTTTTCTTAAGTGAAATGAAAAAGCACGATCTCTCCAAATATGGAACTGAATTTTAAATATATTGCACATAGTATTCATGACAAATGTACAAATTAATTAACTATGATTTTTATTGAGGAAGAAGAAATACTGAGAATGCCATTCCCCCATCTGAAATACTTATCTTTCTCTTTAGTTCTTTTTGCTGATTGATTGTTTGGCTTTTTTATGGCGCAAGAGCATCTGGGCTATACTGCGCCAAACATGGTAAAATCAAAGACTGTAGTAAAAACCAGTACTTTTTAAAAATTTTAAAACGTGCGTATGGTCAGCATGGTCATTTAAAATGTCAGACAGTGATGAAGAGTTAAAAGTAAGAGTGCGGGCAAGTAGTTCTTTTTGCACGGTTTAATATTGAAATTAATCCACTTAGTAGAAATCCCCGAGTCTTTTTAAGCTCTAGAAATGTGTATGTAAGCAGTGTACGTAAAATATGTCATGGTAACTTGAGAATTGTTTGCAACTTATTTTCAAACCTCTCGTAGAATTTCCCGTATTATATCAACGAATGCTGAAAACCAGATCTTTCGCGAACCAAGTAATTCTCCAGGGAGACATAAATCTTTCGGATGAACCTTGTGAACCTCTAATTTTGCCAATCACGGTCAAAACTTTTTATAACCAGTATCCAAAGACGGTTGTTTTTATTCGTTACACCTAGATTTACGTTAAAATAAGTCTACCATTAAAATAAAGACCTGGGTCAGAAAAGCTAAAATAAAAATATCATTTCAGTATTTTATATATCATACATTTAAATATATCAGAATTGTACAATATATTCATCACAATCTAACTTCATTACGCATGCAAGTTGGGGGTATATGTACATAAGTTAGTGATATACGTATATAAGTTAGGGGTATACGTACATAAATTATAGTGGTATACGTATATAAGTTAGATTTATGCATACATAAGTTAGATTTATACGTTTATAAGTTAAATTTACACGCATTTAAGTTAGATTTATACATACATAGAAAGTTAGATTTATACATACATAGTTTAGTTATACGTTCATAAGTTAAGGTTATACGTTTGTATAGTTAGAGTTGCATTTGAAGTTGGTGTACGTTTATAAGTTAGAATTTACACGCATTTAAGTTAGATTTATACGTATATAAGTTAATTTATTTATCACTTAAATACTAAACTAGAAAGGCAGAAGCTCATTAGGAAACAAGTAAGTAAGAGGGTGGATTTAAAGAAATTAAAAGAAAATACCGAGGCATTCAAGTTGGAATTAAAAAATCGCTTTTCTGCACTGGAAGGACTTATTGAAGAAGTTGACATCTCAGAAGCAAATGAAAACATTGTTAAGACAATAGTTGAAACTGCTGGGGAAATTGGTGGTGTAACCTGTAAAAAGCACAATAGCAAATTATCTGAGAAGACGAAACAGCTCATGAAAAGGCGAAGAGATATGAAGGTGGACAATCAAAATACCAGTTCCAGGATTGAGTACATAGAACTTTGTAAAACTCTGCGCAAAAGCATGAAAGAAGACATAAGAAAATTCAACTGTGAGCTAGTAAGGAAGGCCATTGAAAATAACAAGAGCCTTAGGGTTGTTAAAGGGAGTTTGTCTGTTGGGAAGAAACACATCATTGCATTAAAAGGAGAGGATGGCACCGTAACAAGAAATAGGGAAGAAATACTTAGAAGAGTTGAAGAATTCTACAAAAATCTATACGAAAGTAACAGTGGATTAAACGAAGACATTGAAATAGTCGAAGGAACAGCTCCTAAAATCTTAAAAGAAGAAGTTTCATTTGCAATAAAAAGTATGAAGAAAGGAAGAGCCCCTGGTGATGATGGTATTACATTAGATATCCTAAAAGAAGCTGGAGAATATGTAGAAGACATACTTGCAAAATTCTTTACCAAATGCCTCAACAGTGGTAACATACCAAACCAATGGGATTCTGCAACAGTAATTCTTTTGCATAAAAAAGGTGATAAAGAGGATTTAAAAAATTACCGACCAATTAGCTTGTTACCTGCTATTTATAAAATCTTCACAAAAGTGCTAACACATCGCCTGCAGAAAAAATTAGATGCAGCTCAACCAAGAGAACAAGCTGGATTTCGAAGTGGATTCAGTACAGTGGACCATATTCAAGTATTAAGAGAATTAATTGAAAGAACACATGAATATGAACTTCCATTGTGTGTGGCATTTATTGACTATGAGAAGGCCTTTGACTCTATTAAAACATCAGCAGTCATCAACTCTTTAAGATCAACAGACATTGAGGATGTGTACATTGACATGGTGAAACGTGTGTATAAAAATGCAAGTGCAAAATTTCGGTTACATAAAGATACCAAAACTATCAAACTTGGCAAAGGGGTGAGGCAGGGAGATACCATTTCTCCAAAACTTTTTACTTCAGCTTTACAGATGATTTTTCAGCAGATAAATTGGAATAACAAGGGAATAAAAATAAATGGTGAATATTTAAATCATTTGCGGTTTGCTGATGACATTGTTATTTTTTCAACGAACCCATTAGAACTCCAAGACATGGTACAGGAGCTCTCAACTAGAAGTAAAGAAGTTGGACTCAAGATGAACCTACAAAAAACTAAGATCATGTTCAATAATTTCGTAGAGGAAACAAAAATACAAGTTGACAACATTGAGCTAGAAATTGCTGATTCATATATTTACCTTGGCCAGCTGATTTCAATGGATGGCAACATTATGAAAGAACTCAACAGACGTATTAAACTTGGCTGGAGTGCATTTGGAAGAAACAGTTTTATCCTGAAGGGGAAATTGCCTTTATGTCTAAAAAGAAAAGTCTTCAACCAGTGTGTATTGCCAGTCCTCTCTTATGGATCAGAGACATGGAGTCTAACAGTTGGAGCAATACGAAAGTTACAGACAACGCAAAGGAGCATGGAGAGGTGCATGCTTGGAATAACTAGGAGAGATCGAAAAAGAAACACTTGGGTGAGAGAGCAAACTAGAGTAGAGGACATCATTGTTAAAGTAAAAGGGCTGAAATGGCGATGGGCTGGGCATATTGCAAGAAGAACTGATCAACGATGGACAACAGAAATTCTGAACTGGATTCCAAGAGACCACCGAAGACCTAGAAAACGTCCTCAAACTAGATGGGTAGATGAAATAAGAAAACAGGTTGGGGTGACATGGAAGCGAATTGCTCAGGATAGACTTGTGTGGAAAGCATTTGGAGAGACCTTCATCCAGCAGTGGATGAATGTGTTGGATGTGATGGTAGTGATTCGTTGCATAGGTTTGTTGCGAAATATCATAATCAGGTTCGTTACAAAATATCTCATCTCTATAATCGGGTTTTTGTTACAAAATGTCTCATCTCTCTCTCTATAATCGGGTTCTCGATACAAAAGATTTCATCTCTCTATTATCAGCATTGGCGTACGCAGGGGGTGTTGATGGGGGTTGTAACCCCCATTGCAATGAAATTTTGTATATTTAACATAGGAATATGTGAGTTATAGCTCTGTAACCCCTCCATTACGAACTTTCTGCGTACGCCTATGATTATCAGGTTCTCGTCACAAAAGATCACATCTAATTACAACAGGGTTCTCGTTACAAAAGATCTCATCTCTCTATAATCGGGTTCTCGTTGCAAAAGATCTCATCTTTCTATAATCAGGTTCTCGTTATAAAATATTTCATCTCTCTATAATTGGGTTCTCGTTACAAAAGATCTCATTTCTCTATAATCGGGTTCTCGTTGCAAAAGATCTCATCTTTCTATAATCAGGTTCTCGTTGCAAAAGTTCTCATCTTTCTATAATCAGGTTCTCATTACAAAATATTTCATCTCTCTATAATCAAGTTCTCGTTACGAAAGATCTCATCTCTCTATAATAGGGTTTTCGTTAGAAAAGAACTCGTTTGTCTATAATCAGGTTCTCGTTACAAAAGATCACATCTCTACATAATAAATTTGTCGTTACGAAAGATCTCATCTCTCTATGATCAGGTTCTCTTTACAAAAGATCTCATCTCTCTATAATCGAGTTCTCGTTACAAACGTGGTCGACGATATTCTGAATAATTTAGAGAAGTGGGTCGCAAATCGATTAACTAGTTTCTTTGCAGATAATTTTGCAACCCAAAGCTTTATCCTTTTCCTATATGCGACAAAAATAGAATTTAAAGTGCAGTAGAACTTAGCTAAAGTGACCACATTTGAGATGGGAAAGCAATGGTCCCCATAAAAACGTGGTCCTTAGACATGACAGACTTTTGCATAGGCCTGACGAAGTTCCTATCAGTTCTCTTTTATAAAAAGTGGACACTTTATTCAGTTGCTTACTTTGTCAAGGTGGTCGTTTTACAGGTTTCACTGTATTACAAATATTTATTTATCACAATGGAACCCCGACAATTGGAAATTCTCGGTAAAATTGCTTCTTTTTCTCCCTGAAATTCCCTTGAACCTCAATATTATTCGAAATGTAAATAAGCAAAATTCATTTTCCCCTTGAATTTCGAGTTACCAGACTTCAATTGAATTTTAAAAAAAATTTAAAAACAGCAAATTTTTTTTTTTTTTAACTATGGTCTTGGGATTACATGTACTATTACCGTGCTTAACACGTGGAAGATGGTTTTTTACAAAAATTATGGAATAGGCTTTAAATTGTTGAAATGGGAATATGAATTTGTTCAACTCATACAATTACCAGTGCTACACCTGTTCCAATAATTCTAATGTTAAAATTAATATTTTGAAAATTAGAGTATTTTAACATGATTAGGTTGAAAGTCAAGAACGTTGAAAGCATACTATGATGCTCTCTTCAAGATATGTAATTTATTTCATAAATCATAGTCTCCAGAAGAGTCCATTACCTCAACAAAGCCAGCAATTTTTCGGGTAATATATATAATTTCAAATTAAGGTATTTGCAACAAAATTTTAATTTGAGGGTGAAACGGGCCTATGACAATAACTGACCATTGATAAAAAACCGAAATTGCTTAAAATATTCATAAAACACTGCGAAACAGCCCTTAGAAAATGGGTACTTATGAGACAACAAGACAGGTTGGAACAACTTGAAACAAGCTTAGAGTGAGCTTTACGTAACAAATGATAAACAATAGTTAGTATATGATGAAGAGATGACGCATCTAATAACATATATACTTATTTCATTATCCTCCTCTCCTTCGTACAACGATATAATTAACTGAAATACACGCCAATGTTTAATTTCAGACACTTCGTATGATCACTTTGATTATTTAGTATAAAGTATGACAGTATTTGATCGTTTGAACTATGCCATTGATCATTTAAAATACTAATCATTTAAAATAATGCCCTTGATCATTTAAAATACCAATCGAATAATGAAATTAATCATTTAAAATAATGAAAGTAATCATTTCAAATAATGAAAGTAATCATTTAAAATAATGAAAGTAATCATTTAAAATAATGAAAGTAATCATTTCAAATAATGAAAGTAATCATTTCAAATAATGAAAGTAATCATTTCAAATAATGAAAGTAATCATTTAAAATAATGAAAGTAATCATTTAAAATAATGAAATTACTTATTTAAAATACCGATCATTTTAAATGATGCCATTATTTTCATTTAAAATACCAATCATTTAAAATACTAATAATTTAAAATACTGCCAAAGGAGTGAATTAGGCCTTGAACAATACTTTTTTATAAAAGAGAGAGAGAGAGAGGGTTACACACATATAAAAGCATAGAACGAAAATAAGGCACATTTTATAAAGTTCTATTATTAATGGGTTTTAGCAATGTCTTATTTTGTTTCTTTATCAGTAGAGAAGAAGAAGTACAAATTAATGATACTGTTGAGCAGATCAAAACCTGCTTCCAATAAGGTGTCAAAAAGTTCAATTTTTAATTAGTGAGGCCTTGCTTTGTCGGCTTACAAAAAGGCTATCTGTTAAGAACTTAAATAATGGGATTTTGGGGAAATTTTTGAAGGGCTCTTAAGGATTTTGCTGTCGGCAAGGGATTCGGACGAAAAATGTTGGCGATGACAAGTAGAGATAAAAAGTAGAGCTCATAAATCTACGTTGATACCAAAATACGACTTACTAAAAGTGACATTTCTGATATTGTACAACATAGAGTCGATGAAAAAAGTGCTGCACTTGGATAAACTTCGGAATTTTCTGTCAAACTTTCGCGAAACCGATAGAAATATAGATGTCTTACGAATAAAAAGCCCTTGTAGCGGCAACATTGCATACTTCACTCCGCATACGCAGGGGCGGATGGGTCGGTGCTCCCTCAAGAGCGATAGGACTCGCGCCTTCCTTTAACCCAAGGTATGCGCCCTTTGTGAGGATCCAGTAAGCCCCTGCGCATACGTGCGAGTATGTGAAGCACAATTTATAGTGGGCATATGACGCACAATTTATAATGAGCATATGACGCACAATTTATAGTGAGCATATGATGCACAATTCAGGCTCTGAGTTGTGAAGGTGGATGCAAGGCCGTAGCCAGATGATCTTGCGCCCCTGTCAGAACCCCCCAGATTGAGCCTCCTAGTCATGGAGTATTTTCCTCCTGTGAGTTATTTCAAACGATTTTACGCCGGCATCGCCTGCGCCCCTAACCTAGGCCTTACTCTACACTTTCTAGCTACGGCGGTTGGAGGCTGTTCCCATTCGGACATTCATAAAATGACAGAGCATACTTGCCCTTTGCCTTGATTTTGCGCTAGTTATTTAATTCATCATGCTGGTTTGTTTTAGTTTTACGGCGCAAGGACAGCAAGGGTCATGCTGCGCCAGGACCTACTGTTTTCCGAGGAATCCGAATCCATTAAGATCTAGGGTACGAACCTCCGGACTCATCCATAAATAATCCTGCTCTTGTTATCAAGTCCTCATGTTTGTTAAGCTAGCTAAGCACGCATTTGAGCCGTGTTGTTTTGGGGAAGGAACGAGTTAAGCAATACATTTATTCTCTTGTTTTAATTTTGGACAAGAAATATTTGTTTTAGTACAGCTGAGTTTTGCTGTCCAAAAAACATTCCGCAAACAGATGTAAATACAAAGCATCGCTTAACATGGAGTCAGATATTTATTAAAGTCGATGATTCTAATATAGATGATGATGTGATGATATTAGATGATAAATTACTCGGAATGGAACGAACGATTTCACGGCGTCTGCTGGAACCTGAACCCACAACCCCTTGATAACCGGTCCAAGATAATCTTACATATCGGAGATTTGGCTTCTTTAACGCGTCGTTTCGGTTTAAAAAGAAATCCAAGTACAGCCCCATTAAATGCGAATTTGTCCGTAGCGAAGATTTATGTTTGCTGGCAGAGGGCAGTTCGATCGGTGCGTGTAGCTCAATCGGTGGAAGCACTTAACCGGATATCAAAGGATTGCGAGTTCGTCTCACACCAGGCACAGAGAAAGTATTCTTTTTTTGAGAGTAATTTATTGCGGCGTCAGATGTTTTGTACCAAAGCTATTGATAACTTGTCTACAGCAACATCATAGTCGGCCATTATACTACCATAGGATAACTGAAATTAAAGGGACTATTTAATCCTATTTTTTTGTAATTTTTAATTCGCTTTAAAACTTCTAAATCGCCTATTGCTATTATTATTATATTGAAGAAAATATTGGTTTCTGCCAAAATGACAAGGTTTAATCAGCACAAAGCGCCGTCAAAATCATACTAGGTGACCGTCTGGAAACTGTCGATAATTTTGTGCGCTCTAGGTCAATGGTCCAAAACCTGGGGGTCGCGACCGTCAAGGAGGGTCGCGAACAGATTTCTTCTATAAGGGGTCGCATTAACTATTTTTAGTTGCAATTATTTTTATAAGGAATTTCATACCAAATGTTTCCAACGCTTTTATATTTCAACATGGCTACACATATTGCAATATTCTACTAATGGTTGTTAATTTTATTATAATACCCCTGATACATGTAATTAGTAATGATATATTTACATAATGTAATATATATATATATATCCAGACAGTAAAATAGAAACGGCCGAGATCCCCATCCGGCGCGGAATCTTTCAAGGAGACGCACTAAGCCCCCAGTGGTTCTGCTTGGCGTTAAACCCCTTGTCAAGGATGCTGAACACAAGTAAATACGGATACATGCTGAAGAAAGACAAGAGAAACCTACATAAAGTCTCCCACCTCATGTACGTAGATGACATCAAGCTATACGCGCCAACAATCACCCAACTCCGACAACTCATCAGTATAACAGAGACATTCTCCAAGGACATAGGAATGGAATTCGGCCTCGATAAGTGCAAAATACAGAAGAATAGCAAAGAAGATTTACCAGGCATCGAACTCGAAGACGGGAGACTACTGAAGACCTTGGACGAGGGCGAAACCTACAAATACCTAGGGATAATGCAAAAACGGCAGCAGGAGCACAAGAAAGTCAAAGTCCAGCTCACGCAAGCATTCCAAGAAAGACTTAGAAGCATTGTGAAGACGAAACTGAGCGGGAAGAACACCACGCAAGCAATTAACGCATATGCGGTACCAGTGCTCACCTACTCCTTCGGGATCATCAAATGGTCCAACACTGAACTAGAACAACTCCAGCGGAAAATGAGAACCATCCAGAGAAGAGCCGGACAACTACACCCTGCAACGGCAATTGAACGGCAAACACTACCCCGGGAAGAAGGAGGACGCGGACAAGCGGACCTCAAAGACTTACATGACAAGCAGATCCAGAGCATGAGGCAATACTTCCAGTTGAAGAGTCCCCGATCGCCACTCATCCAAGCCATAATACAAGCAGATGCAAATTACACGCCACTAAACCTGTGTAGTACCGAAGAGCGTGTCCTCGAAACAGCCAACGAACAGAAACTGAGAACTTGGGCCGGAAAACCATTACATGGCAGGCACTACAATGACCTGCAACAACCACACGTTGACAAAAAGGCATCAAATTCTTGGCTGGCCAAAGGCACTCTCCAGCCAGAGACAGAAGGATTCATGCTAGCCATCCAAGACCAAGTGATCGCAACAAGGAACAATCAGAAATTCATCCAGAGAAAAGACATAGAAAGCGACAAATGCAGACACTGTCATGCGGCATCGGAGACAATCCAACACGTGATGGCAGGATGCAAGATCCTTGCGCAGTCAGACTACAAACATAGACACGATCAAGTAGCGAAAATAGTCCACCAGAAATTGGCAGCGAATGCTGGCTTTCTGACAGAAAAATGCCCGTACTACAAATATGAGCCAGAGACCGTGCATGAGAACGAAACACACAAGCTTTACTGGGATAGAGCAATCATAACAGACAAGACAGTCCCACATAACCGTCCTGACATAACCCTCGTCGATAAATCGAATAAGACCACGTACTTAATCGACATAGCAGTACCCAACACCAATAACATACAGACAACCTACACAACGAAAATCACCAAGTACCAAGATCTCAGACATGAAGTACGAGATATATGGGGTATGGAAAAGATCTTCATCATCCCGTTAGTCATCTCAGCAACAGGGATAGTACCAAAAACGCTTGCGACGAATTTGGAGATACTCAACATTGACCCAAACACCTACATTGAAATACAAAAAGCCACAATCCTAAACACGTGTCACATTGTCAGGAAGTTTCTAGACATGGCACATTAAGAAGTGATGTAAAAAGAGGCTTGGGAACATGGCGCTCTGCCCGTCCCAAAGCCTGTTTCCGCCAAGAATGGGCGAGGAAAACCTTATATATATATATGCTATCATTGGTGCCACACGCTTGAAGATCTGGAGAGGGGTAAATTTGTTCCAAGAGGGGCTAAGTCATCCACCTTAATGCTTCGAACATACAATTCACTTGTAATTTTCGTTTCTGTAGGGAGGGCTTAACCTACTTTAGCCTCCCTTGTTACTCAATTATATGTAATTTGATGATATAAAATGCCATGGAAATTTAACTGAAAAGTCATTACATGTAGTATTTAAAAGAAGTTCACTGAAATGTAGAAACCGCTTAATTTCTCGGAATTTTTTTGCAGCGTCGATTTGACCTTATGCAGTCTCGACTGTACTTTAAATCACAATATAACGGAAGTGCATGGATGGTTGATTAGATTTTTATGGCGCAAGGATAGCAATGGTAATTTGGCGCCAAAACCTCTTGCGTTTAGAATTTATTTCAATAATATATTCTTTATGCACGCCATTATGTATGCACTTACAGGGTTATGTTCAGACTGGTTGTCATATAGCGTATTTCATAATTTTCATAAAAAATCCCATTTCGTTATATTTTGTTCTCTTCCTTTTAGAATACACCAATGAAACATTCGAAGTATTACGCACCAGACTTATTATAAAAAAACTATATACATTTATTAAATTTACACTTACTTTTTAATAGGTGAAGGAACACTAATTAAAACCAAAAGGGAATGGA
>QLNU02014176.1:99271299-99290768 GCA_006491805.2 Dysdera silvatica
GCGGTGGCCTAGTGTGCTAACGTGTTCGAGTAGTGCACCATTAAACCAAATCCGATTCCCGACAGTTCAAAGAACGCTTATTCAGAGATCTCATGAAGATCACACTGCTCACTGGGTTTGGTTCCCTAGGCCTTAAGAGGTTTGGAATACCCGGGAAACAGTAAGCCCCAGCGCAGAATGACCACTGTGGTCCTTGAGCCGTAAAACCGCGAACAACGTACATACAATGAATTCTTTTGAAGTTTAATTTCGACTTTACATAAATTAAGTTAAATGTGCGTCAATTTAATAAAATTAATTAACGTTTTATGTCTTTACTTAGAATTTAATTTAATAAAAAAATATGATCTAAAGTAACTTACGTTAGAAAATTCTCCCCAATATATCTGCTTTATTCGCAGATGCTCAAAAATTTAAATATAATTTTTGGCTTTGTATTGCAATTTTATGTTTGCTTAATTTTCGTCATAAGCTGTTTAGCGCATTAAATATGTAGTTGTCAGCGTAATCCATTGCCTCATTCGCGAAAGTGTTTATTGTATCCCAACTCCTTACTGTATGTTCTGAATAAATGAATGTTCTTTAAAATTCTTCACTTTCAAATGCTGGAAGTTTCATTTTATCATGTTCGCCTCTGTTAAAAAGGCCTTCTATATCACTTCCAAAAAAAGAAGAAAAAAAACGAATATTTGAAACATTTGTTTATATTACACGGGTAATGAAAAGTAAATAATATGTTTTGATTGTTGTTGTTCTTTTTCCCTCATCAAGTTGAATGGGTGATGATTATTTAAGTACTTACTTATCACTGTTTAGAATAAAATATGCACTATAAAATTTGAGGGTCGGATTATAGAAAGGTGCGGTGGCGGAGTAAATTGGGCGCCTTTATATATTATGCCTAGGGCCGCAAAATATGTAAATCTTTTTACTTATTGTAATATAGTGAAAAGCCACAGCGAAAATTAAAATTTCACGGTGTCAGAAAACATGCAATCAAACTAAACAAAGGTTGATGAAAGGAAATACTTGTGGATTATATGTTTGAGAGCCAAAAATTAAATTATTTGACATAAAAATTTAAGTTTTAAATGCGTTTTAATAATCTGGGATTTGGCATTAGTCCTCTGTATACCTAAATATATTCATCGAATGTAATGTAATTTTCACTTTTCTTATTTTAAAACTCTAGTTTCATGTTGAAGTTTGATAAAAAGTGGCTTATTCACTTTCATTCTAATTTACTCAAATCCAAGTGGGGGAGGAAGAAATATATTCAGATCTTACAAAATATCAAATTTATTTATGTTAACATATTTAATAATGAGTGCTGAAATGACAAGATTGGATGTGTACTTTTTCGAACATAGGGGGTTATTAAGCCATTTGGCCCCTGCCCCTCGATATGATACCTTACAACATAACCACTTGCACCGTCCTAAATTCATCTTTAAATAAAGCTTAAACGGCAAAATCGTTTCGATTAAGCAGAAGAACTTCAGATAGTATAATAAATGATAATTCAAATATATACAGAAATACTCCAGAAGACTGGCCGCATATCAATGGAACCGAACGCATTCCATAGGATTAACATTAATGCTAACCTCCGAACAACGCATTCTGAACAACGGCTACCCGTTAGGCATGAAGAATTTTTTTTTTTGTGTTCAAATTTTTTAAAGTTTTCTGTAACACAAAATTTCAATCACGTAATGTCAAATTTTCTTGACGATACTTTATTTCAAGTTCCTCTTTTGAAATATGTGTTAATTTTGTAGCTTTATACGTACACCCTTATTTTGTGAGTACGATGTGGCTATTTATGACCGATCATTGCAATAATTCATCTGCACAAACAACCAATGTACACTAGAAGTTGGTTTTTGACAGCTTCAGGTCTTTATGCGTCGTTATCTCCGAGTAGTGGCGTTTAAACTTAACTTCGTCATTTGAACGCCAGTTCTTAACCACGACGGGTTCAGAAATCCGAAGTCTAAAGGGTGAAAATTAGAGTTATCCAAGACAGTAAAGAGTTTTAAGAGGACGAAAATTAACTCTATGCGGTTGTGGGAGGTCAATAATAACCGATATTTAAAAAAACGTTTGAAAATTATCTGCAGCAGTCCTTTTGAAGTATGAATTTAGATAGCAAACGTAAAAAAGCGTTGGAAACCCGGAAATTAAGCAGTTGGCAAAACGTTGAAGTGGCTTTCCGACTAAAGATCAAAAATCTTTCAATCAAAAATATTCTAATTAAAATAATATTTAATTACAGAATGTTTCCTCACTTGGTGGACCCAAAAATATAAAGAGATGATGATAATGGGGAAGTGTGTGATGGCATTACCAGATTAGCAGGAATGAAAAATATGAAAGCCAGAGAGTGTGTTTACGTGGAAGAAGAGTTAGGAGTTTTGCTTCGTTTAATACAATTTAGGAATTAAATTAAAGGAGGAGAAGGAGGAGGAGGAGAACGTTTTGAGCGTAGTAGGATTTTAATAATTATTTCAATAACTGATATTAGAAGTTTGACTACGCCTAAAGTGTTGTACTTCAATACATTTATACTGCGTAGTGTTGTTATTTTGGCAATCTTAATTCAGGAATAGTTAGAAAATATAATGAAAGGAGAAGAAAAGTGATGCGGAAATGAAAGCGGGAGTGAATGTGGAGTTGCCACAAAATTCTAACATCAAAACATATTTTGATGTTTTGGTAAATTTTCAGGAGATCCAAAACTTTGCTTTGAACAAAATTGACGACGAGTTATACAAAACTTTTAAAAATATAAATTTTTATTTTCTTAGAAGAGATTATTTACCATAAAAACAATTAAGGACCACTGATTTTTTTAATATAAATTAAAATAGGTGAGGATTAATGTATTTGAAATTACAAAACTTTTTATTGTTAGTTTTATTTCTTTTGATTTTTTATATTCAGTCTCTAAACAACAGGCACCTCCGAGGGATGGTCAACTTGGCAGAGTACCACACGGGACTGCATTTCTGAGGTTTCAATACATATGCAAATACATTGGAATCTCGATAATTTTAAACACAAAGGGAAAGGTTTGTATTTTCTCTTGCAATAAAGGACTTTCTTCCGGTATAATTGGATGTAAAATAACAAATATCATATTTTCTGTTCTCGTTATTATTGAGTTCAGCTCTATGTCACAACTTCAGGATGAACATTAGGACTAAAATAATGCTCAAACAAATAATACCAGGTCTCCGCAGGGCCAAAGCATGCCCTAGAGTCTGTGGCATCTTTTGTTTTGTTTGTCTGTATGAAAATCCGACCCTGGATGTACATATTGTTTCCAGACAGTTTCCAGACGGACTTCATATAAGGAAAGTGCAAACTAAGGTTTTTGATTTTGAAGGTCTTTTGAATATCAGAGAGGGGGAAGAGACGGGAAGAGGCGGGGATGTGATGTATAACAAATGTCAAAAGAAACGTAGTAGTAGTAGTAGGACAAGGTTAAATAAACGCAGCATCATCAGTGTTCATTAAATTTCTGTGCTGTTTTGTAATGGTTGCCAGACGCCATGAGAATAAAATACGATTTTAAATTAAATGGGAAACAAATTAAGATGAGGCACGCCTACGGGACTTTAAACTCCTTAATAAAGGGTTTTCCTAAACACACACATGTGTCTGATTTCCCCATACAACGTGAAACTGATAGGCTAGAAACAGGCACCAGTTGACTTTGAATACATGGTTTTGCTTGAACTGCAGTACTTGTCGTGCCTGTCTGTTCGTTTGATTACTAGTAGTCCAAGCCCTTGCGAATTTTCCACAGGGATGCGAATGAGAGATGATTAAGGGCTCAATTTTCGAACACGGAACTTGAAACACTCGGTGGAAATTTGTGCCCAAAACATCAATATAGAAAATTCAGTTTTCAGCTACAGTTGCATCCGGCTTATAAGCCCGGGACAGCTTGAGCCAGAAAATAATATGAAATATAGAGCACGGGCTGAGCTCGTCTCATCTCTAATGAGAATAGCTACCCTGGCTTCTCGTGGAAAGAATTCTTCCCTTTATAGTTACTTATTGTGCAGCAGAATATTGGGATTATTTTTTTTTACAAATTCATGAATGTGTATGAAAGAAGCATTAAATACGTTTTCATTTTAAGGTAAGAATTGTTCAACTCGTGTTTTTATACTCGTGCGTTTCACAATTAAAATATCTATTTTTAAATGGTTGAATGTTATTTATGAGAAACAGTCGTTTACTGAAAAACGGGATTTTAATTGTGGTATTATATTGTAATACCCTGGTTCATGAATACATCGTTTCCACATAGCAAATTTTCTATATAACGAAATTTTTTCATGGAACTGTCCATACCGTTATATAGAGGTCCTACTGTATATATAAATATTTATATTTCAAAATTTCCATCAACTTCAAGGTCTCTCCCTAAACACCATACACGTTTGCAGCTCGCTTAATCATTCATTTGATGCAGACACAACAGTTGCCTTTAGCCTGACTGACTCACTGATCAGGCGGCGCACCCACACATATCCTTTTCTCTGGCTTTCGAACCTGCCGGAAATATATGCAATCCCATTCTTTTTTTCCCAGACAGCACTTTGTTTCTTACGAATGATCGTATAACGTTCGCCTTCTGCATCCAATTGTACAAGGACTGTCATCAGTAGGGTCCGGATTTCTGTGCGCTTGCATATTTCTGCATATTTCGCCTTTATGTGCATATTTTCATATTTTGAACATTTCTGCATATTTCTGCAAAATTTCCAAAAAGTGGGAATTTTTTAAATTCCTGGCTGTTTTCCTTCATATTATTTTTTGTTGTTAAGAATTTATTATTTTATGTCTTTATTGGTCAATTTAGGAGAGGTGGAGACTTTGCGTTTCCTTTCCGGTTGAAGTCTTGACAAAACACAGAGCTTATTTTGTTTACATCTTGTTTCCGTGGAAATACAATGTAGTAAAGGAGGCCTTGCAATTTGGTTCTTTAAGACCAGAAGGAAAATGATTTCAAAAGAAGAGCTGATGATTTATGACAGCGGCGTTGTTCATACTAGAAATGACTCCTTGTCCATACAAATGCTCACGCAAATTAATTATCACACTCCAGGGAGTATAGATTTCACCATGATAGGAACCAAATTTGGTGATCGTGCTACTAAATGTAATTCATGCAGTCAGTTCTCTGATAATGAATTGCATGAACTTGTCCATGGTAAAATTTCTGCCATAGGGGCACACCGCCTTTTTGTTTCTGATCGAGGCACACATTTGCGATTTTTAGTTTATAATGCTGTTGCTCTTATTGTTTTGCCTAAGAGTTTTTGCGGTAGACAATTTCAGTTTCTTAGCTTAAACAATCTTTTATTTTCAGCGAATGGTTCTGCTATCAATACATTTGGCGAACATCGCTTAATTATCATCCTTGGGTTTTCGAAAAATTTTCTTCTCCGTTTATTTTTGCAGATGTATCATGTCCTATATTGTGTGCTGAATTTCTCCAGCATTTTGGTCTTTTGGTTGATCTTAAAAATCTTAGATTAATCGATGGTTTAAATTCCTCTAATACTAGGGGTACAGCTTATTCTGGACTTTCTCTTGGCTTAACTTTCGTGACTTCGCAGTCCTCATTTTTGGAATTATTGCTTAAGTTTTCGCTCACTTCTACTTTGGCTTGTGGCAAGTTTGATAAGGTCAGTAATGTTGAGCATTGCGCTGAGACTCGCGATCGTCCGCCTTTTACTAAAGCTCAGCGATTGTCTCTTGAAAAATTTCTCATAACAAATACTCAGTTTTTCTGTTTATTTCACAAAGTGTTAGGGTTATACAAAGATCATATTTTTCACCGTCATATAGGGTGATTATTTGTAGAAGGATAGAACTTTCGTTGGTAACAGCTCTCAAGTAAGCTGTTTATTTGCCGTTCTCTTTCACATTTGTAGTTAGTATAATTCAGCAAAATAATGTGGAACGTTTAACGCTTCAACAATGGTACCATATTATTCGAATTTATTTTGAAAATCAGTCGTCCATTCGCGCAACTTATAGAGGACCGTGATTCTTATGGTGCAAATAACCGTCCATCTGAGCAGGCCATCCGTCGAACTGTGGATAGATTTAAAGCGACACATTCCCTATATGATGCAAAGACACCAACACGACAAAGGAATGTGCGTACAGGAGAGAATATCGACACTGTAAACGAAAGTGTAGAACATGATCCAAATTTATCGATTCGTCGTCGGTCGGAGGAATTGGAGCTCTGTCTGACCACTACGTGGAAAATTTTCGCAAAGATCTTGGCCTACACCCATATAAGATCCAGCTGGTGCAAGAATTAAAGCTACGAGACCATCTTGTGCTTTATGTTTTCTCCGATTGGGCTCTGGAGCATTTGGAAACTGATCCGTTGTTTTATCGCAAAATTGTGTTCAGCGATGAGGCTCATTTTTGGCTGAATGGGTTTATTAATAAGCAAAATTGCCGCATATGGAATGACAAAAATTTACAAGAGATCCTACAGATTCCCTTACATTCAGAAAATGTACCGTTTGGTGCGGTTTACACTCTGGTGGCATCATCGGACCATATTTCTTCAAAAATGAGGCCGGAGCTCACGTTACGGTCAATGGTGATCGTTACTGCATCATGATCAGTGAATTTTTATTTGCAAATCTGCATGACATAGATCAGGACGAGATGTGGTTTCAACAGGATGGTGCTACGTGTCATACAGCGACAAAACAATTGATTTATTGAAAGCCAAATTTGGCGGTAAGTTAATTTCCAGAAATGGACCTGTCAATTGGCCTCCAAGGTCGTGCGATTTGACATCGATGGATTATTTTCTGTGGGGTTACGTGGTCAATGGTTTATGCTGATAAACAAGCAACAATTGACGCTTTGGAAGACAGCATTATCCCCGTTATTCGTGACATACGGCCAGCAGTGTTGACGAAAGTGGCCAAAAATTGGACCTCCAGAATACGCTTCTTCAAGCACAGCCGCGGTCGCCATGTGCCCCAAATAATTTTGAAATATTAATGCCATGTGTTGATTTTGCGAATAAGTACACAATTTTGATAAAAATTGCATTTTTTGTTTCACTTTTTCCATTTTCAAGTTCTATCGGTATTAGAAAAACACCTTATATTATAGCATAAAATATGTATGGACGCAAAAAAACATTTACAATACTTTTAGTTATTAATATATAAAGCGAAATCAAACCTTTTAGTGAGATTTTTAGCACTGTTTATTTTTAACAAGCCTGTCATATCTTATTTTTAACGTCGCAACCCTGAGTGTTTTTAAGGTGGTCGTCGGTTATTCTAGTCCTGATTTTTGATTTTATTAAGTTCTGACTTTTGCAAAAAGCTGTTCGCAGACGTAAGTGCTCCCGAATGTAATGTTATTTTCAGAGCATGCAGAGATGTTCTTATCGATATATTTAGAATAGAATTCAATGAGTCGAAAATTCAAATTTTATATTAAAATTATTGTTGCACTATACATCAATGAAATTAATTTTAATATTCGTATACGCAAGAAAATTAAAGTCACCATCGCATCCACGTATGGGGCCAAGGGGGCACGCCTCCCCCCTTGGGCTAATAAAGCGAAAATTATTACGCCAGAAGACATCAAAATTATTTTTTTAAATTAGTGAAATTGAAATTAGTGACAACCCCAATGACATTTCCCCAAACTCTTGTGACATTGATGGGATCATTGTTGATGTAAGCAAGACAGTGACTAGGGGCTGTCTTCAAACGCTTTCCAGGAAATAAAGGTAGACCAAAACTGTTGGAATGGAAATCCTGATTGCAGATGTTTCTAATTATGTCAAGAAATTTAACCTCACCATTCAAGATAAGATAACAGTGCTAAAATCTCTTTGGTAACCATATGCAAATTTCAGTTTTTCCCCACGATCGTCACACGGGTACTGTATAAAGTCAAGGAAAATCTCGCTTAACCAAAAGTGGAAGACAGTGCCTGTAGAAAATTTTGTGTGTTCTCTTTTCACCCCATGTAGTCGGTTTAACATCGACGCAAGCCACAGATGAACTTGTTTCAAAAGAATTTAATAATTTGAAGAAGGCCTTGGAGAAGTTCAGCCAACACAGAATTTTCCTCTGCCATATGGATTCAGTTCACAAAGCCGATGAAATTTTAAAGGTCATGCGAGGAAAAAGGCTTCTGTGGATGAAGTAATGGACAGAGGGCAAGCAAAAGCAAGTTTTGCACAATAGGGTTATTTTTCAACCTATTACTAAAACAGTGATCTTTTGTGGAAAACAAAAGCTGGCCATTGTAAAATCGTACTAACAAAATTTACTATTATTTCTAATTATTTAAGTATCTTGCATTATAGAATTACTAGTAATTTGATAATGGTAAGTGAACACAAAAAAATAAAAATAAATTGCAATTGACATGGTCCCTTAGCCATTTTTTCCACGAAAAATTTCTTGCACGACTGGCCTCCCTTGGGAATCTTCTGGGTGCGTCGCTGTTTAAACAAAAACACGATTGAATGAAGACCACGTATTATTTTAGCTCTCCAGCGTTTTACGCTATTTATTACTCAATGTGAAAATGTGAATAGAACAAAATACATAGACTTAAAATACACAGAGAGCAAAGAGTGTATTTTTGTGTGAAACAATTTGTATTTTTTCATGAGCCAGCGGGCCGCATGTGGCCCGCGGGTAGCGTGTTGAAAACCCCTGAACTAGGGGCTGTCTACAAACGCTTTCTAGGAGGTAAAGGTAGACCAAAACAATTAAATTGGAAATTCTGACTGCAGATATTTCTAATTATGTCAAGAAATCTAACCTCATTGATGAAGATAGGATAACCGTGTTCAAAGTCATTGGGAATCATATGGAAATTGCAGTTTTCTCCACGACCATCATTAGTGCCGTATAAAGTCAAGGGAAATCACACCACACTTGGAAGTTCTGTCCATCTGAACTGAGTAATTAGAACTTGCCCAAACAGTGTTGCCAGATCTGAAGATTCAAAAGAATTATTTTACAACTACTGATAATAGTAGTAGCTCCAATAGCAGCCTAGAAAAAAGATGGGGCTCCGGTCCCCACCTATATGGCCCTAACATTCAACATTCTCAGTGCACCTCACGTACGCTCTCTGAATACGGAATATCGTAATCGTATCTCCAATAGCAGCTTAGAAAAAGGCCGGAGCTTCGGGCCGTCCCGAATACGCCCCTGACTTATCTGGAAATTTTTTTAACCCTTGGATTTGGCATTTTTGAAACGGCCACAATGCGTTGTGGTCTTTTTTCGCTTATTGAGCGTTTTCGATGTTTGAGCCTAACAAATGTATCAGCAGATTAACACAATCGTTTGTATACGTGTATTGTTGATTGAAAAATATAAATTGAATGGAACCCAAATTAATCTAAACATACTAGCTGAACTGTGGAAAGAACTGCCACGTTAACGATTTTCTACGGTACCACGAAGTGTACAATCAGTGGCGTAGCTAGATATTTTGACGCCCGGGATGAGTAACTCTCATTGCCGGTAAATAAGCCCCAGAATAGGTAACAAAACAAAACAAAAATTAAATTTTGTTTTTAAAAGATAATTGCCGCCTCCCCCGAATTGTTGCGCCCGGGGCGACCGCCCCCCTTGAACCCATCAAGCTACACTACTGTGTACAATCTAAACTTAAACAAGCACGCACCATTATAATCAAGAGCGGATACAGACTTTCATTTTGGGGGAAGCGGGGTCAAGGACAAAATTTGCCATGGTCTTGGAATAACACCCTTCATTTATCATAAAAGTTGGAATTTTTTACAGTAAAACAATATATTTTCGGGGGTCATGACCCCTGTGACCTCCCCCCTGTACCCATGCTTGATTATAATTACGTACTGTAACACAGGAAAATAGAAAAATTGACCTCACTAATGTGGATCCACAGTGTGCACCTTCGAGCTTTTATAGAATATATGTGCTCGAGGATTTGCCCAGAACTACAATATTAAACGAGTTTCGAAGTCATATGACGTCCATTTGAGTACATATAAGATCTCTGTGATTAAAAGTACCAAAACAAAAATTGAACCACAGAGATCTTTTATGAATTGAACGAGTATCGAACATGTTATGTTTTAATAAAACTATCGTTCACTGCGAATAGAAATGTTCAACAAACAAAATTTTTATTGTATTATGTAATACTAATAATATTTTGTGATTTTATATATGAAAATAAAAAAGTAGCGTATTTTTCAGATTTATAGCCTGAAGGTAATTAAAAGTAGCGTGTCGCCCAATTCGAAATGTTTGTAGCGAGGGCACTTAAAACATCGCCCAATACCATACTTGTAGCCCAATCTGGCAACACTGTCCACAAAGGCAGAAGACAGCGCCTATAGCAAATTTTGTGTGTTCTCTTTTCACCCCATGAAATCGGTTTAAGATCGACACAAGCCACACATCTACTTGTTTCAAAAAAATTTAATAATTGGAAGAAGACCTTGGAGAAGTTCAGATAACATTAGAACTTTTCTGTATCATAAGGATTCAATTCACAAAGCCGATGAGTTTTTAAAGGTCGCAAAAGGAAAAAAGGCTTCCGTAGATCAAGTAGTGGACAGAGGGCAAGCTTTGCACAATAGGATAATAATTACGTCCTAGGACGCCAAAATGTTGTCGTAGCTGAATTATAGCCACCATCCATGTTAGGAAAACCAAAGGTGAGCATTACTGTGTTTGACTGGAAATTGATTGAAAGTCAAATTAAAACAAACACTTATTCTAAATTTCCACACCATTTTCCTTCAGTGATAGACATCGTTCTATCATCGATAAACTATTCGTAATGGATAACCCACAAAAATGTACGTACTGTTCAATATCTTTTGTACGCAATGACAGACACAGACTTTCATTTTTTTGGGGGAGATCACGGACAGAATTTGCCATGGTCTTGGAATAACACCCTTCATTTATCATGAAAGTTGGAATTTTTTACAGTGAAAAAATATATTTTTGAGGGGTCATAACGCCTGTGACGGCCCCCTTGTGTCCGCCCTTGTTTGTAGCTCTGAAAAGAACCAGTTTGGCCATAAAAATGTTATTACATGATAGAAGATAAAGCTTAACTGCTTAGAACAACGAGAGATACATTGCGATATACAGTCATAGAATTTGTGATATATAAAACATATGATTTAATGTATATCGAGTTTTTCTACTTGGCGGTTAATAATATATCCACACGTTTTAAAATACTGGACATTAAATTTTCAAGCATTAAAAAATTTTATGTACATATTCATTCATTTTAAGTGCATGTATATACAGTTTAAGTGGATATTTTGAGGCTCAGTGCATATTTTGCTGGTTTCTTAGTGCATATAATCCGGGCTAAAATCGTAATGGCGGAAATCCTGTTCTCAACAACGCCATTTTTCTTATAAAAAGCTGAGAAGAACGACTTTGATTTAACCTCTAGGCACGCGCCTTAATACTTATGCTGTGTGTGTATGTACACACATATACACTTGAGCGCTAGAATGCTGAAAGGTTATTGGATCGTTATTTAAACAATATTTCCGCGCGAAAATCGGATCTTCTGGATAAATCTTCGAGGAGGAGAGGATGTTTATGTCCTGCTCCGACTGTATTAATTTTTCTAAAACTCCCGTCGAACTATTATTAATATCATTATTTTAAGGAAATAATCCTTATTGTTGAATAAATAAAACTTAGAAATAAAAAAAAAGGGGGAAAGAGAGTATTTGTCTATTATGGGGTGCATAATCAATGGGATTATTGGTGAATTATTATTATTAATGATTATTATTGAAGTATTTATGGTAGTGTTGTCTTTTGGATATACATACTGGGACATAAAAGTCCAATCAAATTGTGTAGAAGTAGTATTATTCTACTACTTTAGAAATTATGAAAAATAAGGATTATATAAATTAAAGATAGTAAAAATTGATGTTTTAAGCCTGATAAAATATCTCGAGTGATATTACAATGTTATAAGTATTAAAGTTCACTTAAGAACATTTGCAAAGATATCGATATATGTTATTAAAACATGAGAAATAATAAGAACGTAAGAAACTGATAAATTATAAATAAATAATCAGAAGTGTTGATAAATAAATAGCCAGAAGTGCTATTGAATAATAGTTCTAAGTGTATAAAGAGAGAGTGGAACTTTTCCTAATGTAGATATTATTTCGAAAATATTTTTAACAATGCCAATATCAAATGCAACAGGTGAAAGATCTTTTTCAGTTTTAAAACGCTTTCAAACTATTTAAGGAGTACGATAGGAGAAGACAGATTGAACAACATGGCCATATTATACCTAGAACAAAAAATTTTGGACGAAATAGATACTGCAAAAAGTAATTGATGAATTTGTCAAAGAAAAGAAAAATCAAGACACAAATTTATATACAAAACATTTTTTAAGCACTGAGGTAATTTATTACTATTAAATTTTTTGAATAAATGTATGGTTTTTCTTGAAACGTTGAGTTTATTATTAGCTACATATTGCCGGTTTAAGGAACTCACTAGAAATCTCTAGTACTAAAATCTTTCCAAAAAAAACCCTCACAATTTTCCTTACACAATTTTTTTGTTTTGAGACTTGGGCCTCGAAATTTTTACCGCCAAGGGCCCCCCATCGGTTTAATCCGCCTCTGCCTGGCCGTCATGTAGAGCTATCATGTACAATGTAAGTTCGTTTTGATTACTTGTATTGAATTTTACATTAATCGGAAACTAAGCTACGGTTGCAAATTGTATTTAGTGGGGACATCTTAAAAGTTGCGTCAATATTCACAATCGTCGGGTAATCGCGGATTGTTGATTATTTTTATGCCAAAATAGAGATCCTAGCGCTAAAGAGAAAAACATTTATCGCCAAGGTAAATTAAACCGGGAGTGTGCAGGAAAATGGCGGCTGGTGCGCAGGTTTATAATTTTGGGGGCTCTTCATTTCCATGATCACAAAACATTTTTTCAATAAATTTATACAATCATGTGTAAATTTGTAAAAAGTCAGAATTGAATGTAAAGGACACTACGTGTGAAAACAACGTTTTCAGTATAAGCCTCTGAAACTTGTTACGACTAAAACTACTTGAAATATACATATGTATATTCCTTGGGGACCTAATTGACTCAGAACGACCCTTGCTGTTCTTGCGCCATAAAAGTACAATCAACCAATTTAAGGGACTCAAAAATTTAGGACCAAACGAAACATTTTTCATAGGAAATTTACTGTAAACTGTAATTTTTTGATATATGTGCCTTTTGGTGCACACACGTGGCGGGAAATTTTAGTTAATTTTCAATACATACAGAAGAGGCCTACTAATAAAGGGAACCCTCGCAAGGCTGGGGTTCCCTTTTATCTTCTTTTATTTTCCATAAAATTTATAAGTAAAAAAATTATATTATTTTCAGTTAATAAGGATTTCTTTTAATCTTTAGGTAAAATATAAAGTAAAATAAACGGTTTCCAACTGTGGCAAACTTATTACGCGTATTTACTTTAGCTGTGTTCATTACGTTTAAAACTGAACTTATCGTCCCAAAATTATAAAATCTAGACGAATTTTCTAGTATATGCTTTTCGCCAGAACCCTACGTCATGAAACGGTGACTAATAAACATGTGTTCTGTTTAAAATATTGGAATGCGTTGCTGGTTAATTTCTTATAGACGACACAATAATATTACATATTATTAGTTTGTTTATTTATCTTTTTATATATGCATATACAAATTAATATTCGTAAAGGGGCCCCAAAAAATGATTGCGGGGCCCTCAGATTTTCCGTTACGCCACTGACACACAGTACTGATTGTTCAGGTTTTGTCAATCTGTGACTGTTGCAATCGACTGAAGAAAAAATCGGATTAAGCGGATTTTCAGATTAGTATTGTTCGGATTAACGAGACTTTATTACTTTCCTATTGCTGTAGCATACTCGTTTTGGCTAGTTAACTAAAAGGGACTTATTGTGAGGGACTTAAAGAATTTAAGGATTTCTTTGAAAATGTCGGTTGCATGTACAGTACTTTTATGGCACCAAGGACAGTGAGTGCCATTCTGAGCCAAACAAGGTAAGGCCCTACGTACGTTTTAAAAAAAAAATGTATTAAAAGTAAATTGAAACAAAACCGAGAATATGTCGGCTATGTATTACAACTTGCTTGTAGACCCCTAAATGGTCATTGCGGACCCTGGGCTTCCACGGGACACAGTTCGAAAAGCACTGCATTAGAAGAGTTATTACTACTGTTACAATTGTGATGACGTCAAAATGTTATTCTTCGTTAAATCTTTTTACAATGGACCATGGATTTTTGAAAATTAATAGTGTCAGATCTTGTAGAATGAAACACTATTTTTACTAATTTTCATTTTCCTTTATTATTACTGGCAATGAAAAATGAAGGAAAACACAAAATAATATTGTTGTTTTATAATACAGTTTCTTTAAGAAGTTCGCGGTGGTTTCCTTTTTTGTTTATTTTATATTTTTCGCTCTCTGTTGTAATAATTGTAATGAAGAAAAGAAGTCTCAATTATGAAATGCCTCCGATGCTTATTATATTTCTGAACCTGCCGAATCCCTTTTGAAGGCTAGTATCCCAATTTCATTTAAAAAAAGCATGCGTTACATATTATAAAGAGGTTTCTTTATTTTCCTTTTTTCTTCTGTTTCAATGCTCTGGTTTGCCTGTGTGGGGTTCAATAGTAATGTTCTTCATCGTTACAAAACAATTTGAAAATTTTTGACAACAGATGTTTTTGAAAATTTGAATATTTTTAAACATTTGTATATTTGAGAAAATTTGAATATTTTTAAACATTTGTATATTTGAGAAAATTTGAATATTATTGGTAATTTTGATATTTTAGGCAATTTGAATATTTTTGATAACTTAGATATTTTTGACAATTTAGACTTTTCTGGGGGTATGGACGCTTTAGGATTTGGTGGTTGGTTGGTTGGCTCTATCTTTATGGCGCAAGGATTGCAAATGTTATTCTGCGCCAAAGTCAGATCGTATATATATTCCCGATGATGGTTTACTGAGGGAAACTTATGTGCTCCCTTTTGGTGTAGCACCCACGTATTTGCCGTGCGTGGAGACCCTTGTCCAAGCAAAGGGGGATCTTGGTGGCTGAGGGGCGAGGTACTGTCCCCAACACGCTACTTTGGCCCCTGCTCCTGGTAAACGGGAGGTCGGCCTGTCCCCGGTATCGACCAATCAGCTGGTCGCGAGTGCTACTGGTGTTAGGAGCATTAGAGACCTCAAAATCTGTTTCGTTCTTTCTTATCTTCCTTCGTTTTTTTTGTTTTTCTTCTAACACACTGTTACTGTGACATGCCTCATTTGATTTACTTTACTCTTACTTTTTTCTTTTCTATTGGTTTTCCTTTTACTGGTCCTACTACTACTCTGTCTCAGTTGAAACATATGTCGAATGATCCAAGTTTATAGTTGCTTTTTTCTTGAGATCGATTTTGCTCCTCTGACCACTCGTACCTCACGGCTTAGGGGATAACCGAAAGGGTATAGGTCCTGGTTAGCTCTGGCATTATTGCAATGTCCCCTTGTAGGGCTCCGTGGTGGGTGGGGCCGGTGGGGCCTGAATCTTATTCTAATTCTCTATGGATAATTCAAAAAAACAAACTTCTTCACCGAATGTCGAACCAATGACCAAAAGAGCACGTTTTGATACACCTAGTCTGACAACCGTTTAACCATCATTCTTAATTGTTTCATCTAATGATGAACGATTCAAAAACCTGTCACCGTTCGTTATCGATAAAACCGTTAAAAGCGTTGCTGGAATGTTTAAAAATATAAAACGTTTGAAATCACGCGACCTGCTTATAGAAACGGCCACACCAAATCAATCCTCTTCTCTTCTACAATGCACAAATTTTCTTTCTATTCCGGTACAAATCAGTCCCCATAAAACTTTAAATAGCTCTCGTGGTGTAATATCAGAGACGGATTTGATTGATGTCGACGAGCAAGACTTTATGAACGAACTTGCGGACCAGCGAATCACCGCCGCAAGGCGCATTACAATAAAAAAGGATGGCAATATCATCAAAACAAAACATGTAATTCTTTCTTTCAATAGACTTAAAATCCCTAGCATCATCAAAGCAGGTTACCTGATCTGTAAAGTCCGTGAATACATCACTAACCCAACTAGATGCTTTAACTGTCAAAAATTTGGCCATTCCAAGATCTCTTGCAGAGGTAAACTAACTTGTGCTAAATGTGGAACCCACGACCATGATGACAACAACTGCTCAAACACTTCTCCTAAATGCACAAATTGTAAGGGTGAGTATCCATCAAATGCAAAATCGTGCCCTAAATGGAAAGAGGAGAAACGCATTCTTGAAATTAAGGTCACTAATAATATCAGCTATACTGAAGCAAAAAATCAGTTAAACATTAACAAACCCCCCAATAGCCTTAATTTTTCAGCAGCTGTCCAAACAAATAAACAACCCTCAATGGTGAGTGTTGCAGTCCAGACACTCCCTCATAATAGTAGTTGTACAGCTAACTCTGTTCAAACCAGCACACCAATAAAAACCAACTTCATAAAACGTACTTCCTCGGAAGCAAATAGACTCAGCAAACCAAAGATGAAAATAAATTTAAAAACCCAAAGTTCTTCAAAAAAACAAATTAGGTTGGCCAACTTCCGATCGGCACCAAACTTCAAACACCTTTCAGCCAAGGACTTTTTAAAAGAGTCCAAACAGAAAAGCAAAAAAATTAAAGAAGCCGAAAATGACATCACTGATTATGCATCTGATATTGAAATTTCTAATGCCTTCTCCTGTCTCCAGGAAGATGGGATAGATACCTCTGGTATTCACAATGAAGACACACAAATTAATAGGACCAAGAGTCCTATCCACTTCCCTTAATGGCGCGTTCTTCCATTCTCCAATGGAATTGCCGCGGTTTCCAAGTTAACATTGATGATATTAAACACTTTATTCACACTTACTCACCTATCTGTGTTGCTCTCCAAGAAACCTTCTTAACTCCTAGCCGTGATCCCACACTTCGGAACCATGTTATATTCCGTAAAGATAATGAAGTTGGTGACAGGGCTTGTGGAGGGGTTGCCCTCATAGTCCCCAATAGTATTCCTGCTTCTGCTCTCCAACTCAACACAACACTACAAGCTACTGCAATTCGCATGTATACTCATGCATCCCTTACCATCTGCTCAATATATTTACCACCAAACGAACCCATTAATTTTAACCAGCTGTCTCTTTTGATTACACAACTTCCACCTCCTTTCCTCCTCTTGGGTGATTTCAATAGCCATAATCAGCTTTGTGGGTGTAATAATACAAATTCTCGTGGCAGAATAATAGAAAACCTTTTAATCCGTCACAGTTTGGCATGTCTTAACAATGGCTCTTACACATACTGCCATCCTGCATCATGCGGCTTTTCAGTGATTGACCTCTCCATTTGTTCACCTAATATCATGCCAAATTTTTCTTTTAATGTTTTGGATAACCCTTTCGGTAGTGATCACTTCTCAATCATCTTGATCGATAATCAGAACTCTCCATGTACCACCACTAGACTTCCAAGATGGAAAATTGAAAGAGCAGACTGGGACAGTTTCTGTATAAATGCCATACTTACAGAAAATTTGGTCTTGAAAGGAAATATCAATGAAGCCACATTATCTGTTACACAGACAATAATGCAAGCAGCCCATCAAGCAATACCTAAAACATCAACAAAGTACCCCAAATTTCCAAAACCATGGTGGAACTCTGATTGTAGCGTTGCTTATAAAGAACAAAAAAAGGCTTGGAATAGATTTAGACGGTACCCAACAAACGATAATTTTATTGAGTTCAAAAAAGCAAGAGCAAAATGTAGACGTATCCGATGGGAAGCAAAAAGGGAGTCCTGGAAACAGTATGTGTCTAGCATTAAATCTTCTACAAACCCAAAAATCATTTGGAATAAAATAAAAAAAATTAATGGAAACGATACGTCTTATCCAACCTCCACCCTCAATAGCAATGGGATTGTTGCAAACAATCTTCCAGATATTGCAAACCTACTGGGAAAGACTATCTCCCAAACATCCAGCAATAATACCTATGATCCAAATTTTTACGTAATTCAAAACAGGATTGAAAAAATTCCACTCAAATTCCACTCCAGCACAAATGAGCCTTATAATTCTCCTTTCACAATGTATGAACTCATGAGTGCTTTGCAAACTTCAAGAAATAGTGCTCCTGGTCATGATAACATCCATTACTCCATGCTTAGACACTTGTCTCAAAGGTCAAAGGAAAATCTACTTTGCCTGTACAATAGAATCTGGATAGAACATTGATTTCCAGATTCTTAGCGAAGAGCAATTACTATCCCTTTCCCAAAGCCAGGTAAAGACCCAAAAAATCCAACTAACCATCGGCCAATAGCATTAACAAGATGTCTATGCAAATTAATGGAGAGGATGGTAATGTTAAGGTGAAAATTCAAAATTCTCTTTTTAAATTAACTAATTAAATTTAAACACCCATGAGCACATAAGTAGACAAACAAACAAAAAAAAAACACACACTCTCTCTCTCACTATTGTATAAATATATGTGTCAATGTCATTAAGTGTTGTGTTTATTTTTTCGAGATTCTGCCGCTCTTGTTTCTTGAAATTTTTCAGATGAGATTGTACCTCAAGATAACTGTGCACTGCATTTACCCTATTCCATTGATGACATTACACCATCTTACTCTTAGTTTCTTCAACCAAGATCCAGTGTAACATCAACATGGAACATCATGTAACCATCATCAATAAAAAGCAACAACAGGGACTTTCATCAAAAACCAGCACCTACAGGACTTTCATTAAAAATCAATGGACTGCCTACTACAATTAACAACGCAACAGTATAGGTTTTTATCAAAATTGGAGTTTGATTGAATTGTTTAATTGGTTCTATATGTAAAATGTCCATATCATTGTCACATCATATAGTACTTGTAAAATTAATTTCAATTTCAGAAATATTCGTAAGTTAAAAATATATTAATTGAAAGTATTGATGAACGTATTGTATAATATTATGCAATTATTTCTAAAAATGCCTATGTAACCACCTAGACCCTTAAAAGTATAACGTTCTTTTTTTTCTCATGCATGTTACCCTCGTTAACCGCCATTCCCACCATTTGCAAGATGCAGCTGGGCCATAAGGCCGTTACAATATAACCTAAACATTCCCCTTATTTCTGTTAAACAGTCCATACCAGCTTGCACCATTTTCTTCTCAACAACTAAACGATACCGTGGGAGCACTGGACCCTTTTTTCGCCTGTGACCTTTCAAGTCAT
>QLNU02014176.1:99290868-99307286 GCA_006491805.2 Dysdera silvatica
TTAGATTGTACACAGTAGTGTAGCTTGATGGGTTCAAGGGGGGCGGTCGCCCCGGGCGCAACAATTCGGGGGAGGCGGCAATTATCTTTTAAAAACAAAATTTAATTTTTGTTTTGTTTTGTTACCTATTCTGGGGCTTATTTACCGGCAATGAGAGTTACTCATCCCGGGCGTCAAAATATCTAGCTACGCCACTGATTGTACACTTCGTGGTACCGTAGAAAATCGTTAACGTGACAGTGCTTTCCACAGTTCAGCTAGTATGTTTAGATTAATTTGGGTTCCATTCAATTTATATTTTTCAATCAACAATACACGTATACAAACGATTGTGTTAATCTGCTGATACATTTGTTAGGCTCAAACATCGAAAACGCTCAATGAGAAAAAAAAAGACCAAAACGCGTTGTGGCCGTTTCAAAAATGCCAAATCCTCGGGTTAAAAAAATATCCAGATAAGTCAGGGGCGTATTCGGGACGGCCCGAAGCTCCGGCCTTTTTCCAGGCTGCTATTGGAGATACAACTACGCTATTCCGTCTGTATTCAGAGAGTGTACGTGAGGTGCACTGAGAATGTTGAATGTTAGGGCCATATAGGTGGGGACCGGAGCCCCATCCTTTTTCTAAGCTGCTATTGGAGCTACTACTATTATCAGTAGTTGTAAAATAATTCTTTTGAATCTTCAGATCTGGCAACACTGTTTGGGCAAGTTCTAATTACTCAGTTCAGATGGACAGAACTTCCAAGTGTGGTGTGATTTCCCTTGACTTTATACGGCACTAATGATGGTCGTGGAGAAAACTGCAATTTCCATATGATTCCCAATGACTTTGAACACGGTTATCCTATCTTCATTGGTGACGTCAGATTTCTTGACATAATTAGAAATATCTGCAGTCAGAATTTCAAATTTAATTATTTTGGTCTACCTTTACTTCCTGGAAAGCGTTTGTAGACAGCCCCTAGTTCAGGGGTTTTCAACACGCTACCCGCGGGCCACATGCGGCCCGCTGGCTCATGAAAAAATACAAATTGTTTCACACAAAAATACACTCCTTGCTCCCTGTGAGTCTTAAGTCTATGTATTTTGTTCTATTCACATTTTCACATTGAGTAATAAATAGCGTAAAACGCTGGAGAGCTAAAATAATACGTGGTCTTCATTCAATCGTGTTTTTGTTTAAACAGCGACGCACCCAGAAGATTCCCAAGGGAGGCCAGTCGTGCAAGGAATTTTTGGTGGAAAAAATGGCTAAGGGACCATGTCAATTGCAATTTATTTTTATTTTTTTGTGTTCACTTACCATTATCAAATTACTAGTAATTCTATAGTGCAAGATACTTAAATAATTAGAAATAATAGTAAATTTTGTTAGTACGATTTTACAGTGGCCACCTCTTGTTTTCCACAAAGAATCATGGTTTTAGTAATAGGTTGAAAAATAAACCTATTGTGCCAAACATGCTTTTGCTTGCCCTTTGTCTACTAATTGATTTACAGAATCCTTTTTTCCCTTTTGTGACCTTTAAAAACTCATCGGTTTTGTGAACTGAATCCTTATGATAGAGAAAAGTTCTATGTTGGCTGAACTTCTTCAATGGCATTTTCTTCCAATTATTAAATTCTTTTGAAACAAGTTGATGTGTGGATTGTGTCAATCTTAAACAGACTTAATGAGGTGAAAAGAGAATACATACATAATTTTCTATAGGCACTATCTTCTACTTTTGGTTAAGCGAGATTTTCCTTGACTTTATACAGTACCCGTGTGACGATCGTGGGGAAAAACTGCAATTTGCATATAGTTATCAAAGACAGTTTAGCACTGATATCCTTTCTTCATTAGTGAGGTTAGATTTCTTGACATAATTAAAAATATCTGCATTCAGAATTTCCATTCCCAATGTTTTGGTCTACTTTTACCTCCTGGAAAGCGTTTGAAGACATCCCCTAGCCACTGTCTTGCTTACATCAACAATGATCCCATCAATGTCACAAGAGTTTGGGGAAATGTCATTGGGGTTGTCACTAATTTCAATTTCACTAATTTAAAAAAATAATTTTGATGTCTTCTGGCGTAATAATTTTCGCTTTATTAGCCCAAGGGGGGAGGCGTGCCCCCTTGGCCCCATACGTGGATGCGATGGTGACTTTAATTTTCTTGCGTATACGAATATTAAAATTAATTTCATTGATGTATAGTGCAACAATAATTTTAATATAAAATTTGAATTTTCGACTCATTAAATTCTATTCAAAATATATCGATAAGAACATCTCTGCATGCTCTGAAAATAACATTACATTCGGGAGCACTTACGTCTGCGAACAGCTTTTTGCAAAAGTCAGAACTTAATAAAATCAAAAATCAGGACTAGAATAACCGACGACCACCTTAAAAACACTCTTAGGGTTGCAACGTCAAAAATAAGACCTGACAAGGTTGTTAAAAATAAACAGTGCTATAAATCTCACTAAAAGGTTTGATTTCGCTTTATATATTAACAACTAAAAGTATTGTAAATGTTTTTTGCTTCCATACATATTTTATGCTATAATATAAGGTGTTTTTCTAATACCGATAGAACTTGAAAATGGAAAAAGTGAAACAAAAAATGCAATTTTTATCAAAATTGTGTACTTATTCGCAAAATCAACACATGGCATTAATATTTCAAAATTATTTGGGGCACATGGCGACCGCGGCTGTGCTTGAAGAAGCGTATTCTGGAGGTCCAATTTTTGGCCACTTTCGTCAACACTGCTGGCAGTATGTCATGAATAACGCGGATATTGTTGTCTTACAAAGCGTCAACTGTTGCTGCTTTATCAGCATAAACCATTGACTTCACGTAACCCCACAGAAAATAATCCATCGGTGTCAAATCGCACCACCTAGGAAGCCAATTGACAGGTCCATTTCTGGAAATTAACTTACCGCCAAATTTGGCTTTCAATAAATCAATTGTTTTGTCGCTGTATGACACGTAGCACCATCCTGTTGAAACCACATCTCGTCCTGATCTATGTCATGCAGATTTGCAAATAAAAAGTCACTGATCATGGTGCAGTAACGATCACCATTGACCATACCGTGAGCTCCTTTCTCATTTTTGGAGAATTGTGATCAGATGATACCATCAGCGTGCAAACCGCACCAAACGGTACATTTTCTGAATGTAAGGGAATCTGTAGGATCTCTTGTAAATTTTTGTCATTCCATATGCGGCAATTTTGCTTATTAATAAACCCATTCAGCCAAAAATGAGCCTCATCGCTGAACACAATTTTGCGATAAAACAACGGATCAGTTTCCAAATGCTCCAGAGCCCAATCGGAGAAAACATAAAGCACAAGATGGTCTCGTAGCTTTAATTCTTGCACCAGCTGGATCTTATATGGGTGTAGGCCAAGATCTTTGCGAAAATTTTCCACGTAGTGGTCAGACAGAGCTCCAATTCCTCCAACCGACGACGAATCCATAAATTTAGATCATGTTCAACACCTTAGTTTACGGCGTCGATATTCTCTTCAATACGCACATTCCTTTGACGTGTTGGTGTCTTTGCATCATCTAGGGAATATGTCGCTTTAAATCTATCCACAGTTCGACGGATGGCCTGCTCAGATGGACGGTTATTTGCACCATAAGAATCACGGTCCTCTATAAGTTGCGCGAATGGACGACTGATTTTCAAAATAAATTCGAATAATATGGTACCATTGTTGAAGCGTTAAACGTTCCACATTATTTTGCTGAACTATACTAACTACAAATGTGAAAGAGAACGTGCAAATAAACAGCTTATTTGAGAGCTGTCGCCAATGAAAGTTCTATCACAACTAAAAAACATCCTATTTATATATGCAGTTCCAGCGGCAGATCCAAAAAATATTTTCGGGGTGGGGGGAGGGAGGCAGGCAAACCAACATAGAGATCTAAAACAAAACGGCAACAAAAGCGAATTCAGGAGTATCACACCCTACTCCCCCTCCTTGGATCCGTTTTTTATCCGTTTGTATAAATTTTAACCAGAAATGTTAATCAACTTTTAATCAAATTAATTTTACCCTTCGTATTATTTTATGCGACTCTTTTTATCCCATATTGATTTCTCTCGCCTCATCAGATTTTACTCTAGCGTCTCGTTTTATTGTACTTTAATGCCTTTTTCATTACAGCTTTTATTTACATTCATTTTAAACCATATGTACTTTCTCACCTTTGTTAGTGAAGAATGATCTTTGTTGTACTTGCGCCCTAAAAATACAACCAACCAACCACCGGGAGCCGAACTTGGGTAAATAACACCCTGGATCATGCGTTAACATAGCATCACCGCAGGGCCAAAGTTAAATCCCGAGTTTATTTTTAATCCTTTTTATTGTTAATCTCTGATGTGGTATTAATGACATTGTTAGGAAAGTCGTGTATCGCAAACCGATTTTATCAAACATAACATACTTGTCACATGTCTTGAAAGATCCTAATTGCACAATTAAGGGAAATTCAAGTTTGAGATGAAGTCCTATATGACAGCCCACAGCAAGCGCTGATTTTACACCTGAAATTGGAAACGAGAACAAGTAGTTTCGTAATTAAATTATTTTGGGTAATTATTCCACGATAATTATTTTAATTAGAAGCGGAACTTGATATTAACTTATGTCCCTCATGCAGCAAAATTTCGTTTCGGAATAATTGTTGCTGAAAGTAATATTTTCAGACTTTATACTTATTACGTTCTCAACATATGTCTTCGTATTCACTGTAGCTTATTCCTCTAATATTGTGGTATCAACGACAATATTCTAGCCAATTTTCTAGAAAAACTACCGTCTTTATTTCTTTATCCCTTCCTATCGTTTTCCTTATTATTATATTATTATTTTAGCTTTATTATTATTATATACTGAGAATCATATATTTGGAACTTTAAAGCTTTTATTTTCTGTCTTTTTAACGAACAATAGGGTCCAATCACACCGGAGAAAAATAGTATTTAATCTATTTCTCTTCTATGAATTTATTTATAAACGTGTATAATTATATTAATATTTAAAGCCCACATGACGTAACGTAAACCTACAAATGTTGATATAAGAGTCAGTAATTATTATTTAAGCAACATATGGAAGAATGTACCGTTCTTCCAATTAAAATACTTCATTTTATTAATTTCAACCTCACTCAGATAACACTAGGGAGAAAAACATTATTTTGTCCTTCTATTCGTTCAAGGAAAAAGAAAAAGATATTTGTAAATAAACTTATTTAACCAGAAAAAGCAGCGACTAATATCAAAGGCTGTTTATTACTTTTTCGTGAACCAGTAACATTTAAAACTTCTTTGCTTCATAATTTAGCCACTGGCCCCCATTTGCACTCAGACTTCTTGTACCAAAAAGTTTCCTCATCAATTTTGAGAAAATCCGCCAAAGTTCATTTATTTTATGAGTAATTAAGGTTTAATGAGGTTTGGAAGCGTTAAGGGATGTTGATGGATTAACTTCGTTGACTTCCAAGTTAAAAACTATTCCCGTAAAAATTTCTTCGATCACTTTATAAATATTTTTTTTCCAACAAATTTAATTTTAGCGCGGTTTTCGCAAACATCGTAAAAACTGTTATAAACCTTTTATAGAAAACTTTCTTAATATTTAAGAAAATTATGCAAATTAGAATTGATGGAACAATATCGTAAATTAAAACTAGGAAAATTGAATAGCTTGTTTGTTATTTGCAAATCTAAATGCGTGTGAACTTTATAATTTATTTCTTTAATATTTAATAACACTTTAAAACACCTTTAGGATTAAAAGGAATACGAAACAATATAAGACATAAAAATGGGTACTATGTAGAGACTAACAGATTTTGTAGAGACTAACAGAAATTAAAATCATTAAAACTATGCCCCATTGGTTTCGCATATTGACCAAATTTGGCAAATATGTTATCCCTTCAAAGGGTCGTAATATTTTACATGAAGCAACCAAACTCCTTTCTGATATGTGAAACAATGTAATCAAATACGCCAATACACATGGAGGCATATAACAAAAACAAATGTTAAAGACTCAATCAATCATCCCCAAATTAAAGTATCTGGCAGAAGCCAAGCCAGTTCTAAATAGAAGGAACACAAATGTGATAATGGTCATGGTACTGTAAAGATTGATGCATAACGCTTCGAAGACAGATAGTGGAACGTTGTTCTCATATATAATTCATTCACGGAAAATTGTCCGATGGTACCGTTAGAAAATAAGGGGAGCTGACGTCACAAACGGCCTAGCCGATTCCAGCCGAGGGGAGGGCGTCATTTCAGAACTGGTTTTCAGTGAATGTCTGCACCAAAAACCACTTCAGGAGGTGGGGGAGTTGACGTCCTCCCTTCTGCTGAAATCAGCTAGGCCGTTTGTGAGGTCAGTTCCCGTTATTTTATAACGGTATCATCGGATGTTATTGTAACGTTAACAAAGAGTACAGTAAACCCTCAATTATTTAACGACCTGATCCAATCTGTAAGATATGGGGGTAATATCTTGAAATGTGCTCTATCTGCACAAAAATCCATGTGCGTTTACCACGTGCATTTAACACCATGAAGTAACTATTATACACTGCTCAGTACCATCTTAATGAATGGGTCAAAGGAGGTCACGCCCCGAGCAAAACAGAAATGTGTGAAATTTAGATGCAGAGCAATGAACAGCAGTGCATGTAGGATTATGGATCCTACTTATTTTGTTTCTGGAAGGTTATAGGACATGCGCTCTTCTCTGGACATACTTTCATTAATGACAAAGGTTTCTGTTGTCTCCTATGTCCCATTAAAGTTTGTACAGACAGTTTGAATCATCTCACATATAAAGCACTTCCATTGGCTCATTGCATGCCGACTGCAACGGCAACTACTCTTAGGATGTTTTAAGTAGAATTTATGTCAAACTTTCGTTACTTCTTTAAAAATGTAATTCAATTAACCAACTGTGAAAATAATTCAAATCAACGATATGCAGGATGTGAGTGCACAGTCATGACATGAATTACAAGGTTCTGTTTCGTGATGTATCCTCTGTTGCAGTGTGGACGTAATAGTCGTTTATCATTCTGTGTCATTTAAAACTAAATTTCTGGATTGTTTTTACAGGGACACAATTTACGAGAGTATGTTATTACTGGCTTTTTAATAAATTTATCATAGTGGAACCCATATCCGTTGACTTAAATTTCAAACATGGAATCTTCACATATGTTGCTGTATTCCCGCAATGTTCCCGATCAAATACGGGCACGACTCCAGCAGGAGGAACTAAGGTCCATTTGCGTAAGGTGAGTTATCAACATATGCAGTTGATAAAACTGCTTCTTAATATATATGATACGCCCACTAAGCTGCATGGAGATTAGCAGTTTGTGCTTACATTCTCTAACGAATAAATCCAGTGCTTCCTTTTTTGTTTTTGCTCTGATATATCAGCCGATCCATCAGTTTTCAGAGCACCGATTTCAACACGTCGCTGAAATAAGAGTTTTCGAATTGGTAAGGCTGATAAACTTCCTACACTTGAAGTGTTATTCGCTAAGTTATCTAAAATAATCTCACATAATTGACTTCATGATCAATTTCCATATTGACATCCATGAAAATTCAAGTATGTGGTTCGACAGTGAATACATTGTTCGTGGCTTTCGCGTGTTCCTTAACACAGCTTAACACAGGTGCGTATTTACTTCATGGATGAGAGGTGTTGAAATTAAAACGTATTCCAAGAAACGAGTGCTGAAATTGTACTGATTTATAAAGAAATCCTTTGCTAACGTAAATGAACTATTCATGAGACCAGCGAACAAGTAGATGGCGTTCTAGCAGTAACGGAAAATCGCCCCCCCCACCGCGCAACAATTTTTGGAATCCCCCTCTTTTAGGAAAATTTGTATATGCATATATAGAAATAGATAATTATAAAAAGTCTTACTTCTACATTTATTTGCATCAAACGAACAATATATTTTGGGATTTTCAGAAGGAGAGAGACGGGGAAAGCCACACACTTATTTCACTGAAAAATGTGTATAGTTCGTCCACTGCTTACATTGTTTTTAGGAAGAAATGTCACAAATGTTACTCTGTTGGCACAGGCACTTTTGTCCTTACTATTTATTTTTGTTGGTTACTGTAAAAATCAATTTTTTCCTCTCATGTTTTGTTTTAGCGAACTCCTAGATTGAAGAATCTATTTTCCGAGCCCGATTAACTTCAATGATTATGACACTTAACGCGAATTGTCGTTCCTGTGTCATTGAACTTTGAATATAGTTTTTTATTAATTTGAGTTTCGAAAACGATCGTTCTGCACTTGCGATTCATACTGGAAGAATTAAAAAAAAATTTCAGTTCAGTTGAAACATCTGGAATATTGGGTAGTAAAATGTAATTTTTAATTACCGAAAGGTCCGGTAAGTATATAATAATAATAATAATAATAAATTTTTATTCAACCCGATATACAATATTTCGTGATACATAGCTTGAGCAGTATAAAAATTATAGAAATGTAAGAGAAGATCTATATTAAATTATTTTAAGTTTTGAGGTTAGAAATGGAAGAGAATATAAAGCCGAAGCTTGTTACGAGATTCTCTTCCAGAATGCGGTGATGTTGACAAGAGAGAGGGTAAATTTTCATATTTCTGAATTATGCTTATTTTAAAGAGTTCAGTTGTTGTATATCTTTAGCAGAGGGACGTGGAAAACCATTGTAATAACTTAAGAACAGACTGAGCGTCGTTTTTACGAATTAATGAGCAAGAAGTATTATTATTTTTTGGGATTTTTCATGGGCCTCATTTGAGAAAATTGCGGCACACGTCTGGATAAAGCTTACGAAATTATGTTTATCAAGATTCAAGACAGAAGTGTATCTGAGAGTCAACATATCTTATCTGAAATTTTGATTCAAAAAATGTTAGTACAACAAATATTAATTAATAAGTTAGTTGTACTATTAAGAGTTACATATATGAAATTATACTATTGTATAAGAGATTATAGTTTAAAAACTGCATAAAACTTGGGTCCAAAATACAGAATAGCTTAAGGAGGAAAAAGAGAGTTTCTATCCAGCAGGTGTCACAATTTTTCTTTAGGGAAAAAGCACAAATATCGTTGATTCTTTATGGCGTGCATTTCGGAATATATTTTATGGGTAAAAGTTTCAGGAAAAACAAAAGCAATTATTTTGCGGATAAAAAAAAACCTAAAAAGCCCAAATTGCCATTTTGTGAGTTAAGACGGTGTTTGAAAGTTTTGTTCCACCCAGACGCCCCACCCAGGAAGCTATATTTTTGTCGGTTTCTTTTCTTGACAGAAACAATTGCAATAATCTTTTAAGTTTTTTGCAGCTTCACCTAACATTTCAGCTGCTTCAGATATGTTTTCATCTGGCGATTGTAAACCTTAGATACTAAATTTTGTCCGCATACTGGTAAAACACACTGTCAAGAAATGGCCATTTTCACTTTGTTAAGAAAAAACATAAAATTGGTTCTTTATGTAATGATTATACGCCCTAAGTAATAATAAAATAATAAGAGATTTGTGCCGAATTAAGTCATTTATTCTATAATTATGCCACGTAAAATACAAATTTTAAATTAAATTTGTGGAAAACTTCGAATATTGACTCAGTTTGTTTTACCAGTTTACGGACATTTGTTGTTTCTAATAGTTTTTCTTGAATTACGGTGTGTAAGAGAAATTCATATGTTTGCATATATTTTTTTATGCCAATAGCTTCGTTTCTTTCTTCTGATTTTTTTTTTTACGTTATTATGAGGAACTTAAAATTTTCGTAATATTCGCGTATCTAAAGCGAATAGCAAAAAAAGCATCGTGCCTTGATGAACATCGGGTTGGACATAATCTCCTTAAAGTTGGAATTAGCTGCTTACCCTTTTCTCTCTGTTTTCTAAAAGTTCCCATCGTTTAATGATCTGCAGTAGCGGATTTCTAAGTAGGCACAGGATTAGGGGCGGCACTTACCGGAGGGGGCGGCATCAAAGATTTAAAATAAAAAATTTCAAACTCGACGATATTGAAAATGTTTCTTTTTAGTTATTTGCCCTATCTCTCCAATAGCGACTACTTTAACTTGCCTGCAAATGCAAACTACAGAATCGAAAGACAAAAGTCTATGGTCATAACGTTTATATATCATATATTTCCCCACCAGATGAGCGGATATATCTGGCATTTACATTAGAAATTGCCATTAGGAGTTAATTTTAACTTCGTGACTTTGAAAAAAAGTTAGAATAGCAACATTTTAAAAAATGGCTTCTAGATGTAAAATGTTAAGAGTAAGCAATGCTTTTTTTATTTTTCTCAAATATTCCTTTCTTAGTAAAGGAGGGAGGGGGCGGCAGTACAGGCTGTGCGTAAGGGCGGCAATTTTATAAATCCACCGGTGATGTTCTGGCTAAAGATATTATATAATTTCTGAACATATATAATCATAAAATAAAATTTGAGGTATGTCAATAACCTCGTTCCACACTAAATTTAGATTATGAGTTGGGCAATGAATATAAACAGCATTTTTTTTTCGATGTCCCGAATTTGTTTTTGTACTCCAGAATAAACACTATTCACTCATTATTGAGGCTCCATCTTGCCCTTGACCATAGCATCTGTTTATTGAAATACCATTGTTTTGATTAGCGTTAATAGTGACCAATAGATCATCGTTTCATGAGGCAGGTTTATGGAGCAAAGCGTATACTGTAAATTCAAAACTCGTCCAGATTTTATAATTTTTTGATATTGATTTCAGTTTTAAAGGCAATGAAAACAGCTAACATAACTAAGCGTAATGAGTTTGCCACAGTTGGAAACCGTTCATTTTATTTTATTTTTTACCTAAAGATTAAAAAAAATCCTTATTAACCAAAAAATATAATATCTTTTACTTATAAATTTTATGAAAAATAAACGGACGAAAGGGGATCCCCTTCTCCTTGCCCCACTCCGCCTTGCGGGGGGTTATCAGTACGCCACTGAGCTATAGGAATGCTAAAAACAATAAAAATAGCATAAACAATATACCAATAAAATAATAGTAATTACTATAACGCTTATTATGACTTGTTAAATTCATTACTAATAAATTTGACACTTATGTATTATTAGCTCAATCAAGAGCTTTTTTATTTAGGAGAAAAAGAGACGCCGCACCCGTTTTGAATTCAAACCATGGTCCCTCCGTTTGACCCGGAGTGTCTTGACGGTTGGACGAGCGTGAAGATGGAACAATGATCTCTGTCTTCGTTTACAAGAATGTAAGATATTTTTACCCTTCCCAGGGATTCACTTAACAAATATTAATATCTGCCTAATATTGTTATCGATGGCTAAACTTGCCCTTTTTTATGTATATATTTATATATATATTTGAAAACATATTTATCGAATAAATATATAGAAAAGCGAAGGTTTTCTTTTACCTGTTGTCGTGTGTCAGTGTATATTTATATCTCTTCAATCCAATTTCTATTCCGTTTATTATATCCATATCGTATCATTTATAACATGGCATGTCGGGGGATCAAGAAGTATTTGCTGTCAAGCATACTTCCTTTAGAAACATCCCATATTTGGAAACACGCTATGAGTGATTCCTCTTGAAAAAGAAACCTGTAGGGTGTTTCAAACACTTCGTTCCATTGGTCCTTACTCAGTTCTTTGTTTGGATGGCTTGGCTTTTCATTTTTGTATCCTATTTGCTTTTCTTTAATAATTTAATCCGCTGGTTTTCCAAAACGTGCAAGAACACGCTTTGGATTTTCATATATCGTCCAGCATGTAAGTAAAATTATTTTGTGTATTTTTCAATGTTTTTCATTGTTCTCCATGTTTCAACTTAAAGTGTTTTTAATACACATATAATTCTGCACATGGTCCAAGTGGCTTAGTATTTAGAGTTACTTAAAGATATTTCCTGAATTATATAAATTCACCTTTTGTTATGTGATTAATTTATGAATTATATTTTACATATTCTCATATACGTCCAGTGGAAACGACACAAACATACCATATGAGTATTAATAGCAATAATGAAAAGTATGTGAATAATATATTGGGACGTAAAAGACAGAATTAAATAAAAGAAAAAATAGCAAATAAAATAGCTAAAGAAAATAATTAAAGAAAAAAAAAGTAGTAGCATAATTAAAAACGAAATGAAGTCAAACTAAATGAAAAGGAGAAGTGGAAAGGGAGAGTGGGAAAAATGGAAATAGAAAATTAAACAAAGCGGCAATGAAACAGAAAAAGAGGAAATAGAAAGTCGTAAAGTGAAAAGGGGAAGAAATAACAGAACTGTAAGAAAGAAAATGATACATTTAATTATAAATAAGTTTCTGAAACGTTTCAAGAACTGCTTGCTCTACACGGCATCTGGCAAAGCATTTAGAATACTTTTTTGCCTATGTAGAAACTTGTATTTATTAGTTAATGAAATTTAGATTAAGTTTGGATACTGCATGGATGTAATAGCGGTACAGTCGTTTTGAAAATATTGCACGGATATGGTAGTAGTACATCCTTCCTTTTTTTTTCTTTTTTTTTTTTGGAAGTCCCAAGCTTTGCCAGATTTTTAGAGACAGTTTACAAATTCAAAATAGTGTTTTCAAAAACTTGGAAAAAAAACGAACAAAAGAGCAGTGCGCAGTGCCATCTTAGCACATTCAGTGCCCAGAGATTGACTCATTTTTAAGTCCTTTTGACACCAATTCTTAAATTTCTAATTTTTTTAAAATAAAAATATAATATATGATAGAATCTTTACCACATTTGGGGCACATGTTGTAGACGCGTCACTGAGTGCAGTCCATCTACATATGCCAACAACATTTCATTTGTTATTATATATTTGCCATTTTGTTTATTGAACAGGAATCGCGAAATATACTGCAAATAACTAAAGAAGTAATAAATACGAATACAAAATATAAATAAGTAATAAATACGAATACAAAATATAAATAAGTAATAAATACGAATACAAAATATAAAGAAGTAATAAATACGAATACAAAATAAATAAGACAACGGAGGTTTTCAATTGTGATTAGTCAGAAAACTTGTCCCGTTACTTGACACTATGAAATTTATGCATCAATTCTTAAATGCCCCACGGACTATTTGAATGCTATTACTCAATATCATGTATCACTTAATTGTTATCTATGGAATTAGCCATGCCCATATCCAGAGGGAGGGGGGATCTTAGGGGCCGATCACCCCCTGAAACTAAATTTTTAATGGGACATGATCATGGCCTTTCATGCAATGATTGTATCGATATATCAAGTAAAATCTTTTTGCACCCCCCACCCCCACGAAATTAAATCCTGGCTACGGTCTTGGAATTAGCTCATCACTAATTTGCATTAGAGTCTGCAGCTACTTTGTATGGTAATTAAAGTGACATTATAATATCGGAATAGACATGTGGACTGCGAAAACTGAAGGAGAAAATAAGGGATTTAAAACAGTTAAGGAATACAAGAGAAAAGTTTCAAAATTATTATTATATTTCATGTCACTGTAGTTTGTTAAGAGAAACAAATAAATAATAATTTTATTTAACCCGATATGCATATTTTGCGACACATAAATACTTACACATGATACATACATTTAAAGTACATATACATACTTTGTGATACAAATCAGACATTAAAAGCTTTTTATGCCTCTGGATTATCAAAACGCAATAAGTGCGCATTGCCTGTGTACGTGTGTGTTCGGTGATTCGGCATTTTACATGGAATTAGTGCCGAATCACCGTACAGATAATAAGTGCGTATTGTCTGTACGACGATTCGGAACTAATTCCATGTATGGTCTTAATGTTGTGCAGATGAATATTTCTTGCATATAAAAAGATAAATTTGAAGGTAAATATTCGAAACCAGTTAATGAAAGTAACGGATAATGCAAAAAGTTGAATTTCCCTGTTACATTCATATTAAAAAGGAACCGTTCAGGGGCGGACTGAGCCGCCGGTGGATACTCATGGACGATAGGTCTCGGGTCCTCTGAATATCCAAGCTATGCGCCCTTTGAGAGGACCCAGTCCGCCCTTGGTTCGACTGTATTTCTTTTTATAAGTATTTTTACCCAATTTAAGAATTGCATTATACATCCTAATACATATCATCATTTTTGTAATTTAATTTTTATATAAATGTGATTTTTTTTTAATTTTTAAAAATTAGTCATGAATGACAGTAAACTGTTGTTGTGATTAACAGGCAAGCATTTTCATTGTAAAAATATTGAAAAATTTTGTGTTTTTCAAAAAATGCTTTTAACTATTTAAAAATTTTAATAAATGAAAATTATGTAGCTTAATGTTTTTGAAAAGCTTTGTAGAGTTAACATCATGCTATAAAGAATAAAAATCTGGAAACACGTTACTTTCAAAAAGGAAACACAATTTTTTGCTTTAATTTCACATTTAATTATTTAAATTTTATTAGGTATCAAAGCAAAAACAAAAATAAACTTGGAGCAATTTTTTTAAAATAAAATATGTTCTTTTGTAAAAGCAAATAACTATTATACATTCCATAATAAAAAAAAATCGACGCACCAAGAAGGAATTGTCCGATTACGATAAAAATTGGTAGATGTGAAGAACATACATAGAAAAAGGCACGTGTAATAAATAATTCAATTCTTCTGAAATTTTAATCGTGCCTTTTCCTATGTATACTCTTAAGGCACGATTAAAATTTCAGAATAATTGAATGATTTATTGCAGAGTTTGACCGTTACGAAGGAGGAAGTCAATAAGGCGTTGGTCCACCTCTGGCCTGGATGCAAGCTGTCACTCGGCGTGGCATAGACTGATAAAGATCCCGGATGGTGTCCTGCGGAATTTCTTGCCAAATTGTCTCCAACTGTCGGGCTAAATCGTCAACATTCCGGGATGGTTGCAATCGCCTTCCCATAGCGTCCCAAATGTGCTCTATGGGAGAGAGATCAGGAGACCTAGCTAGCCAAGGAAGTGTTGGGCAAGCTTGAAGACAATTCATAGCAACACGTGCCGTGTGCGGCCGGGCATTGTCTTGTTGAAACGTAAGTCCAGGGTGTCGCAAAAGGAACGGTAACACAACCGGTCGTAGAATGTCGTCTACGTACCGCTGTGCTGTAAGTGTGCCAGAAATGACCACCAAAGGGGTCCGGCTATCAAAAGGGATGGCACCCCAGACCGTAACGCCCTGTTGTGGGCATGTGTGGCGTGCGATAGTAAGGGCAGGATCCCCACGCTGCCCTGGACGTCTCCAGACACGTCTGCGGTTGTCGTCAGGACACAGTTGGAAACGGGACTCGTCACTAAAGACTATACGTCCCCAGTCAGCGCAGTTCCAAGTTGATCGAGCCCGGCACCACTGTAATCAGAATTTGACGGTGTAAAGGCGTGAGCGTAAATTCCGCTCTCTCAGTCGTCTACAGAGGGTCATGTTGGACACATGTGTGCGGGCCACACGTTGGATAGTTGATAACGACGAATCCGATGCTCCGATAATCGCTCTGTCTTCCCGTTCTGTTGTGGCCCTAGGTCGACCGCTGCCGTCCCGACGCTGACATCTGCCGTTGTTGACCCACTCTTGCCAGCACCGTCCAATCGCCGCATCGCTTCGACCCACATGTCCAGCGATTCTTCGATTCGTCCAACCAGCCTCTTTCAATCCGATAGCACGACCTCTTTCAAACTCTGACATATGCTCGTAATGAGCACGAATCTTTCGGCGAGGCATTGTTATATCCGCGGTCAAAATACAACAGAAAGTTTGACCACATATTGAGAATCGCTACTTATACGCGCCTGCTGAATGCGCAGTTCCGATGCGCTGGAGTTCCCACTATTCATTCATTGGACACTAAAGTTTAATTACTTGCATGTTCGGTTAAAATGTCTTTGCATACGAAATTTTATTACAACTAGACAACTCCTTCTTGGTGCATCGATTTTTTTGTTATAGAGTGTAAAATAAGAGTTAAATTAACATTATTAATCTTTAATAATATTAAATTAACATTTGTATTATATATCGACTACACCATGAAACATGACGTGTCTTTGTGAGCCACAATGATAGTGAAGTCAGTCCATCATCAAAATTATAAATTTTAATATTCCTTTGCAAGTATCTGGTGCAAAAATTACGTTAAACTTTTTATTCATCGATGTCAGCCAGGACTTAATTTCGGGAGGGAAGTTCAAAATTTTCACAAAATAACATTGAATAAAGATGTGCCATCTTTATAGTAAAGAAGAACTGTAAATATACAGTAACGGATTAAGGGTGGTGCGACCTGTGCCATCGCACAG